>JAHWFO010017677.1:0-32263 GCA_023313115.1 Rhysida immarginata | reverse complement strand
AAAAAAACGACACATCCTACCCGTCCCCTCCTCCCAGAAAACAAGGGATTTCCTGCGACAACTAATGAAATTATTCCATGGCTACAGGAGATCCAACCTAAAACTCCACGTAAAACCCCTCGAAGAACACAACCCCCCTGGTGGGATGACACCTGTCAGTCCAACATCACTCTGAGGAACCAAGCTAAAAAAGCGTGCACACGCTGCAAATGCGAACCTTGCTGGATACGACTAAAGGCAATACAAGCAAGGGTTAGGAAGGAACTAAAGCAGATAAAAAGATCATACTGGAGAAACACCATAAGAACAATACATTACCTCCCGATGGACAAGTGGTGGACAAAATTCAACAGTCTCTACAACCCTAGATCCTATACCATACCTATTATCTCAATCAACCAAAAGACTCTGTCACCGTGGGAATCATGCAAGGCAATCCTGGATAAGTTAGCTAATACATCGGCCAATTCCAAGCGAACGCACTTAACGGACACAACGGGGAATAACACAATAAAAACAGGCCCCTCCTCACCTCAAGATGAGTGGGAAATAGACTTCAAAATCCATGAACTAAATAATATTATTAACTCCCTGCCGTTATCAACACCGGGGCCTGATGGCCTAAAAAACAAACTATTCAAACAGTTATCCATAAAAGACAGAGGAATTATGCTCAACATCCTTAACAGTAGTTGGAATACCCAGGACATCCCGGACCAATGGAAGACAACAAATATACATCCCATCCTTAAACCTAATGCACCTCCACACAACTTAACATCATACCGGCCAATAGCATTGATATCAAACCTGACCAAGATATTAGAAAAACTGATAAACAACCGTTTAACAGCCTATCTAGAAGCAAATAAAATCCTACCAGATAACATGTATGGATTCAGACCTTTTAGATCCTCCCTCACTCCACCATTTATCTTAACCGACGAAATCTGGCATGCCAGAGAGCAAGGTAACTACCTCGCCGCGGTATTCCTTGATCTGAAGAAGGCCTATGACTCTGTAAACATACGCACTCTTATAGAGAAAATGACGGACCTCAATATCCCACCAAAATTCACCCGTTGGATAGAAGGATACCTTCACAACAGGAAACTTCAAATTTCTTCCATGTTCCCTGCATACCAGGTTGAAACATCTAGTGGTCTCCCACAGGGTTCAGCTCTCAGCCCGACCCTATTCAACATCTACTGCTATGATATAACAAAAACAAAGTCACAAGGTACCAATCTTCTAACCTACGCAGACGACGTTCTAATCTGGGCAAGTGACCAAGCACTACCAAGAGTCCGATCTGAACTCCAACTAACCCTGGACAACCTCCAACAATGGGCCGAAGCAAACAGTCTATCGTTTTCACCAGGAAACATACTATAGGAAACGTACGGAAGTTCAAATTAACCTGTACATGAAAAAGGAAAGAATTCCAGTGCGTCTACAGCACACTTATCTAGGCATACCATTCACATACACCTTATCATGGTCTCCTCTATGCTCCAAAATTAGAACAAAACTAACCAAATACTGGGGACTATTCACACGTATCTGTAAGTACAGCTGGGGCCCAAACTCCAGGGTTGCAGGGACACTATTCACAGCACTTATTCAAAATCTGACGAACTACTATGCACCGTATCTGATCCTGGCTCCTCAAACTAGCTGGATCCCCATTCGTACACTTGAACACACAATCCTGAGACGCATTTTATTGGCACTCAAAAGTATACCAATAGATGTCCTCTACTCGTGTAGCATCTGTCCACCAACTGAAATCAGATGGCCGGCGGCCTTCCTCAAGTTCGTCCTGAGGACCTTACAATTGAAGAATTTGCAGATGCAACAATCCCCGACGGCAGCGCTAACAAATCAAATATTCAAATCAGAAAAGATCAGTCAGATAGCAAGGGAGATGTTATTCAAATTTGAACTATTTAATCTACAACTTCAACCGTACTCAACCATCCTCTTCCCATCCCTGTTCACAGTGGACTGGACACAGCACATAGACATACCGGAGATTTCAAAGAAGAACAATAACCCAACTCATCACCTCTATATACAACATCAAACTCCTTAGAGAGTCTGAAGAGTTCCGGAAATGGTACACATATGCATCGCTCGACCCCAACCAGAAAGAGGCAGGCATTGGCATATGGTCGGAGGACGTTGCAATATACAACAAGATCCCCATATTGCACTCATCATTCTCCGCAGAATCCTGGGCCATCTTTAAGGCAATATCATACATCAATGGTTCAACTCAATCTACGAGGCATGTTTTTTAAGTAAGTACCGTTTTGGAATTAAAAAAAGACGTGCAAAGATATCGCAATAATTTTATTTTTACATGAAAGCCTGTACCTTAATCTACTTTTCTACATAATTTCCGTGAATATTGAGGCACTTGTCATAACCTGGCACCAGTTTTTAAATACCCTCCTCATAAAATTCTGCCGCCTGACTTGTTAACCACTCTATCACAAATGTTTTGACTTCGTTATCGTCTCGAAGATGCTGACCACCCAGGTGTTTCTTCAAGTGCAGGAACAAATGGTAGTCGCTGGGCGCCAGATCAGGGCTGTATGGAGGATGATCTAGAGTTTCCCATTTAAAAGATTTGATGAGATCTTTGGTCCGATTAACCATATGTGGACGGGCATTGTCATGCAGCAAAACGATACCCTTACTCAACTTGCCACGTCTTTTGTTCTGGATTGCACGACGCAGATTGTTCAATGTCTCACAATAAGACGCTGCATTGATTGTCTCATTACGAGGCAGAAACTCCACTAGCAATACAGCTTTTCTGTCCCAAAAAACTGTGCACATGATTTTCCGGGCAGAAATTGTTTGCTTAAACTTCACTTTTTTGGGTGATAATAAATGTCGCCATTCCATGGATTGTTGTTTCGATTCTGGTGTGACGTAGGCCACCCATGTTTCGTCACCAGTAACAATTTGGTCTAAAAAATCTTCACCTTCATTGTGGTACCGCTCAAGGAAAGTCAATGCACTGCCTAAACGTTGGGTTTTGTGCAAATCCGTCAACATTTTTGGAACCCAACGTGAACACAATTTCCGGTAATTCAAGTTCTCGGTCACAATGCGATACAAAATACTACGAGAATATTGAGGAAAGCAGTCGCACAATGATGAAATTGTAAAGCGTCTGTTTTCTCTCACCTTTTCGTCCACTTTCTGCACCAAATCTTCATTAACGACCGAAGGACGCCCACTCCGTTCTTCATCATGCACATTTGTGCGGCCATCTTTAAATGCTCTCACCCATTTCCTTACCATTCCATCACTCATAATGTTTTGTCCGTACACTTCACAGATCTCACGATGAGTATCGATCGGTTTTACGCCATTAGCACTAAGAAATCGTATAACAGCCCGTACTTCACAATCGGCGGGACTCACGATTGTCGGAGGCATCTTAAACACTCAGTAAACAGCGTATACAATGAAGAATCAGACTGTAATGGCGTCAGTGCGTAGACAAGAGATGTAGTTAACCAGCGCGCATGCGCGTAACGCCGACTGTAGCGCTGCGGCGGCGAAATCGCAAAACGGTACTTACTTAAAAAACATGCCTCGTATTAACAAGCACCTAATAATATCAGACTCAAAGTCGGTCCTACAGGCACTACGTAAAGTACTGTGAAGTTCCTGGGGATAATTATGGAAATAAGTGGTCGACTGAATAATTAAATATTTATAAAGGACTGCGCCAGTGGATTATACTTTCCACAAAGTGTTTATGATAATTTTAAAATTTATCCCATTCACACAAACTAGATTCTTCCCGCATGAACAGGCCCGGCCAAGTGAGGAGAAAATCAAAGTACTCAAGGCAGTTTTAACATATAAAATAGAATATTTATTTGGAACATTCAACAATTGTATAAAATAGAATTGGAGGTAATAAGAAATAAAATTTAATCAATTATATGTAAAACAATGTATGAATTTGGTATCTCTAGAATGATTCAATTTGTAAAAAGGAAAAGACTTTGTATTTAATTGTATTAAACAAATAATTTGTATCTCAGAAATAAATGATAGAGTATCAGAATTGACGTATGGTAATTATAATAAATGTAATTATAATTCTTTAGACAAGAATAGATTTTGGAAATTCAACAATCAAATTTATAGCTTAAAATATTCTCAAACGACTTGTAAGTCTTAACTGTTTAATAATGATAATTAAAATATAGAAATATAGAATCACTGTTCTGTGGAATCTTGTATTAAATGATTCAACAGTAAAGAAATATGTTCTTCTGACTAAACTTAATTTAGATATTCAAATTTCTGGCAACATTATAACTAAGGGCCAAGACTTTACGTAAGGTAACAAAATGATCAGACTGATGCAATTAAAGCTTAAAGGGGTGATAGAATTAAACTGAGTTGTAACTTGACTCTAAAATGTAATTGTCTTTCCCACTAGAATTTTATGAATAAGAATGTTCCGATCCCATTTTTAAATGAATAGAAATTGTAATAAAAAAAACATGAATCATATGAATAGAATGGCCATTGAGACATTAAATTGGAAATGGGCTTTTTACTGTGTCTTCTCGAATCTGTCTGCTCTTGGATGGTACTCGCTCTCTGGCTCCGTCGAAACATCTGGAGGGGGCTGGACTCCTCTTCAGAAATGGCTGGTAGGTTTCTCTGCTAGGCTCCTTCTTCCATGATGAAATTATATACCGTTCAGGGCTGGCTTTTTCTCTCAAACTAACATTAACTTTTTTAACTATTAAATTGATGGAGCTGGTTCTCAGCTAGGTGGAGTATACTTAGAAAACCTCCGCATCGAGCTAACTCAAAGAATTACGTGGTGTGAACAGTAATTAAGAAGACTAAGCTTAAACAGGAGTTAAAACTACTAATTTAAAATTTCCCATCTGAATTCATTTGAATTTCAGATAGAGGCCAAATTGGAAAATAATAAAATATGAGTTGGTGAACCGCACACCCGGTTCTTTTAAAATCAAAACTTCTACTGACGATTCTTTCTCTGGAACCACTGACAAAAACAGATCCAGTTTCCTTAACTAATCAAACGCTCGAATACACGCTAGACAACCACCAAAAGGTGATTCTTCAACCAATTAAGAACTTGGTAACATTTCTCAACTTATTTGAAATTTATCACTCACGTGACAATTAGTCACATCTGGCCATCATCATCGTTCAAGGTTCACTCTTTGTTTGTTCTTAAAAACATTTTTACCCTCCTATATCCCGTCTCGAATTCGATCCTAACAACTTTTCCAACTCTGCCAATACTCTTGGGTCCTTGAACATAAGTCAACCAACCCTATTCTATAAGGTGTAAATTGAATCCTTGACAATCCCCTTGCTGTTGACAGCAATTCTGGCACCGTTTAAGGGCTTCTTAAAATCGAGCAGAGAAAAAACATTTAAAATATTATTTATTATTTAATTCTTTACTATCTCTGAATTCGTTCTAAATCTTTCAAAAATGCTAAGCTTACGATCCCATAAACAATCCTAACGTGAATAAATTATTAAATTTGCATAATTAACGTTAATAAATTCCAAATTTCAAAACTGGCTAAATACTCATTCTCGAAATCCTACAATATACCTCCCCTCGCAAGAAAAGCCTCGCCCCGAGGCGGTATCATTACCTGAAATCCTCTAGGGGGGGGGTCTTGCATGTTTGCAGCATCTTCCACTGATGAAGCGGGACAGATCGAGTCAACGCCGGTAAGCCCAACTTCTCAGATGGCAACTAGAAAACTCAATAAAAAGCTCGTTTAATATTAAGCAATATATATTTTTATTTCCCATGATCATTTTGCATAAAAGAAAATAGTTTAGTTAATCATTTTGGTTAGTATGAGTTAATTTTTTAGTACTAAATAACCAAAATCACAATAATAAAAGATATACGCAAAGGGTACCCAAATTATCACAACTTAATGTCTACCTAAGATTACTTAAACATATAGTCATATTTGATAGGCCTTTTGAAGATTTGTGCACAACATTGAAAATTTCTTATCACACAGTTCAGAGTTCTTAACACATTCTAATCAGTTCTCAATCAATACACAGTTCACTTTCCACAACTTAATGAAAGTTCATTACCTTAACGTTTCAACTTAAAAAAGTTCAAACACAACACCAAGTTCACTGAAAGTTATGGAATACTGAAATTCAAAATTATGTTAGAGAACACAAAAGAACATATCAGTCAAGAAATATTTCAAGTACTGGACAGTTTGTGGCACAAACTTGCTTCTACATGGTGGAGATAAAGTTCTGGGGCGGGATGCTCACGTCGGCATCATCTCTTTGCTCTGGATCTCCATTAACATATTGGAATGCGGAATCGCTCCGAAGCGACCTTCACTGGCATTGTCTGCGACGAGTGGGGGGTTGAAGTCCTCAACGTCAGCAGGTGTCTGGTGTCGGGCGTCTTCAGCGGTTTCCTCTTGGTTCCAGGGGTGGTTTCCTGAAAGCCAGCTCATTCCAAATGTCTTGGCCAATTTAAAAAATTTTATTAAAGAATAGAAAGAATAGAGAATAAATGGAGTAAATGTTGTATTCCCATATGTAATGTTGATATATATGTGAACCCTTATAAATGTTTGTTATAAAGATTTCAAGAAAGACAAATGAATAATAGAATGATGTATAAAATATAAATGTAAGATAAGCATATTAAATGTAGAAAAACTCATAACATGTATTTGTATATCATGAACAATATTATATTTCTTCAGAAGAAAAAGCTATCGGAACTCGCTCTCTAAGATTTATAGGAGTTTCCTCAACAAGAGGACGTGGAGTTCCGTTTAAAATCTCCAATTCTAGATCTCCTTCAGGATTTGTGTCATCACTCGGAGGGGTGCGTTTAAACTTAGAAATTAAGGATTGAATCTTGTCTCTACAACAATATTTGAAAATTAGGAGAATTGTTACGAACAAAATGATTAAAGATACGACGATACCTATGATCGTCCAAGTAGAGAAAAATCAAGGGTGTCCTCCAACTCTCGAGCTTTCTGCTGGAGAAGCTGAAGGGACATCCCGTCAGTCTCTAAAGATGATTTAGCTTCTTGCTGGGTAATCATTTCCAACACAGAAGGATTTTTATTTAGAAAATCTAAATCCGACGCATTAACAATGTGCGGAATGTCAGATACAATCAAAGAATCTGCCTTAAAAGGACTTGTTTCAATTCGACCTTTAACGAATGGAGGTAAGAGAAAACCTTTACCAAGACCTGTACATGCACGATTTAATTGGAATACTCCGGTTCCTTCAAGTTCCACTAGATTTGTTATTCCGGGACTTGATTTTAACAAAGCAGGGCATCTAATAGTTATAGTAGTGCGGCTAGGGACACTATACACCCAATGACCCAAATAGTCATTGCGGAAAAACACTGGAGCGGGATTTTTGACCACTCTCTTCTCGCACAATTGGTTAACAACTTCATCTTCTCCCATAAAAAGAGCATACAAACAGTGTTGTGAGGGAACTGTATAAATGGCTGAACGGGGTGAACAGACACGATTAGACGTTTCCATCTGACAGGACAGCCACTCCTGTTCAGATAGAGGTAAACGATTGTCTATTTCTAGAGACTGCTAAATACGGGTGCGATGGTTGAAAATAGACAAAGAGATCTAATTTTGATAACTTTAAAGGTACACTAAGAATTCTATAAAGATCAAAAGATCCTTGAGATACTACAAGTGGTAATTGAATGAAAAGTCTTAATGATTTAGGCATTGCAACAACAATAACTGAAGCTGAACGGTAAAATTGATATAATGTTTCCCAGATAGGTGAAACAAGAAGTTCAATGTTATCTGGTAATTGTTTATCAATGATTTTAAGAACATTGAGGAATTTACGTTCAGGTAAAAAATATGAAGTGATCCGTCCTTGACTCAACATGTTTGTGGCGACTTGCAAATTCAAAACATTATATCCTAATTCCATGAGGAGCATTTCCATATAACATAAAGTGGCGGATGCTACAGTTTGCATAGACGTCCAATTCCTTATTTGATCTATCTCTCGAGTCAAGATAGCTTCAACCTTTCGGGAAAATAGAATTTCTTGGATAGTATGATTTAAAATGGTTGCTTGATGAGTTATTAGATGAATAACTTCTTTGTTGACTGTAGCTAATTGATTTATACGAGTATTTAAAGATGAAAGATCACTTGTGGTGGGTACACCGAAAAGGGCTCTAAAAAGATCTCTGCCCAGATCGATGAGACCTCGTTTTGTTCGAAATGAAGGTAAAAGATAAGTAAAAGCTTGCACATCTCGATGGATGGCGTTGGCATCGCTCTCCACACGCTGTAGTTCGAGGAGAACATTTGGAGGGAATTGGACCGCAGCAATTTCCTTTGCTCGCTTTTCTCGTACAACCTCCTCGGAATCAGATAAAAGTTGTCCTACTTCAACATCGATCACGATGGTCCACTGCATTGTGGATAAAGTAAATTCTCCTTCCCAAACAAATACCATGCCTTTGTCAAAGGTAGGATCTGTCACAAAGGATTGCAATACTTCGAGCAGTCGGCGTCGTCTGCTCGGAAGTAATGTTGGAGTTCGTAAGGCGCCATCTCTCGAGACGATCGAGCGTTTTCCCAACGAGGCTCCTGGCAGGAGCGCGCTAATAAGGAGGGAAAAACGAAAACGGCGTTGTCTGCGTAAGCGGAAGCGCGAGGAGAAACTCGTGGTGCGAGGGAGAAAATGTGAGGAGAGAGAGACAGGCTTGGAAACAGTAAGGTCGCTTGGAAAGAGGCTCCTAAGTTGTTGGTCACCCAAGAGGCTTCCCGTGTCGGAAATTTGCCAACGTGGCATAGACGCTTGCAAGGAAGTTGGCGAACGAGAAGCGGCCAGCAAAAACGACAGCGATGGGACTTTGTCTAGAGCACCCATATTTAATCTTTGGAATGATTTGTTTCTCTCAGAACGAGTAGGACAGTTTTCCACGAAGGAGAAAAACTCCGACGACAGCGAGAGGGACGTCGTGCAAGTTGCTACGTGCTCCGTTCTTGCCCGTGCTGAAGGAAAAACTTTGAGTGAGTGCTCCGCTCCGCCGCCATTGTGCTCGCCTTGCGATGTCGACCTTGTGCTGGAGAGCAGTCTGTGGTCTATCGTCCCGACAAGCCATCTAGTTCTTCTGCTGGATTTCGATGCAGCGAACTTTCTCAAGGTGTTCCCCTGTACCGAGCTGAATTTCTTCTCTCCAGAGGATAGACTGTTATTAATCATCCCCTGGACGACTTCAGGCCTTTTGCGGGAGAACCTCGGCACCTTCGCCCGTTACGATAGTTTTCCCGTGGAAGTCGCTCAGGGAGGCAAACGCTAGGCGTGACCGCTCTCCTAAGAATGCAGTACGCATATCGACGTCAAAACTAAACGAGGGTCACCAGTTTGGTCAGCTCGAAGACTGCGGCCAAGTTTTACCCCATTTGAAACTTTTACACCAAAGTTCTTGGTTTAAGTAAATTCTCTTAATAAGCTAACCCATGTTTCTGTAGGTTCGCCATAAAGCGAACTAATTTGTCATTAAATTAGACTTCGGTCTTGTTGTCGCTTTTCAAACTAAAGCGCAATTTTATTGTTTGAGAAAGGCTGTCTTGTTACAGCTTTGACTACGGGAGTTTCCATTTATATGGTTCCCTCCCATCGACTCTCCTCGTGTTAGCGGAGGTCTTTAGAACGTAAACTATTATTTCATTTAAATGCTTTATTCTTGTCATTTAAATAAAGTTAATGTTCTGTTTATCTAAGTGTATGCTCTGTGTCTTGTTTTCATACATATATTCCAGTGCGTAATCTTTGCTGTACATGACACAGAGTATATAATTAGCGTGGTAACTTCGCGTAGCCTTCCACGGCAGGGTAGTGCTACGGTTTTAAAGCGCACGTTTCGATTTCTGCGCATCATTATGAGCGAAGATACTTAGCGTGGTAACCTCTCGTGCCATTTCACGGCAGGGTAATGCTACAGTTTTAGAGTTCTCGCTTCGATTCCTATGCATCTCTGCGAGTGGTAATACTTAGCGTGGTATCGTTTCGAAGACTTTCTTGTTTGAGTGTTTTCTTACTCATTAGTACATAATTTATGCTGCGTTTGGCTAGGTCCCTACGTAATTCTGTTAATCAACGTGATAGTAGAAAATTGGCTATATCATTTAGGAATTGTATTTTATTTTTTTTCTTTTCTCCTCTAGTTGCGTCGTTGGTACGCACAATTTTGGTGCCTAGGCCAGAGTATATACTTAGTGAGGCAATTTTGTTATTTAATGAGTCATTAGTCGCATTCAAGCTTAATTACTTATTATTCCTATTTATTGATCTCACTATTCCCATAATAGGTTTTGGTGAAGTTGAGTGCGTTCATTTATTCACATCATGGAACCGAATATTCCTCAAGAGGGAGTGCCTCCAGAAGCAAAGAACGGAGTAAACAATTTACCTCACTTTTATGCTCTTATACAAGCGGTGCAGGGTTTAAAACCCTCGCCCATGCAAGACGCGGTGAATCAGCTGCAATTTCCCCAATTTCCCGGTTCTCCTAAAGAGGATCCAGAAGAGTTTCTTAGACAGTTTGCTCTGCTGGCATCATGTAAGGGCATACCACTTGAATTTTGCGTCCAATTAGTACCTATGTATCTTAAAGGGGCAGCAGCAAGTTGGATAACTGCTATTTTAGCTGCGAATCCTGTTCTCACGTGGAATATGTTTGCGGACAGGCTAACTCGTGCCTTTGCTGGCGTTCAGACACAAATGACAAGGCGTGCTGAGTTGTATAAGCTACGTCTTAGGGGAAATAAAGTTACGGAGTTCGTAACCAAATTTAGATTATTATGCAATGGTCTGACCAACTCAACCCCGTCGGAGAAACTACATTTCTTTCTCCAGGCCATTCCTGAGAAACTAGCAGCCCAATTGCGGATGAGAGCAGGGCTTTCTCTAGAAGAAGCAATCGAGTTCGTAGAAAAATGGTTCAGAGCACACGATTTGCCGGATGCGGCAGGTGCGGAGCCGATGCAAATTGACGCGGTTCAAGATAATAAGAACCGACAGAAAAGTCAAAATAAGGCACGCTCAATTAAGTGCTTCAATTGTGGCCAGGGTGGTCATATTTCCAAATTCTGTCAGAATAAACAGAAGACCGATTTCAAAAAACAAGCCAGCTTTCGGCACGCAGACACCCAGCCGGAGCTTTGTATAATTCAGCTAACGGTTAAAGGTGTCCAATGTAAAACTCTCATTGATACGGGGTCGTTAGAGAGTTATATGGATGACAAGTTAGCTAAACAGTTGAATCTTAGATTAACTGATGTATCCGCTCAGAATAAGTCAGCGTCGTTCGCAGATGGTAGGACTGTAGCCATAAATATGGCAGCCATGCTTGTTCCGGCCAAAAGTGGTAAATATGCGGACAAGCTTAATTTCAGTATCGCCCATCTAGGAAATTTCCACATGATTATGGGTCTCAAATGGATCCAGCGAAAGAAAATATTTTTCGACTGGAACTCAAAACGTTGTGCGGTGGTTCAACAGGGTAAAAAGATTTGGTTGCAGCCATGGAGGGGTCAAGAGATGGAGACCATATGTGCAGTAGACTTATGCCATATGTTAGAGCAGCAACCAGAGGTAGCTGTTTTCGCTATTAGGGGTAAAGTTGTCGAGGGGGGAGCTGAAGAAAAGGACAATATTAATTGCCACCACTCTTTTCAGGACATGGTGCAGGAATTTGATGATGTGTTCAAGGAGGAACTCCCTAAGGGTTTGCCACCCCCAAGATCTACTCAACACGAAATCTATTTAGAGCAAACGTTCACACCATTTAACTCACCTCTTTACCCTCTGTCCAAAGGAGAAGAGGAGGAGTTGGAGCGTACGGTGACGCAGCTGTTAAGTAAGCACCTCATCAAGCCCTCAACTTCGTCCTTTTCATCTCCTGTTTTATTTGTTGTTAAGAAGGACGGCGGGCTTCGTTTGTGCGTAGACTATCGGAAGTTAAACAAAATGACATATGATAATAACTATGCCATACCTCGTACGGATGCGCTTTTTTAAAAGCTTAAAGGTGCGAGGTATTTTACGAAGCTCTACGTCCTTCAAGCCTATCACCAGATTAGAGTTAACCGGCACATACCAAGTTTACGTCTTTCAAAACCCCATTAGGGTCTTATGAGTTCAAGGTAATGCCTTTTGGCCTTAAGGGCGCGGCATCGACCTTCACTAAGACTATGAACGAGGCCCTATGGGGGCTGCTTAATAAAGAAGCAGTAGGTTTTTTTGATGACGTCTTGGTATTTGCTCCAACGCTGGCGGCGTTGCGCAAACGAACACGCAGGGTTTTAGAAAGGTTAAGGCAGCATAAATTCTTTTTAAAAAAGAGTAAATGTGCGTTTGTTGTTGCTAGGGTGAATTATTTAGGTTTTCAGTTTTCGGCAAAGGGGAAAGGCTGTGAAGAGCGCCTTACTCAGGCCATTAGGCAATGTCCCCGCCCTAAAACTGTAAGACAATTGAGAGTGTTTATAGGCACTATACAATTTTATAGGGCGTTTATAAAGCGCTACGCGGAGGTAGCATCTCCTTTATTTGACCTATTGCGCAAAGGAGAATTATTTAGATGGGGAGGACGTCAGGAAAAAGCGTTTAAGGCTTTAAAAAAATGCGTTGTTAGCCCCCCTATTCTTAAGATTTTCGACGAAAATCGCTCGCTACACATAATGTGCGACGCCTCTGACGAGGCGATAGGTGCTGTAGCCCTTCAACAGCACGGAGATAAGTTGATGCCGATAGCGTTTGAATCTCGGAGGTTTCGCCCCGAGGAACGAAATCAATCCATTTATGCCAAAGAATTGTTGGCAGTGGCCCACGTTGCTCGGCACTGGAGACATTATCTCCAGCAAACGCAATCGATTATTTATTCCGACAATCAGTCGGTAACGAGACTTTTGACGCAGCCACGGCTAACGCGTTTGCAGGCGTTAGTAGTGCAATATTTAATGGAGTTCAGGGTTTCGTTGGTCTATGTCAAGTCCAGTAATAATGTTATAGCTGATGCTCTGTCCAGGTATTTCTCCAAAGACAGAGAGTCTGGAGAAAAAGAGGACTCCTGTCCATTAAAGGAGGGGGCGAGTGTGTCACAAAGGATTGCGACATGTACGGGCTCCAATACTTCGAGCAGTTGGCGTCGTCTGCTCGGAAGTAATGTTGGAGTTCGTAAGGGACAATCGAGCGTTTTCCCAACGAGGCTCCTGGCAGGAGCACGCTAATAAGGAGGGAAAAACGAAAACGGCGTCGTCGGCGTAAGCGGAAGCGCAAGGAGAAACTCGTGGCGCGAGGGAGAAAATGTGAGGAGAGAGAGACGGGCTTGGAAACAGTAAGGTCGCCAGAAAAGAGGCTCCTAAGTTGTTGGTCACCCGAGAGGCTTCCCGTGTCGGAAATTTGCCAACGTGGCATAGACGCTTGCAAGGAAGTTGGTGAACGAGAAGTGGCCAGCGAAAACGACAGCGACGGGACTTTGTCTAGAGCGCCCATATTTAATCTTTGGAATGATTTGTTTCTCTCAGAACGAGTAGGACGGTTTTCCACGAAGGAGAAAAACTCCGACAACAGCGAGAGGGACGTCGTGCGAGTTGCTACGTGCTCCGTTCTCGCCAGTGCTGAAGGATAAACTTCGAGTGAGTGCTCCGCTCAGCCGCCATTGTGCTCGCCTTGCGATGTCGACCTTGTGCTGCAGAGCAGTCTGTGGTCTATCGTCCCGACAAGCCATCTAGTTCTTCTGCTGTATTTCGACGCAGCGAACTTTCTCAAGGTGTTCCCCTGTACCGAGCTGAATTTCTTCTCTCCAGAAGATAGACTGTTATTAATCATCTCCTGGACGACTTCAGGCCTTTTGTAGGAGAACCTCGGCACCTTCGCCCGTTACGATAGTTTTCCCGTGGAAGTCGCTCAGGGAGGCAAACGCTAGGCGTGACCACTCTCCTAAGAATGCGGTATGCATATCGACGTCAAAACTAAACGAGGGTCACCAGTTTGGTCAGCTCGAAGACTGCGGCCAAGTTTTACTCCATTTGAAACTTTTACACCAAAGTTCTTGGTTTAAGTAAATTCTCTTAATAAGCTAACCCATGTTTCTGTAGGTTCGCCATAAAGCGAACTAATTTGTCATTAAATTAGACTTCGGTCTTGTTGTCGCTTTTCAAACTAAAGCGCAATTTTATTGTTTGAGAAAGGCTGTATTGTTACAGCTTTGACTACGGGAGTTTCCATTTATATGGTTCCCTCCCATCGACTCTCCTTGTGTTAGCGGAGGTCTTTAGAACGTAAACTTTTATTTCATTTAGATGCTTTATTCTTTTCATTTAAATGCTTTATTCTTTTCATTTAAATGCTTTATTCTTTTCATTTAAATAAAGTTAATGTTCTCTTTATCTAAGTGTATGCTCTGTGTCTTGTTTTCATACATATCTTCCACTGCGTAATCTTTGCTGTACGTGACAGGATCACTCATACAAAAAGAAAATATTAGAAAAACGTACAGAAAAAGAAATTTGGCCATGACAAAATGAAATATTTTTGTTGGCAAAGTATAAGAGTGTCTTCGATAATTTCAGCAACTGTAAGAAAGGTAATAAGAGCCTTATTACTAAGTGCTGTCACCTCGTTCACCGAATGTTTATAAAGAGTTGTTTCTTTATATTTTTAGAAACAAAAGTCGTGATCCCAGGCACATCTACTAGTAACCATAGACATTTTTAACATTTACGCAATCGCTACCTTAATTTATAGACCGCATTATCTCTTAATGCATTTAAAAATTTCATCAACTGAGAAGCGGGACATTCAAACACTTAAATTATAGCATCACAAGGAAGCCATGATAGAGGGGGGGTCTAAGAACTTTAGTCGAGAACGCTATCTCTACGCATCACCTCATATCAAGATGAAATATAAATCACTCGGCTCGAAAATGAAATTTTCATTTCACAATTTTATTCGTAAACATCGATAGATCGCTGTTATATCCGTCATGATTAGTGATCGGAAAACAACGTCTATAAACTTTTTAAAGAAAGAAAAGTGAGAACTTGCTACCATACTGGAGTAATATCTTCCGATATTATTTTTTTTATAAACCTCTTATACAACTTTTATATTACAAGAAGTAAAGAAAGACAATATTTGAATCATTTAGAATTGAACCTTAGAAAAGGTTATTTATTTAAAAATTATTCTGGAAATATTTCTTGATTTTCCTGTTTTATGTAATTATTTAAACTTTATCTCCCCAACAAGGAAGTAAGCGTGTTTTTCTCGAAGGGGATTAAGAAAAGAGGGGGACCGGCTCGGTCCTATTGCTCAGGAATAGAAGTGAAGAAATAGTTATTTCTCCTGCTATATCTGGTCTCTCAATTCTCAGAAATGATCTGGAAACTTCTAACTTATTTGAAACGATCTGATAACGTGTTTGAAACTGCTAGTGGATACGTGGATAATATTTTTCCAAGTGGTTTGAATATAAACCTTAAACAAAGTTTATGTAAAACATCCTGTGGTTCTTGCTTAGAATAATTAATTCATTTGCGGGAAATCATGTGGCGGTTGTAATATAACTACCTTAATTTAAAAGAAATGTGAACGAAGAAAATAATCGATACCGTGTGCGGATACAAGGATGTTAGAAATACAAGGTAAGGCAAGATTTATTTAGATTCAGAATTTTATAATGTAATTTGTGGAATAATTAGAAATTTATTTCGGACTTTAGAATACTTTTTATCGTTAACTTAGCTTCCTCCAGACAATTGTATTCATCAAGTGGTGTACGATCTCGGTCATTGGGACGGTCATTTCGGCAATGAGAGGCTCGCAGCGGCGGCGACCCACGCCTCGACTCCCGGGACACGATGACATCGGTCATCACCCTGTGTGTTCCGTGGGATGGGGTCCCAGTACAAATTTTCTCCACTGAAAACTTTCATTATCCGCAGCTTTGACAAGAGGTAAGTGATCATTTATATTTCATAATTGGATGAGAAATTAGAAATTAATGGACAGCGATTCGAAATTTAAATAACTTCCTTTGTCTTTTGGGTCGTTCTGTAGAAAGAAAACCTGACTTTGAAATGGCTTTGGAGAAACATTGAAACCATTATGTTTCTGTGATGGAATTATGGACAAGATTAGAAAACAAGAACTATAATAATTAACTATTTTTTTATTTTTATTTTTAATAATCTTCAAAATGAAAAGGGTTTTTTGAAGAAAATGAGTGGTTTAAAATTTCGACTTGATACTGTTTTTTGAAAGTAACAACATAACAAGTAATTTCATACTTTATACTTAAATTTTCTCTTTGCGGGCTCCCTGAGAAAGGGAGGGAAATTATGGGCTTTGGATATAATGCAGTTTCTTAGAAAAGTAATTTTCATTTAACTGGATGTTTCCTTTCAATCTGCAGGAATCCTTTCATAAGAATAATCATTAGAATGTTTCGAGAGAAAAATTTGCCATTAACTGTTTAGAAGATAAATATAGAATTGTTATAACGAGTGATTAGAAGGAATATAGATCAGACTTGACTAATGAACTCCAGGAGGGGGCGGCTCGAGTTCCATTCCAACCTAGGCTCATATTTTGTCAGAACGGGGTAGCTCGCTCTTCTCTCTTTCACTATAACGAGGGTTGAGGAGGGGGCGACTTCCGAAATCATCTCTCCTACAATGACTTCAGTTCACACTTAATTCAAAAGGCGCGCATGTCGGGTGGGACTAATTTTTCTTTACATTTAATAACAGGGAGGCCACTTCATCACACAGCATACAATATTTGATAACTGAACTAGAAAGAAATTTTCATTCATAATCTGGGGCCCATGTAATCACAATTTATGTGGATTACTCTAACCGGCGGGTAACCTTAACAACTCACAGCAGTTCTGCTGCTACGTGGTTACGCTTCACGGAGAATTCATTGGAATTCCATCAGAAAACAGGGAATGTCCGCTTTAACCTTAATCTTAAGAAATATTTGGCAAGAACTGGCAAGATCTGCTCTAGAATTAGGTCCGGGTGCTTTTCTTTTCATACTAGCACTATAGTCTGTATACGATTATATAGACAGGCATCCAATTGAAACCATGTCAATAATTATATAAAATTAACCTTCTCACTAGGGGTGTTTTACGGGGACTTTAAAACCATCAGAAATATATCATTTCACTTGGCTTCCCAAGAATTTACTCATTTGGTAGGACCATCATAACTTCCCCACTACTGGAATATATCCAATTAAATCCGAGCAAACTTGTAGAACATTGGGTTATTAGAATCAAAGGGTACGTGAATTGTTATCCCTTATATTTGACATAACGAAAAAATTTAAACGACTATGATTGAATAATTAAGAGACATGAATGTTTAAAACAATTGTTCTTCTAGGGTTTCAACGGGAAGTAAAGATCTTTAAATGAATTATTTCGGAAAGGAGGGATCACTTAGGGCTTTTTATTAAAACTATTAAACTGAACAAAAGCATGATCCGAATGATACGGCACTACTATGGGTCAAAAGCATGACTGAAAATTCTTCTATCATTGTGGATATCCAAAATGACAATCAGGTCCTTTTATAATACATCATTAGAAACCCTTTAATTTTAATAATTTATAAAGACCTCATAGAACTCAGAATAATATGACTTAGGAATAAAATCGAGATTAGACCTTTAGGTAATATTTAACCCTATGGAAAGAATTGATATTAGAAATTCTTAGGAAAGTGTAAATGAAATTATGTAATATTTTTTATACAGTTATGCCCTTAGACTAAGTAAATAGTGACCCTCCAAGTTACATTTTAACTATGTATAGACCCTAGAACTTTCTCAAACATGCTCATCAAGAGCTGATAAGACACGTTGGAAGAATTAAATTGTTTATGAGTAAGAGCTGGTGAGGTGGAAAGAGTGTCAATCAGGGCGGCGACTTCTGAGGCTTCGCCGGCGTTCATCGAACGAGTGTTTTCATTCACGAGACGCTCTTCTCTTTCCACGGCTTCGTCTTCAGTACTAGAGTCGAAGACAACATTGACGTCATCATTCTGGGATTTCCTCTCCAATACTTCAGTTGTTCTCTTATCTTGTACGGACGGTAATACCCATGGTATTTCGGGTGTGCTTCCTTGTGAATGCAACATGTATGGATGGGAGGGGGGTGCATTTACTGCTCTCCCGGCCTCATTACTTCCTCCTGGAGCGGGTGGCTGCCTCTCGGGCTCCACAATCGGTTCGTCTCTGGGCATCGCGGGGGGCGGTAGGAAAATTTCATCCTCGGGACAAGTCGACGGCACCTGCAGTTCGGGCGGCGCGGCTTCTTTAGCTCGGACTCGTCTTTCCCGGCGACGAGGCTCCTGTGGCAGGTCTCCTACCTTAGGCTTCATCCGATTTGCATGAACAACTTTAGTTTTGTTGGTTTTCACATGCTTGATCAGAAAATTAACTGGAGAGTACTGGTCAATGATCTGGTATGGTCCCTCATAAGTAGGGTGCAATTTCTTTACCAATCCCGGTTTAATTTGTGGGACTGCCAAATATACGAGGTCGTCAACCTTAAATGAATAAGTCTTGTGACGCTTATCGTGATATTCCTTTCTCTTCTTATCTTGTTCTTCTCTGAATCTTTCCGCTAAGTCGAACGCATACCGGATGCGGGCTTCAATTTCGCATTCGTAATTCTTGTCAATGCCATAATATGGCCTTCTTGGCATGGTGATGATGTCACCAGGGAGGATGGGATCTCTCCCGTAAAATAACAGAAAAGGGCCTTCGCCTAAAGAAGAATGCGGACTCGTGTTATACGCAAACATACAGAACGACAACTATTCTGGCCAGTCTCTTTGACTTTTTTCAACATAATAACGTATCATCTGGATGAGATTTTTGTTCATTCGCTCGACAATTCCGTTTCCGGCGGGATGATACGCTGTAGTGAACAGTTTTTTAATACCAATAACTTACAAACTTCTCGTAAAAGTTCAGAGGTAAAATTAAATCCTCGGTCGGTCAATAGTTGAATTGGAATAGAATGACGATTAAAAACACTGGTGACTAATGCCTTAGATACGGTTTTCGCAGTTTGGTCCCTAAAAGGAACGGCTTCCGTATATCTGGAATAATGGTCTGTGACCACTAAAATATATTTATAACCTTCATAAGAAGTTGTAATCGGTCCCAAAATGTCGGTTGCAATACGGTAAAACGGATGTTTCACTGGCGGAAAACTTTGTAATGGTTGTTCTTTGCGCTTGGGTCGAGCTGCATGGAGCTGACAACTTGCACATTCAGCACAATATTTCTGAATATCCGAACGCATGGTTGGCCAATAATATTGTTTATCAATTTTGACTCGCATCTTCTTGGATCTTATGTGACCACTGGATGGAATGTCGTGGTACAAATACAGCACGTGGTTTCTCAAACTATTCGGAATGACAACCTGTTCCCAAATCTCCTTTCCATCTTGGGATCTTTTTATGTGATACAATACGTCATCCTCATCCATGAAAAAGTTCTCCTCTTTGTCCGGCCAATAACGAGGGGATGGTTTCACGCCTGTGCCCTTGAAACACTCTCTAATCCCTCTACACTCTCCCTCTAGGTTTTGTTCTCGAGCTATCTCTTGTTTACATAACAGCGGCTCTTATTCTGCTATTGGAGAAATGGGAACTCTTGAGAGGCCATCGGCATTTGTGTTTTTTATACCTGGCTTATGCACCATGTCAAAGTTATATTCGGCTAACGCGAGCGCCCAGCGGGCAAGTTTCGAAGTAGGGTCTCTTAGATTAAACACCCACGAAAGAGGACGATGATCGGTTTGCAACGTGAGATTATAACCATAAAAGTACACTCGAAATTGCTTAATAGCATACACTACTCCCAAACATTCTTTTTCGATCACCGAGTAATTTAGTTCACTCTTTTTTAGCAAACGACTCCAATATGCAATAGGATGTTCCTTTCCTTCGAAGCGCTGTGATAAAACTGCACCTAACGCATATGAGCTCGCATCTGTGGCGACTATAAATGGTTTGGAAAAATCAGGATTTTTTAAAATTGGAGCTGTAATTAAGAGTTGCTTAAGGGTGAGGAATGCTTTCTCTACATCATCGGACCAATCAAAAGGTGTGTCTAAATTAGTTAAATCAGTTAATGGCTTTGCAATGGCACTGAATGATTTCACATGCCTGTGGTAATAATTTGCCAATCCTAGAAAAGATTGAATTTCTTTAATGGTTTTCGGCCTTGGAAAATTTTTTACAGCTGTGATTTTCTATGGATCGGGAGCAATGCCACATTCAGATATGATATGCCCTAAAAATTTTACTTCATCATTGAGAAACTAACACTTACGGGGTTTAAGCTTGAGATTTGCTTCTTTCAACCTGATAAACATCTTTAAACTGTCTAAATGTTCAGCAAATGTTTCATTAAATGTAATGAAATCGTCTAAATAACAAAGAATATGGTCCTGTAAGCCTTTGACTATGAAATTAGCGGCTCTTTGCCATAGCGCTGGTGATTGTTTAAACCCATAGGCAATCGCTTAAACTGAAATTTTGCGTTCGGGGTACTAAATGATGTCTTTTCGGGATCACTAATTTCAAGTTGAAAATAGCCTTGATTCGCATCTAATACACTGAAATATTTCGCCTTTCCTAGCTGACTCAACGTTTCATTCACATTGGGTAAAGGGAACGAGTCAACAGTTGTAACCTTGTTCAATTTACGATAATCTACAACGAATCGATAAGACCCATCCTTTTTCTTAACTAGCAATGCTGGTGCATTCCAGAGGCTAGAGCTGGGTTCAATGACCTGATGTTTTAACAAGTTATCTATCATTTCTTTCATGATACCTCTCTGCAAATAAGGAATTCTGTAAGGGGGCTGAGCTACAGGGGGGGATGACCCAGTATCAATTTTGTGGTGTTCAATTTTACAACATCCCAGGTCCCATTCATGGTGCGAGAATGCTCCTTCAAATTCATATAACAAGTTCTCCAATGGTATTCTTTTGTCAGGGGTTAAATGATCCAAATGGAATAAATTTAGAAATTTTTCTTTATCTATTTTAACTTCCTTTCCCTCCTCAATAGTTGTACTCAATTCCACCCTTTCCTCTTCTGCCTCATTTAAATTTCCAATAATTTTATTTGCCTCTAAAATTAACGTTTCCCCAGAATAATTCAATAAACGAATAGGAATGGTATCATTTTGCGAAACCTTAACCAATACCTTAGCTGCTAACAACCCTGGATCAGAAAAATCTTTAGGTTTAAGTACTCCGATACGATTTTTAAACGCTGTACTCGCCAATTGACCTTCACAAATAATTTCAGAATGCGGCGGAATGGATATTTTATGCTTACATTTAACAGAAACAGTCTCCATAATTTCTCTGATATTAGAGACTTCAGTTGAGTCACTTTGATTTCTCGACTTTGGCCTTTTTCTCATAAAGAAAATATTATTATTTTTGGCATGTAAACTATTGCTTTGAAAATCAATAACAAAACCATATCTCCTTAAAAAATCTCTTCCCAATATAGGTTGATAAGGTATATCTTCCCTTCTTATCCAAATATAACATTTTAACATGTATCTCTTTGTACCAAATTTAAATTTAATTAGATATATGCCTTCAATAGGGAGATTGTGTCCCGTAACCCCAACCAAATTTATAGCGGGTTCTGTAACCTCGGTAACTTTATACCCTAATTTAGTTATGTTGTGTAACATGTCTTCGCCTAATAGCATTACCTTGGCTCCGCTATCCACTAAAAATTTAACAATAATTTCCCCTATTTTGCCTTTAACCATCAATTCCTCGGGTTCTGCTGAAATGTGTGCCAATGGGAGGGCATCCTCATCGCTTACTGCTCTCTTTCCTCTCCGGCCTGGAGAGGGGCTGCTCGCACGTTTTTTGGCTGAGCAACTCGTTCTTTTCCTTCGCGCTCATTAGCTGGTTGTTCTCCAGTGTTGTTTCTATTGTTTCTACGCATTCTTTCATGACAATATCTAATCGTATGACCCCGTTTATGGCAGTAGTAACACTCATAATTGTTTACAGGAGGTCTACGGCAATCTTTAGCTAAATGCCCGCACAAATTACAGCGGTAACAGCTATGCTCTTCTCGCGCTCGATTCTCCCCTGTCCCTCGGTTGGTGTCTGGAGCCTTTCTCGGACTGGGT
This sequence comes from Rhysida immarginata, assembly GCA_023313115.1. Lineage (NCBI taxonomy): Eukaryota > Metazoa > Arthropoda > Chilopoda > Scolopendromorpha > Scolopendridae > Rhysida > Rhysida immarginata. The sequence continues at coordinate 9,949 of JAHWFO010017677.1, read as the reverse complement.
TGCTGCTTCTGTCCGGTGGGATGGCCACGTTCATTCGGTCTACCTGCATTTGTCGGACGCGCTCTAGGCTTATTTCCTTGATCTTTCTCACGCAATCTTTCCTCGATACGCTTACTAATTCTTTCTTCTGTTTCGGAACTGACAGTAACGACTATTTCTCCTTTTGTTTCCTTTCCTACGGCATTTAATGCATAGTCCTCCGATCCCCATCTTTTAATAATTTCTACTTCCTCTTCAGCCTGTTCTATCGCTTGTTTCAATTTTACTGGTTTCTTAAACATAACAACTCTTCTCAGTGGTGGTAGCAAACCTTCAACAAAACGTTCTTTGATTCTTTCTATTAAAATCTCTTGAGCATAGGCACGTTTTATTTCTGCCTGTTCCCCTTCACCTTCTACTTCTCGCTTGGTTTTATTTCCCAGACTCTGTAAACGCGTCGCATACTGACGTACTGATTCTTTCCCACCTTGTCTACATTCTATAAACAATCTTTCACTTTTTCCTTTCGGCTCTTTTCCAAATCTTTCCTTTAATGCCTCACGTAATGTCTCATAAGTGTTTACCATTCTCATCTCCCCATCTTCTCTACAATAGAAATGTGCATCCCCTGTTAGCTTAATTTTAGCAATATTGAATTTAGCAGCTGGTGTCCAATTCATGACTGTGCTCACCTCATCAATTTTGAGGAAAAAAGTTTCGGGATCTGTAGATCCATCGTATTGTTTGATCTCACTAGCTAACGCAAATGGCTGCGGCGGGGGGGCTTGCATTGGAAGTGGCGGAGGAGCCTGCATTGGAAGTGGCGGAGGAGTGGGCACTCCTGGTATTAACTGACCCTGTGGCTGACCATATGTTTGTGGCATATTTAAATTTTAGGATTTACGTGAAATATTCTCTTATCTGCCTGAACAATCTTAATTTAAGTACCTTGTTTCCCGTCCTTGGGCTTAATTGATAATTTTACTTAATTCTACTTAAATTTATCTTATGAATACTTAATTTATGCTAAACATGTAAATTATGCTTATGCAAACGACTCTTTTGAATATTCTAATGAGTTTATGTTCTAAACAAATTTTTCCAATCTTAAAATATCAAATAGTGCAATTATTTTAATGCTACTTTATTCTCTCGCACTGTTTTCATAAAGAAATGACGCTACAATTTCCTGTCTGACTGCGACATTTTTTAATGTGAAGTTCCTGAGGATAATTATGGAAATAAGTGGTCGAATGAATAATTAATTATTTATAAAGGACTGCGCCAGTGGATTATACTTTCCACAAAGTGTTTATGATAATTTTAAAATTTATCCCATTCACACAAACTAGATTCTTCCCACTTGAACAGACCCCTCTTCATCTGAAGGGGGGTGGACTCCTCTTCAGAAATGGCTGGTAGGTTTATCTGCTAGGCTCCTTCTTCCATAATGAAATTATATACCGTTCAGGGCTGGCTTTTTCTCTCAAACTAACATTAACTTTTTTAACTATTAAATTGATGGAGCTGGTTCTCAGCTAGGTGGAGTATACTTAGAAAACCTCGGCATCGAGCTAACTCAAAGAATTACGTGGTGTGAACAGTAATTAAGAAGACTAAACTTAAACAGGAGTTAAATCTACTAATTTAAAATTTCCCATCTGAATTCATTTGAATTTCAGATAGAGGCCGAATTGGAAAATAATAAACTATGAGTAGGTGAACCGCACACCCGGTTCTCTTAAAATCAAAACTTCTACTGACGATTTTCTCTGGAACCACTGACAAAAACAGATCCAGTTTCCTTAACCAATCAAACGTTTGAATACACGCAAGACAACCACCAAAAGGTGATTCTTCAACCAATTAAGAACTTGGTAACATTTCTCAGCTTATTTGAAATTTATCACTCACGTGACAATTAGTCACATCTGGCCATCTTCATCGTTCAAGGTTCACTCTTTGTTTGTTCTTAAAAACATTTTTACCCTCCTACATCCCGTCTCGAATTCGATCCTAACAACTTTTCCAACTCTGCTAATACTCTTGGGTCCTTGAACATAAGTTAACCAACCCTATTCTATAACGTGTAAATTGAATCCTTGACAATCCCCTTGCTGTTGATAGCAATTCTGGCACCGTTTAAGGGCTTCTTAAAATCGAGCAGAGAATAAACATTTAAAATATTATTTATTATTTAATTCTTTACTATCTCTGAATTCGTTCTAAATCTTTCAAAAATGCTAAACTTACGATCCCATAAACAATCCTAACGTGAATAAATTATTAAATTTGCATAATTAACGTTAATAAATTCTAAATTCCAAAACTGGCTAAATACTCATTCTCGAAATCCTACAGTACTATCCAGAGCCATCTGGAAAACGACCTCCCAGATTGGCCTAATAGCTAGCGCAATAATAAACCTTAAAGGCAAAAACATCACCATAATACTCCTCTGGTGTCCGGGCCATTCCACCATTGTAGGCAATCAAAGAGCTGATCAACTAGCGAACTTAGGACGAATTTATGGTACAGAGATACAATTGCCACATTCCACGAAAGATCTAGTACCCAAAATTGATCAGCAACAAACAAAAGAATGGATTCACCGCAACACGGCTGTCAAATTTAAAAACATGACAACTCTGACCATAAAAACTCTTCCCCTTCCACCGAATTTCTCTAAGCAGGACTTATCTCTCATGGTCAGGCTCCGCTCTGAACACCTGCCAACCAAAGCTTTCTTGTCTCGCCTCAATTTATGTCACTCCCCGGATTGCGAATGTGGTGAAACTGAATCCTTAGAACTTATTCTATTCGACTGACCCCTTTACAACCAACATAGAAAAACACTAACCAACCTTTTTGACATAAGGAAAATATCCTACAATCTCCCTACTATCCTCCTCTTAAATCCAGAAACTAAAACTCATTTCAGATTTATGCTATCAGCTATCAAAGTATTTCTAAATAAATCTAATTTACTCACAAGACTCCTCTCCCCTTCTCTAAAGGCACTCGAAATGACAGAAGAACAATAACAACCTGACTCAGCTCAAGAAGATAGGTCATCTCCTAAAAAGAGGAGGAAAGACCGTAGAAGAAAGAAAGAAAAAAGAAAAGCTTGGATCAGCTTTGTCTCTATATTAACACAAATTTTAACTTTAATCATAATTTAAACACCTACATTATCCTGACCCATCTAACAAATCCAATGTAGCTGATGGATGAATTCATCCAACAAAATAAAATCAATTTTTAAAATAAAATGTTTGCTATATAGTTTCGTTTTTCTTCTCCTGCTTGTCGGCTTCCTTCAACACCGTGACATTCAATTTCCACATCGGGAATATCCTCGTTCTGTGGCTCGTCTACTTCAATAGTATCATCTCTTTGTAAGCAGATATTGTGTAGCACACAACACGTAAAAAAGACATGTGGGATATTGTCAATTCTACTCATGTGCAGATATTTTAATCTGCAAAAGCGCCCTTTCAATAATGCAAAGGCCCTCTCTATGGTGCACCTCGCTGCTGACAAAACATCATTAAATTTCTTTTTTTCCCTATCAAGTTCACCGTTGTCTCGAAAAGAAATTAGCAAATGACCGGACAATGGATAAGCAGGGTCACCTACAAGATGAGTACTGTTGGGAAACATTGCTGGATTACAACTAATACTTTGAAAGAGGCGATCTGCGATAAACGCAAAAATCATGTACTGATCCTACCTCTCCTGCATAGCAATCTAAAAACAGCATGCTGTCATCACAAACAGCTTGTAGGATTATAGAATGATGGCCTTTTCTGTTAATATATGATGATGGCTGCTCTTCTGGTGCTGGAATGTATATGTGGGTCCCATCAATTGCCCCAATTATACCTATTAAATAATGCAAAATAAAATTAGATTAATACCATTTCAATGGTTAAACCAAAAAAGCTCTCTTAAATTGAATAAATCTTTAAGGAATGACATAACCAAGTACCAAAAGTCTAAACAAAGCCATTCGCGTAACCATATTTTTTAACTGCCCTATGTTAACATTGAAAGATTCTAATGGACCATAAACGATACCATTAAACCACGTACCTTTGAACCAATTTGGATTATCATTAATTTTACGTTATGTTCATTAATGACACATGATTCCAAGTTGTTTGATATATTACATGCCATATCTTATCAATGAAAATATTTGAGGGTGCCAGAAGGGTACCATTACAGCACGTGCCATTGTTTCGATTTCAACCATTTTCAAAATGGTTCATTCCTGGAACCATATTTATTAATTGGCGAAAATAGTAATTTATTTTCGCTTCTATCTCGTCATTACGACCTAATATATGTCTCCATTGAAAATTGCTAGATGGGGTCGTGAAAGTACCATTTGCGCACGTGCTATTGAACCGATTTAGATAATACTTTTGACTGGTTCGTGCAATATACCATATTCATCGACTGACGAAAATATAATGATTAACCGCTTCTATCTCGTCATTACGATATGTTTGATATATTACATAATATATCTTCCCATTGAAAATTGCTTGGCGGGAAAATAGAGGTATCATTTGTGCACGTGCCAATGAACCGATTTAGATAATAATTGTGATTGGTTCGTGCCATGAAACATATCCATCGACTGACGAAAACAGATTTTAAAAATCTTTCATAGCCTCGGAGGAGTTAGAGTTACGATCGGACAGACAGACACGTTTCCCCACACAGATAGCATAAAGCACCTTTCGGTACTTAATAATGGCAGGAAAGTATAAGAGAAATCAGCCAAGAAACTGTGGAGTCACTGATGAAGAAAGCATAGCTTTCGAAATGTACATCTGAGGTATTGTTAAATGATTATTGTGGATTTGTGGTTTCCTGTCGTCATTAGTTTAATGGGAGGGGAATTTTAATGAAAATGTATTAGGTTTTTCATAAGCAGAATTCTTATTTAGATGGCAACTTAATTTTCAAATAGCTCACTTTAAGTAAAATGGTTAATGTGAACTATCTGCACAATCGCAAACGCAAGTCCCACTCTCGGCCCTGCGGGCCTCGCTGGTCGCTGCTTTCTGTTACTCGAACGCCAGTCCCACTCTCGGCCCTACGGGCCTCGCTGGTCGCTGTTTTCCGTTACTCGAACGCCTTCGGCGTTCTGTCTACGACGTCCCCCTCCGGGGGCAAATAACTGATATATACCCCAAACTATTTGGTTACAGGGGGCAGTTGGTTTCCCCTCGGCCGGTCACAGGAGACGCGACAATTCAGTTTGCGGATTCAGCCATCGCGCGATTGTGCAGATAGTTCACATTAACCAAAATGTTACCTGAAGCTTTCCTGGTTTCCCAGTAACCACAAGCTTATCATGACCTGTTTTTCGGCTGGAATTGATGGGCGCCCAGGATTACTGATCGCCATTTCAAGATCGCTACGGATTTCGATGCATAAACTTTCGAAAGTGCTTTGATGTAAACGAAATATATCTTGAATTGGTCGAAAGTTTGTCTCGGCATAATTATCAATTTTTATATGCTCATGCCTTTCTGGTGTCTTCGGAGGTTGCGAAGAGGGGAAAAACATCTTGAATCCCTCACAAATGGCCATAGCTACCAAAATCCTCGAGTTTTCAGTCGCCATGTTAACTCTGAAAAGCGTTTCTTTTCAGATGACTCGGAGCTATTACGTAAGTGCTCTGATCACGTGATCACATGACACCAAGTGAATAAGTGAACGCACCCACAGAAGATAAACATCAATAATTATAAATAAAATTGGTAGAGACTTTACAACACAACAAAGGGAGAACAGAGTTTCCGACTAGTTTCACCATTTATTCCCGGCTTTATCAAGGATACACACAAGAGGACATAAGCCTTTATATACAGAAAATATGGTACAGAATGAGAACATGATTGGATGAAGAAATAACAAATAGTAAATAATATAAATTGTACAGTGGCGACATTGAAAGGAGAATGGTTGGATAAGGAACCAATAACAATGAAATTATAAGGAAACCTTGAGAGGAAAATTAATTGAAATATAAAGGAAAAAGTGATGTCATAACACAAACAAAATTGAAAACGCGGACCTAGAAGAAGACTCATCCGGAGTTAACGTAAACTAAGGTATCGATAAAAAATGGAAAGGTAAGTAAATATACAAATTTGAAAAATTACAAGATATCGGATAAAGAATTTAAAATTGAATAAATATCAAAAACGGTTTGGCAATTGAGGAGGTGATCTGGAGAGGAGATATCTTAGCTTTAAAGATCTCAATAGCTTCGAGAGTGGCCCCCTTAGGGCCTAGATCAGACGTGTCCGGCCAACACCACCTCTACTCAAAGCCTGAGCGTGAAAATTTCATACATTGTTACATCATTATACCTAGTCATAATTTCGGGCTTATTATTGGTAGAAATGCGATTAAAGATGACTACTTCTGACGTTTTAACAATGTATGACGTTTTCGCGCTCAGGCTTTCTCTTTAGGTGGTGTTGGTCCGGCGCGTCAAACAATAACGTTAAGGTGAAGTTCGGCAGACATGACCTAAAGCGCGTTTTAAACACAGTTTCTTTCTAATATTGTGGTTTTAAGGTTAAGGCAGTACCGTCTAATGACAAAGTTCAGAACTAAAATGTTATTATGATAACATTAAAGTTATTAGGTTTATTCACTTCACAAAATATTGGGCAAACCTATCCAAAAATGGGTAAACAGTTTGGTATTTAGCTCTAATTTATCTAATCGCTATTTGCCTTAATTCTTTAAGCCACTGTTGAAAACTATGTTGAATAATAAAAATCCTAAGTAATGGTTGAAGATAATTAGGTTGCAATAACTGAATGAAAATATTTTTTTTTTAAATTTGAAAATTGACATTTCAAAAATCAGAGAAGTCATATAATTTTATGTTCAGATACATGATTTTACTTTTCAAATGTAAACACCATGTTATCAATGAAAGGATATTACATTTTAAAGAAGAAAAAAATCTCTTTGCTATCCAAAGTTTATTATACAAATAAAAATATTGCAACAATTAAAATTCTTCTGCTCATCCTGAGTTTAACAATAATACTGTCGTAACAATCGAAACAATTCCTTTTCGATTAGCCAATAGGATCGCTTGAAGCTACAGTGACAAAAACATACAGATTTTTGGTTTTATATATATAGATATAATAAAGCCACAGTAATCAGAAGGTTTATATGATAATATTTATTTATCGTTAAATAAATAATAAAATCAAAGAATAAAAATCTGAAAAATAAGAAAGAATAGAATAAAAAGGAAAAAAATAATTAAGTTTAAAAAGAGACAGAATCTTGAGAATTTCCCAGCTTCCTTATAAAATAAATGCTACAAAAGAAAATTTTTTGAATGTAAATCAAAATTCTTTTCCGGAATGCATGAAAAAGGAAAACTGCAACTGCAAGATTAGTCATGCATTAATCCAATGTTCTTGGTGTCGCACACATTGGTGTTTCAAATGTTTTTTTGTTTTTTTTTTGAAGAATACCATCCAGCACGTTGTATTCGACAAGCCTAACTGTAAATATTCTACAACTTCGAAATTAATTGTTAAAACGATTATTTTATACTAAATAAATGGAGCCAGATACTGTGGACAGACGTTAGAATAAAGGAGAGGAAACCACTAATCCACATAAGGTTTAACCTTATGTGGATTAGTGGTTTCCTCTCCTTGATTATTTTATGTTATTTTATTGCAGAGTCCAAGATGGGCAAGAAGCAAAGACATCAAAACCTGAACATAAGAAGAAATGAAAAGTTAAACATTAAAAAATTTGTTTTTTCTTTAAAATCGATACATGTTTATGAATTATTTACACTTATAAAACTGATATTATTATCATAATTAGTTGAAAATGTGTTCCTTATTGCTCTTACTTGTTAAAAATATTTTTTTCATTATAACATATAAATATATTAAAAAGTGGACGATAGCACAGTTACAAAAACATTAAAAGAAAAAAAAAAACAAAGCCTAACTCGGGTGGATTTAACTCGAGATCTTACGATTCGTACGCCACGGCCTTACCTGTTCGGGTGCCGCTGTTGTGATTGCCGAGGTACAGTTTACACTAGTTATATGACACAGATTTTAAAAGGGATTTTCTCGAAAATAAGGCCAAGTTGGAGGCTGCGGACTTGGTTTTACGAAAAGGACATGTCAAACTACCATCCTACCAAAGGGCATTAAAAAACTCGATTGTTCGTTGCGGCCCTCTCCTTGTGAGGCAAGCACCCAGTTCATCTACAGCTATTTCCATTATGGAATAACTAGAAGAGGTACCCGGCATTGCCCGGGATAATTACACTTGTAGGTAAACAGAACAATCTCAAAAAATTAAATTATAACTCCCAATTGGTTATATAATAATCAATACAACACAGAGCAAAGGGACTATCCATTCTACGAAAAATACGAAAAACAGGAATTCTAGGTGATATACCGGGAACAAATAATTTAGACTCAAATTTTTCTTGCTCTTGACGTAGAAGCTCTCTTGCTCAGATGTTTCAAATACCCGTATAGCTTTTTCTATTTTAGTTGCAGAGTTTCTCTGAGCAATACTCGTTCTTTCTCTATCTTTTCCAGGCACATAAATTTTTGCCAGTCGTCTGGACGATTGATAGGGAGCTCAAGGGACACACGCGTGACTCCTTTGCCTCATCAATAGACACTGCCTTAGTAATGTTCTGTCATTGCATCATCATTTTATGCTGATTATTAATAATTCTTGGAAACGAACGTTCAATCATCGCATTATCAGCATCTCAATTACCAAAATATACACATTCCCAAGAATATAGTCAAAATGTTATTTTTATGAAATGTTTAGATCTGATGTGCTACCAAATAAGCTAGGTGATAACCCTGGGCGTGCCTTGGACTGTTTTTATGATTAAATTTGGCAATATCTTAAAAATAAACACATGAAAACGCTTAGAAGTAATACAGTAAAAATTCATAATGAAAACTCGGAATAAATTTTTAAATGCTCACAATGGATGGATCTCTCTATGTATGCCGCTGCTAGCCTAAATAATTTTTTAGTCACGTAATCTTACTTTAGATGTTCCCACTCCATGATATTGTTGCAATTCCCACTCTCGATGTCTTGAAGCAAAACTTGGCCATTCATCTCTTTGTGTAGCCTAGTGGTCGCCGATACTTCTATTTACTTGCTTACCATTTGCTCAGTACAGCACTTAGGTAAAGGAGTGCTTCCTCTGTCGTCTCTCCTCTCTTTCTCAATTCTCTGATAGCTCTCAATTATCTCCAGTTACTGATCATTTTTAAAGATTTTCAAGAAATTGTTAAGTACTAAGAACTCTCTTTTCTAAGAAAACCCTGAATAACAGGAATTCTATGCATTGTTCCAAATTTAACCTTATCTATATTGAACAAACTTTGCGTTACATTGTTGGTCATGAGATGTATATTGTTGATCCCTGCATAGTGTTGGTGCATTGCGTGTTGATATCATTGTTGATACCTATTGTTGAACAAACTTTTACTTGCATTGTTGGTCCGTACAGAGTTTTTGTGAATTGTGTGTTGATACTATTGTTTATACCTGTGGTTGCACAAACTTTGCCATGCATTGTTAGTCATGAGATATTTCTCATTAATATGCCTGCCATAACCATGAATATCGATTTTTTTATCAATAATTATTATTTTTTCGAAATCTGAGGTAGACAGTGACTTTCCTCATGGTTTGAAAGTCAAGTATGTAAAATTTCACCAATATCGGAATAAAACTGTAGATTTGTATAAAAAAACAAACAAACAAACAAATAAACCCAAATAAACAATAGAAATAACGTGAGGTGTTCAGAGCTCGCTAGCGGGAATTCTATTAGGCCAAATGCAGTACATTTTGGTGTATATACTTAGTGGAACATGCAGTTTCGATTTCTGCAAAA
>JAHWFO010017671.1:0-17278 GCA_023313115.1 Rhysida immarginata | reverse complement strand
GGAGATAATGGAGAGTTAGCAGACTATTGAGAAAGAGTGGAAAGACGACAGAGGAACCACTCCTTTAGCTCCGTGATGTATTGAGCAAATGGGAAGCAAGTAAATAGAAGAATCGGCGACTGCTAGACTGCACAAAGTGATGAATGGCCAAGTTTTGCTTCAACACATCGAGAGAAGAGTGGAAATTGCAACAACACTAAGTATACATCTGAGGTAAGATTACGTGAGTAAGAAATTATTTAGACTAGCAGTGGCATCCTTGGAGAGGTCCAGCACCATTGTGAGCCTTTAAAAAGATTTTTTTCGAAATTTTCATTAAGAATATTTACTGTATTAATTCTAAGCATTTTCATGTGTTTATTTTTAAGATATTGCAAAATTTAATTTAATTTTTTGAGATTGTTCTGTTTACATCCAAGTGTAATTATCCCGGGCAACGCCGGGTACCTTTGCTAGTTAATATATACTTATAACAATACATTGACTTAGTAAGGCATACCAAGCTTGTTGAGTTATTATTATTATGGTCTGCATATGTTGCACACAAATCGACATGGCAGAATGAGTGATTTATTTTGCTTTGATTATATTTTTTTTCGTATTAATATTTTCCTTTTTATATAATCTATAATCTTATTCTACTTTAATTTCTCTCTTTCATTGTAACTGCTCAGCTGTAAGCTGCTACTGGGCACTCAGCCTGTTGCTTACAATTTTAAATAAATAAATAAATAAATAAATAAATAAATAAATAAATAACAACTCCAAATTAGTCCATTCTCTGTCAAATGTAGAAGATGCTTTTACGAAATGGAAACACGAATATATTACAACAGTCAAGAAACGACACGGAAGACCATCAAAACTGGAAGAGCTTTAACGCGTGTCGTCTTGTCATTCTGAAGAGCTCTGAAGTCTGACGTCATTGTTTTTCTGAATTACCAAAAGTTTCCAATAGCTCACAGGCAATAAGTTCCCAGTAAGGTGATTGAGACAGAAGTTGAAGTTTCTCGGCAAACCAATGATAGCTGACATAAATGAAAATAGCTTGGTACGAAACTCACCGCGATTGGACGCTAGAAAAATGGAAAAATTTTTATGGAACAACGACTCCCATTTTACGCTGAACCCATCGCTCATGGGTGTGGCATCTCTGTCGTCCGAGCTGTTAACTTCGTTGGTGGTAGCGTGAATTTGTGGCTGCCTTCTTTGCCATAGACTCGGGACGTCGGTTTTGGCGGATAATAGCAAAAATGCTTGAAAAAACTCGAATGATCTACGTAGGAAAAAACACTATCAAAACTATCTCGAGACAACAGAGAAGGGCTTACTCCTTCGTGCAAGATAATGCGTCATACAGGGAGGTCATTATGCAGGGATAAGAAGCCGAAGGCCTGTTCGAACATCTTTCCTGTTCGAAGTTAACGAGATAAAACGTCTCCAATTCGCACAGGAACATAAGGCTTAGACAGTCTAACATTGGAAAAAAGTCTTATGGTCCGATGAATCACGTTTCCAGTTGCATCATGCACATAGAGTGATAATTTGGCGGAAACAGCATGAAATCATGGACAACCCTTCAAGCTGGCGGAGGCAGTGTTATGGTTTGGAGCATGTTTTCTTGGCATGATTTGGGCCCTATATTTCGTGTGGAACAACGTCTGAATAGCACGACATATCTAAGTATCGTTGCTGATCAAGTTCATTCTATCATTTCTAGAATTTCTAGCCTCCTACAATAAGACAATGAGCCAATCCTCCACGGTGCTCCTCTTGTGCAGGAGTGGTGTTAAGAAAACGTGGGGGAGATTTTACCTTGCTTAAGTGCCCCCCCCCCCCACAACCTTCATATCTCAATCCAGTTGAGAATTTGTGTGACGAAGTTGAAAGAGCCATAAGGTTCCACAACCGTCACATCTCACACAACCGTCATATTTCTCACAACTGGAGAGTGCTATTCATCAGGCATGGTTTTCAGATTCCTCGCATCACCTTTCAACATCTCGTGGAGTCAATCCCAAGAAGAATCGCCTGAGTATTAAAGGCAAAAGGTGGACCAACGAAGTACTGATGAAGTGGTCATATTAATCTGGCCCCTCAGTGCAGATATTTGCGTTACTTTCGTTAAGTAGATTTTTGCTTTATACAACAACAACAACAGCAACAACAAACAAAACAAAAACGAGAGATTGTTTCCTACCAAAGAATGTTCAAAGAAAGAAGAAGCTACAGAATAAGTCATTTTTGAGCCTTCTAGATTATTCAAGGGAAATGAAAATGAGAATTTTGAATTAGATAAACAAAAAAAATATAATAATGCACGCACTATGACTTTAAAAATTGCACTAAAAAGTAAAAAATATTTGTTGGTATCTCTTATTTAATAAAAAATCATAAACTCAAAAAAAATAGAAGTGTGTGCTTAAAAAGTTTTTTTTTTAATCTTTATTTTATTTTTTAAAGTTTTTTAGGTTTGCAATCAATTTTTAACGCATGCTTTTTTCTACAAATAAATGAAAATGACGAAACCTGAATAGGTAGCCTATTGGCCTACGTTGGATGAAAAATAAATCCGCTTTAAAACGTTTTAACGTATTTTTTTATTATTTAAACGTTTCAAGTTACTTCCAGTTGAAGCTTCAATTAATAACGACCTTCAGTAACAAATGGAAAAAGCTTGTCAACATACAGTGTGTTGCATATAACTACAGGGCAATATAACGGAAACCCTACCCGCTCGATTGCATGGGCTGGCTCGACATCAAATGATAATTTAGGTAATTTTATTTTGTTAAATTTGTTTGTTTGGCAAATGGCATGACCAATTGAGCCAAGGAGGAGTGCGCGCTGTACTACTACAGGGTATTGGGTACACACTTATGAATTTCCTCCGCAGCTAGAGGAGACCAACAAACAACCCAAAAATTCAACAGAGGAGAATAGTAATTAATGATTTTGAAAGGGGTGGTTGTCAATGAACCAAGCACTGCGACCTCAGGTCTATTGTACTATCCCCTAATGACGATGAAAGAACGATTATGAACGAGACAAGCACAAACATCCATGCCCTTGGCGGGATTCGAACCCGCGACTCGCTGGTGTCGAGATCGGAAAGACCTGTGCCTTAACCCTCTCGGCCACCGAGCCGGCGAGGAGAATAGTAAAAATAGCGTTGCACACTTTTATTATTATTATGTTTGGTCGTCACGGGCTAACCCGGGTTACGTCTCGTAGAAGACACAGGGCCAAAGCTACGAGACGCAGCAGACCAGTTTGCTCTACTGCTGATAAAGTGTCACCTGGGTGTTTTGTGAAGTTTCTTACAACAAATGTTCAAAAAAACTTCTATCTTGTTCAGCACAGAGATCTACCCTCTTCATAAAGTCTTCTCTCACTCCCTCACCTTCATCTCCCTCCATTCTGCCAATCGACCGAGCCGGCCCCTGCAATCGAGCGAGTAGGCTTCCCGTTATACTGCCCTGTAGTTATCTGCAACACCCTGTACATTTCAAACGAAATTCAAGTCTAGAAGTTTCGATTTTTTTGATTCTTAACAAATGAACAAGTAATATCGTCACAAACTGTTCCAAAAGTGCATGATAACCATTCAGTTGCAGGTTATTTGGTATTCGGCAGTGGCCGTTAAAACTTTAATAATTATTTTTAACTAGCTGATATACCCGGCGATGCTCAGGCTCTTTTTTGATGAAAGTTTGCAATATCTGAATGGGAATATACAGTAAAAATTAACACATTAAAAAAGTAAAATTTCATATAGAAAAACCGAAAAAAAATCTTTTAAAATGTCCCTAATGGATGGCCCTCTAACAGTCTTCTACGGTTCGTGTTGGAATGTTGTGTATAGCTGAGCGAGTTTACCATAGTGCCGAAGAAACAATGTGTGGAATAATGTGTATGGCTACGAAAGTGGGAGGAAATAGAATGAAAATGAAACAATAGTTTGATCTGACGTTTTTTCAGCCCTGGCTATGGCTGTAGTTCTTCTATTTTATGTGACCTGACCTTTAAAAATTCATTTGTTTATCTAAAAATTCAACAATACCAAAATTCTGAGTGTACTCTGCAATTCCAACAATTGATAAACTGTTATGAAATAAAGAAATTAAACTGGAGCAAATTTCAAGCATGAGGTAAATGATATTAATTAGAAAAATGGATGAAAAATTCTGCGACTTGGATTCGAACCATGAACCGCGACTGTCATCGTCGACACCTCTACTAATTGAGCTATCGCAGAGACGTGAAAACCCATGCTGTCACTAAGTGTCTTAAAGACAACCAAGTAACCTTTACTGGTGTTTGTTCCAGTTTAATTTCTTTATTTCTTATTGTGTGTCCATCAAACTTTCTTATGGTTTGGATAGGAGAAATTCACGAAATCACATGTAGACAGTGACCTTCTTCTTGCTTTGAAGATCAAATTTGCAAATTTCATCAAGATTGGAATTAAACTAAAGATTTATATAAGAAAGAAACATACATGGACCTATCTGTTCGCTATGCATTTCAAAATGGCTAGACCAATCTTGATGTAATTTTTCATGGTATTTCCGATGGACCCTGGGAAGGTTTTAGGTAAGTCATGGTGGAGATATCGCGCTTCATGGATGGCACACTCTACAATTCGTTACCTCCCTCCTTAAAAGAGGTTAATATGGTTAATTATGTAGTGCCACAACAGTAAATGTGTTACGTTTGTAGTGCAACACCAGTTAATGTGTTAACAAATTTTCAGTCCCCCTTTCCCCCTTAGGGGTTGGTTTCCCCTATTCTTATTGTTTTTTAAACCACTCCTGTATTACAGGAAACAACAAAAAAACAAAATTATTCAAATCGGTCAAGCCGTTTTTGAGTTTTAGCGAGACTAACAAACAACAATTGATTTTTATATACAATATAGATTACCTTCATAGATGAATTCAGAGAATTAAGGAACTTTGTCTACAGCCTCATCAACATCTTTCACCAACATGTAATTGTTTCAATGGAATTGTATTCAGTCAAAGAGCGTGAAATCATGCCCTGAATGTGGTTATTCATATTGACAGTACCAATTTAGCAGCAAGGATTGCTCTCTCACACAATCAGTTGAGATCTTTATAATTTTTTAATATTCAGGGTGAATTTTAAGTACACCTACAAATTGCAGGGAACGGTTCCTAACTGTAAATGGAGCTAAAAAAGTCATATCATCATGTGTCCAGAAATGCATTGTTGCCACGGTAGAAGGCACGATGGAGCGCATTATTCCCCAACACCTCAACAACATCTTCCCCAGATGTTGGATAGGACGCGGAGGCCCTGTAGAATGCCTTGCTCGATTACCGGACTTAAACCCCCCCTTCCTGGATTTTTACTTCTGGGGGCATCTGAAAAGCTATGTCCCATGTGCTGGGACAATTTCCACATACACCGTCCATTTCTGGACATATGCTGCCTTTTTTACTCCATTTCCAGTCAGGAACCCCTCCCTATAGTTTGTCGGTGTACTTAAAATTCATTCTGTATTTAGATAAATATTATATATATCTTCAATAAAAGAAGTTATTACAAAAAGGGAAATTTCCTACATCTTTCCAAAGGTTTTAATAAAAAAAAGAAATAATAATGATTTTTATTTATTTATATATACATTTATTTATTTATTTATTTATTACATTTTATAATTATCCCACTTGAATCATTAAGGCAAGAATCGTAGCTGCCGAAAAACACCCTGGCAATGAAAAGTCACCTGATATTCTTAGTGGAAGCAACAATGTAACCTTCATTGTTTCTAACAAACAACAAAATGCTGATTGTTAAAATCCAAGATCGAAATGAAAATTACATTGTTGCTTGGACTAAGATGATCAGGTGACTTTTCACTGCCGGGGCCTGTCTTTTTCGTCGTCATGTATTATTTTCATCAACCATTGTTGACGCAACATATAAACATGGCCAGCCGATTGTTGAAGCAAACACCAAGGGCTGATTGTTCACACATGCAAGCATACAAACATAAATCAAGTCTATTTCATATTTTCAATCCCCCTTTCCCCCCTTAGGGGTTGGTTTCCCCTATTCTTATTGTTTTTAAACCACCCCTGTATTACAGGAAACAAAACAAAAAAAAATTATTCAAATCGGTCAAGCCGTTTTTGAGTTTTAGCGAGACTAACGAACAGCAATTGATTCGAAACTATGAAATATTGCATTATAACCGCAGGTTGATCAGTGTGCCAAATTTGAAGTCGTTTCAACAAAGGGAAGGAGTGAAAAAGTGATTGCAAGATTTGAATATAAAACATAAGTTGGGAGTTGAGTAAAAATGTTTAAAAAAGGAGTACTAGATAAGAAAATTGCAGTATTCGTCTAAGTTTGTTTTCGCATGATTACTCCAATAGTTTTGATGAGGTTTTCTCAAATATTTA
Source organism: Rhysida immarginata (assembly GCA_023313115.1). Taxonomy (NCBI): domain Eukaryota; kingdom Metazoa; phylum Arthropoda; class Chilopoda; order Scolopendromorpha; family Scolopendridae; genus Rhysida; species Rhysida immarginata. The sequence continues at coordinate 10,844 of JAHWFO010017671.1, read as the reverse complement.
TATTATCATAGGAGTTGGAAGAACTCATAAATAAAGACAGAAATTGAGGGGGGTAAAAATTAAAGCAAATGGTTTTTTGAAATCCAATAACTACAAGCATCAGGCAAAGAAAATGAGATATTTTTAATATATCTACTATTTGTAGAAATAGGTTTAAAGTTATAGTTCTTTAAACATAAATGAATTATAAGCTTCACTACACATTAGCTTAGTATAAGGTCCAGGGGAATGTTTTGTCGTTTTTTCACCCTTACTTTTTGAATGGTTACAATTCTTTCTTAGAATGATTTGAATAATGCAAATTTTTTATACATTAATACAGAAAAATGATTGGTCATTCTTTTGCACTTATTTGTCCAATTGAAAACATTGAATTTTATTTTGAATAAACGTCTGAAATGGCACCTAGATCACCAATAATTGAGCCTGCCTGTTGTATGAATTTAAACTTGGCCATAAATCATCACCTGTCGTAACATTTGTACAGCATTCGGTGATGATTCTGTCACCGACCGGACGGCATAGAATTGATTCAAAAAATTTAGAACTGGTAATGAGCCTCTTGAAGATTCTCTTGAATGTTTGGTGGACAACAGCTGGTGTGGTACATTATGAGCTGCAAAATCCACGACAAACTATCACAGCAGACGTGTATGTTGGTCAGCTTCAACGTACACATGAAAAAAATCAAGCAAAAACAGCCAGCTCTTGCGAACCGTAAGGGTGTTGTTTTTCTTCCTGACAACGCACGTCCGCATACGGTAAAGCTGACCCGTAAGGCAATAAACAAACTTGCCCGAGAAGTGTTACCTCATCCACCGTACTCTCTGGATATCTCTCCAACAGATTATCACCTTTTCCGATCTTTCGAGAAACAAGTGGTGTGCACGAAAGTGTAAATCCACCCATTTGGGTGCATTTCAGTGAAAATCATGAATGTTTGGCAAAGAGTGTGCACGAAACTGTAAATCCACTCATTTTTGTGCATTTCAGTGAAAATCATGAAAGTTTGGCAAAAAGTATGCACGCTTCAAGACAGAAGAAGAGCTAAAACATGAACTGGGCGTGTTTTTCAACTGTAAAACGTGTGACTTTTATAAAAAAGGAATTTATGATTTAGTATCTCGTTGGGAGAAGGTTGTTGATAACGATGGCGATTATTTCGATGAATAAAAAATTCATTTATGCATTAATCTGAGCGCCAATTGTAATATTTGCAAAAACGAAACAACTTTCCCCTGCAACTCATAGTGAAATGGCTTAATACGTAGTTCATTAGCTCTAAGCACGGAACTAAATGCAAAGCTGCAGTTAGATTAACGGCGCTAATTCATAGGCCTAACCTAATATACCTTGCGGATAAACTGTAAACATTCTTGGTTGCTCTAAATGATGCCTATGTGTGCTCTGCCATCTACACGTGAATCCAGGACTATCAGCGGGACCCAACATGTGCCAGATAAACATTCCCCACACTTAGGTTAGGCTTGCACTGTTGTTGACCGACATGATAGGTCCATGGATTCATAATGTTTGGGCCAAATTATGTCTGCCATCAACTTTGAGTCTTCGGGCCAGGCGACCTTTTTCCAGTCGTCGACGGTCTAGCATTGGTCTTAGTTAATAGTTTGGTATTCGTAAGAATTTTGTTTATTTGTTCAAATGAAAGTGATTCGGGCAGTAGCGCGCGTGCACGTGAGTGCGCAGACACGAGGCAAACGAGTGATTATTGATGTATCGTCTGCTTGTTCTGATAAGCACTGCTGTGAGAATTTACGTTAGGCTTATGCTTGTATTTCGTTTTTGTTACAATGGACCCTCCTATTAAATTTCCGTCCAAAGCTGACCAAGGAACGGTGATATGTTTTCTGACAGCTGAGGACTTTCCAGCAGTTGACACTCATGCTCGGGTGTTGAATGTTTATGTTCAAAGCATGTGTCTCGAAAGCAACCGTTGTGCGTTGGGTCAAAATGTTCCATAATATTCCTGTGGAAACGGCTGATAAACCACGTCCGGGCCAAGCAAACGTGCTCATCACCGTTCAATTGAAGACAGGCAAAGATAAGTCAATTCGTGAGGACAGGCGGATCAACATACGGTCAATTGCGAAGGATCACAATGTCAGTATTGGTACCACATATGCTGTAATGAAAAGCCTGGGATATGGCAAGGTCTGCTGTCAGTGGGTACCCTGAATGCTCTCGGAAGAGCACAAAAGGCTACCTTTCGGCTGCTGTTTGGATATCTGGAACGTTACAGTCGTGAGGGGGAAGCGTTTTTGAAGAAGATTATCGCGGTAGATGAGAACTGGTGCCATTATTGGGAACCCTCCGGCAAGGCATCCACAATGCAGTGGAAGCATCCATCATCACCACGGCCCAAAAAATTCAAGTCGCAAAATTCGGCTGGGAAGGTTATGCTTACGTGTTTATTTGATTCCGATGGTCCTCTTCTTTTGGAGTTTATGGAACCCAAAACCCGTATTAAAGCTATCACATACACCATGACACTGCAGAACTTGCGACAAGCTGTGAAAATCATGCGTCCTAGTAGGCTTAGTGATGGGGTGATCCTTCTCCAGGACAATGCTAGGCCACATGTTGCGAGACTGGTGCAGGAAGCAATAACCAAAATGTGGTGGCAAGTTCTGCCACGCCCTCCTTATAGCCCGGACCTCTCAACTAGTGATTTTCATGTGTTTGGTCCTTTAAAGAAGGCACTGAAAGGCGAACGATTCTCCAATGATGAGGAGGTTAAGGACGCTGTTTGGACATGGTTCAGAGAGCAGCGGAAAACAGACTTTTTTACGGACAGTATTAGCCGATTGGTGCTCCAGTGGAAGTCCTGTATTGCGGCAGGTGGAGATTTTTTTAGGACTGCGCGTCTATTATAGTGACTATAACATGTTCTTCTTTCATATAAACACAGATAATATTAATACTTTCATTTAATTCGTCTCAATTCCCTTTGAATCACTTTCATTTGAACATGCCTTATATTTTGTTTTAACAAGGTGCGTTCGAAAACTTCGGTGAATGGCCCCATAGTGAACAACCGCGCTGGTTAAGATGTTGCGCTTACGCAGACTCAGTGAGAGACATGGCAACTAATATTCCAAGCGTCCAAATCACGACAGTTAAACGGAAGTATGCGCTACGACCAATTTAACGCAGTCTGTGTGAGAAGGCGTGTTATTGCGAAATAGAGCAACGCGACTACATCAAGTTTTGCTTCAAAGTTGGCAAAACGGAGACGGAGACACGTGAAATGTTAGTGAAAGTGTACGATGTGGAAGCATTGAGTAAAAAGTGTGAGAAAAATATGAGCAGTTGAGAAAAATCAGAGAGACTATGGCAGAGCAGAAAATTATGTATGCTCCATGATTAATAAGAAGAGCTATCGGCCAAAAAAGATTAACTAGAGGACGGCGTCGTCGACAATGGTTCTCTTTTTGAGTGGTTTAAACGCTTTAGAGACGAAAAGACAGATGTCCAGGATGAGCCGCATTCGGGTGAGCCTCTACACGCCAGGTGACAGTTCCTGATCATCCTCCATATTCTCCAGATCTGGCACCTGCAGACTTCATGTTTCCCCGCCTCAAAGGAGGGGAGATCCAACAACGTGTGACAACGGTGCATCGAGCGATACCGAAAGAAACGTTTGTTGACAGTTTCCAGCAGTTGCACAACCGATGAGAAATGTGTGTTGCAGCTAATGGTGATTACTTTGAATGCCAGTAAAGGTATTTTGTTTGATATATCTTGTTTTCTCTATTTCATGAGACCAATCACCGAACTTTTCGAACGCACCTTGTATTAAAACCTAATAAAGAAAAATAAATCCTAATTTCTGGAAATTATTTGTCTATTATTCATGCAATCTTGGTCGTTTAATAGGGAAGAGTATTTTATAAGCTACAACTTTAAAGAACATTAATTGGTGACATTAAAAAAAATCAAAATCATCTGGATTATTTTCCAACCCTAATTTTAATGGTTTTACCTCTCAAGCTTAATTTTTTTTACATTTTCAAAGCTTTAAAAGGCCTTCTCAAATGAATTTCGGCCTTCTTCCAATCTGTTATCTTCGATTTTATCCAAAGTCTCTATACTTTGTTTGCACTTTCAAAAAATCACTTTACTTTATTTGCACTTCCAAATGTAGGAACAAGTTTATAACAGATCAAAGTTTTATTAATGTTGTAGCACATAGGTAATCACTAGAGAAAAAATAGTAAAGAAAATTCCACGGCCTGGACTCGAACCAAGGACCTTCGGGTTACCGTCCCGATGCTCTAACCACTAAGCCACCATGGACATGGAAGCTGACGCTATCAAACATGTCCTATGTGCATAGGTTAATGCGCGGCTCCTTGTTCGCAAGCCAGGACTATCTTTACTATTAAATGGCGAATAATATAATAATAATAATTGGAAAATGGTCTTTGCAGGATTTTTTCACGCAAATACCTCCGATATATTGTCACCCTCCTAAGATTCTACCTTTCTCTGATCCCTCATAGATAGGCTCCCACTATCTCACCACCTTTTTAGACACTCTGCTACCTAAACCACCTTCAACATTGCATACTTCTTCTGAACCTTCATTCTCGACTACCTCGAACCCTAATTCATTTTTTGTATCACCAGTCGCCAGGGAAGAGGTTGCTGAGATAATACGCAAAATTAAACCTTCATATCAACCTGACTCGCTAGGTATTCGACCTATTCTTCTAACCTCTGCAGCTAGCGGTTTTTCGGTTCCTCTGGCTTTATTATTCAATTTCTCAATAACTCAGGGTTATTACCCTAAATGCCTTCGTACAGCAAGAGTTGTCCCTATTTTTAAAAAAGGAACCCGGGGAGATTTCGCTAATTACCGCCCCATATCCACATTGCCCGCTTTTGCTAAAATCTTTGAAAGTCTGTTCAACTCTAGACTCTCCTACTATGTACACAGCAACAGACTTCTCTCACAAGCTCAACACGGTTTCACTCCTAAACGAAATAACTCAACAGCCTGTTTTGACCTATCCGAATACATTGTTACTAATATGTCTAAAAATAATCTAGTTATCGCTGTGTTTTTAGATTTCTCCAAAGCATTTGACTCCATCCCTCATGATCGCCTGTTAATTAAACTAACTCGTCTATTCAATATACGAGGTCCCCCTCTTAATTGGATAGCTAGTTTTTTTTACATAATAGAACTTATTTGTTAACCTTTTATAATATATCTTCATCCACATTAGTTCGCAATATAGGAATACCATAAGGTACATCTCTACCCCCTTTATTATTCAACTTGTATATGAATGACCTCCCTACAGCCATGTTCCCTATACCCATGATATTATATGTTGACGACACCACTTTATTATATGCCGACCTAACTCTATCTACAGTCCAACAAACCATCAATTCAACGTTAACAAAACTTCATTATTGGAACACACTAAACGGCCTCCATATAAATCTACAGAAAACTACCTATATTATATTCCATCAACGTAACAAGAAACTTGATTTTGCCAACTTCTCATTAATAAATAACTCCTCGATTGTTAATCCTTCAAAAACTTATAAATTTCTAGGGATTTATTTCTCATATAATCTCTCCTGGGATGCCCATATTACTGCTCTGTCAACTACTTTAAATCAAAAGCTCGGCCTTTTTTCCCGGCTCCATTTTTTACCCAAAAACATCCTTATTCTTTTATACTTCACATTAATCCAATCTTCCCTTATTTATGGGCTCCAATTTTGGGGTTCCACAACCTTAACAAATTTAAAACGTATCCATCGCATACAGAAGTGGTTTATACGAATTTTTTATAATCTAAGGATTACCGACTCGGTATCTGACCTCTTTTCCACAGTAGGCATACTCCCAATTTTTAAATTATATTCGTTTCATTTAGCTATATTTATCTACAAAGGTCTAAATAATAAACTCGAGATTCCACTTCCCCAACATTTATTTTCCCCTAAACCTACCGGACCTTATAACTTAAGAAACAAAACCTCCTTTTTAAACCAGTTAGTTAAATTTTCCTACCAAAACAACAGTATTATCATTGCAGGCAGCAAATTATACTCACAACTTCCGCCAATAGTACGTCTGTCTCCTATCTTAGAAGTTATCAAAACTAGACTAAAACATTACCTCACTAACATTCCTCCTTAACCCTTTAATTCCCAATGTACTGTATTTATTTTGCAATGTATTTTATCTTTAATTGTGATTATGAATTTAAAAATCCAGTCAGGAACCTCACTCGTCGGCCATGCACCATACTGGCCTTGGCTGGATTCTATGTACTCATCTTTGAAATAAATAAATAAATAAATAAATAAATAAATAAAATAAATAAATAAATATTGATGAATAAAAAGAGAAAAATAGTAAAGAAAATTCCACGGCCTGGACTCGTACCAGGGACCTTCGGGTTACCGTCCCAATGCTCCAACCACTAGTCCTGGCTTGCGAACAAGGAGCCGCGATTTAACCTATGCACATAGGACATGTTTGATAGCGTTAGTTTCCATGTCCACGGTGGCTTAGTGTTTAGATCATCGGGACGGTAACCCGAAGATCCCTGGTTCGAGTCCAGGCCGTGGAATTTTCTTTACTATTTTTCTCTATTTATTCATCAATATAGGAGGTATTGGCGTGAAAAATTCCTCCAAAGACCATCTTCCAATTATTAACATAGGTAATCCTTATAAAAATACACACTATGAACATGTAATTAACATTTCATTTTAAAGCATTATTGAGTATACGATTTAGTAAAGCAAGTGCTCAAAATAAACTCCTGAATCTGAATCAAGCACGAGACCTATGAATCAACGAATCATAATCATGAAATATCGCGAGTTTCAATTATGTTTGCAGTAATAGTTCAAGAGCATTGATGTCAACAAGCAAGTGGTTGTCAATTATTAATGAACTGTATTTTGCGCATTTAATGGTAATTACAGCCCGCTTCAAAACTTAGGGACATCCTAAGTTAAATGTATTCTAAGCAAAGAAAATTCACATTACAATCTTGACCAAAATAAATAATGAAATTTATTCAAAGTCATAATTGGTCTCTCTTCATAAAATATTAAAATTTAATATGCACTACATACAAAGGAATAAAATTTTTGAAATTTTTTTATGAAAACACTTGTACCAAAAGTTTGGGATAATTGATTTTACGACATTGTAAAATCTTCTTTAGCTTTAATAATAGCCTCATTTCTTTTGGGCATGCTAATAGTAAGCTCAGCAAATTTCCTGTGGAATATTTTTCCAAACATTTTTGATGCATTCAATGAGATCATATTTCATTCTTGGGCGCTGTTTTCGGTATCTATTCTTCAAAATTGCCCATAGATCATGTCTTTGGTAGAACGAAAAATTCCTTTTTCCTGAAAACATGCCATTGATTTTTCGGATGTATGAGCTGGTGCACAGTCCTATTGGAAGATAACATCAGATGAACAGACATTCTCCATGCATGGAATGAGAAAGAATTTCATCATATCAGTAAACTCCAGTAGAATCGGCTCTTCACAAAGCACATTTCACATCTTGACGATTAAAACATCCCTATATCATTAACTTTAAATAGTAAACTTATTTTACTTCTCGATTGACAGTTGAAGGCATAGCAGAATCTTTCATATCTCTCCATACACTATTTCTTTTATTCAAATTTAGACAAATCATGAACTCGTCACTAAAGACGACCTGTGACCACATTTCGGGGGGTCCAATTCTCAATTTTTTTATTTTGAATGGGTGTTAGAAAAGGTTTTTTGATGACAACACGAGATTGAATATTCATTGAAATACCTTTAAGTTGTACTGCAGGAAAACTTTTTATTTAGGGATGCTGATAGATTAGATAAGATCTCACGAATAGTATAGAATGTGGATCTATTTTTACAATATGCCTCAGTCTTCTTTGATCGCCATTACTGAGTGCTTTTGGTCGACCATTTCGATTTCTCACATTCGGTTTGAATGTTCTCTCCATATTTTTAAAATTCTGCTAACTGGCTTTTGACTTCTAATTGTTTTGCTATTTCGCTTGGGTCAACTTTTTTCCACTTATTTCAATGATCTAAGCACCATCTCTTTCCGAGATTTGTGGAGTTTTACTCATTTTTGTAAACTGCTTTTGACTATCTATAACGCTCAAGTGTGTAAGAGTGTTTATTTAATCTTTCATTCTCCCAATGAGGAAAAATGCATTATCCCATCATATGGTAATTGAATCGTGCTCATATGGAAGTTGAAAAAGTTTCATTAGTTATTTTGGTCAAATGATAGTCTGTTTTTTTTCATTTGCTTAGAAGGCATTTAACTTAGGCATCCCAGACTTTTTAAACGAACTGTACATGAATAGTTTGCTACTGCGCTAATACACTTTGCTCTTTTGTACTTTAATGCCTAATTGGAATACGACCTATGTTCATATGACAGTTTTTGCTCAACCTCACCTTCTTAACAAAATGCCGAATTTTTTATACTCATTATGATTTACCCTATATAAGACAGCAAGTTATTTAAAGATGTATTAATTAGTATTGTTAAAAGTGAAGCTGTTGTTCTTCTGTTAAATTAACATAGTTAATACTTTTTTTAAAAGTTTAAAATGATTTTTGGTTTAAAATGTGAATGCTGCATAAATTTTATTAAATCATGAACATAAAAGATATTTTGGGGAATTGAAATTCGTTTATTAAAATCTTTGCAATATTAAGGGCATCCCGAGGGTGAATTTGTTTATGAAAATACTTGAAATTGTTTACGAGTTTTATCTTTTTAAATGTTTCAGATGGGAAATACTTAATGATGCCTTCAGGTGAATTACAAATCCATGACGTGAAACAAGCGGATGCCTCATCGACTTACCGTTGTTCGACGGTGCACCAATTGACGAAGGACACACGCACTAGCAGCACTGGAGGGCGGATATTTGTCACCGGTAAAACTGCAGTTTCATTACCTTCATCACTCTTTTCATGTTTGCTTTGAATAGACATTAAGCGACGATATCATTTGAGAGCATAATCTTTTACTTAGTCCAGCTGCCTTTTGGTTGGATTTATCGTTAAGTTAATTCTGCATTTAACTATATTATCTACAAGTTTAAGAAAACTTTGAAAACAGTAATAATTATAACTGATTTCGCTAACCGTCATTTGAATATTACGTTCAGTATTTGTCTCGTTTTTTTTCTTTCCTTCTACAACTGTCATTTTTTCAGTATTACGAGGATATATTAATGAAATTGTTATGGAGTTTCAGTTAACCTAAGCTATGAAATCTTAAATAATATAGCTGCTATAAAACTTAACAGGTGCAGCTGTTTTATCTTAAGCAGAATTATTTCAACCTTCCTTAAAATTTATGCATTTGATGAATCACCAGTACTGAGAAAAGAAGGCAAAAGAGAGCTGCAGTCCTAGAAAAAACTGAAAGTTATAAGCGATGCAGGGCAAAAACTGTGGACACAAATCTAAAAGAATAAAAACTGAAAACACTAATCCACAAATTTTAATAAAGACTCAGATGTACAGTCGGGTACAAAAAGGTTTTTACCTGCTCCGTAGGAACTGAGCTTACCGGATGTTGATCGGTTGCAAAATCAGGTACTTTTACTGAGAGTCAAGGCAGATTAGACTGGACCTGTCCCTTCTGCATGAAAATAGGGTAGCAGGTATACGCTTGCGATGTGCTATTCACATGCTCAACTATGACTTAACTCTAAACCTTTTTGAACCCGACTGCACATTTGCGGGGAATACGCTCCCTTCATCAGTGAGTCAACCACTAATGAAGGGAGCGTAGCCTCCGAAACGTACAGCTTAGTTTTTATTAAAACTATTTTTGTGAATTAGTGTTTTTATTCTTTTTTACGGTAAGTTATAATTATATTAATACTTGTTTTGTTTACCATTAAACTTAATTACTTCAATTAAGCGACCAGTCATTGAACTATGCAAGTTTTTAAGTCTGTCAGTTGGAATATCATTCCATGCACGATTAAGAGCATCCTTCAGTTGTTTTGTTGAGTTATATAGAGTAGCGATTGCATAAATGTACTAACCAGATCGCCCCATATATTTTCTATGGGGGTTCAGATCAGGATTGCACTCTAAAACATTACTTGAATGATGTTCCAACCACTAGTGATGTTTAGGTTGTAAGTATAGTGCATTTGTCTTACTGGAATTAAAAATATGGATCATTTAATTCATCCCTTAGAGTAAAAGATAATTGCCCAGCGTATCTTGATAACATACAGCAATAGATTTGGGCTTAAATGATATATCTGATTTTCCATATGCTGAAAGCGCACACCAAATCATAAATGATCCTCTACCCATGACCCTTCGTGAAATTAATTTCTCCTTTTCTCGTAAGTCAAGTGAGTAGTATTGGATATGAAGATTAAATTTCTTTTCACCACTGAAAGTAATATGGTTCCTACGTGAACTCTTGTAAAAAAATGATTTGCTTATTGGCAGTTATTTGCCGTCTTTGAGGGTGCGATAAACGTACACTTTTGCCTATTTCTACAGTGTGTTCTAAAAGTTTTAGGTAAACAAGAAAATTACGAGAATTTTCAGAACAATAAAAGACACAAATACAGAAGGAAAATAAGTGATGTATAACAGTTAATAAGAGAATAGTAAAAAAGACATCACAAAATAACATAGGTAATAAATAATACGAGGCCTGTCGGTCATTTTATTTACAAAGACCTTCTTCAGGTTAAAAATTTTTTGAAAGTGTAACTGATTTCTTCTCTCAGTAAAGATTAAAAATATAAGTTTAAATA
>JAHWFO010017670.1:0-15821 GCA_023313115.1 Rhysida immarginata | reverse complement strand
AAAAGCGCTTACAGACTCTGGTTGTATTTTTTCATTTTATTTTCGGTCTTTTTCTTTTTGTTCATTTCCTGTTTCGTTGTGGAAAAAGAGTTTCATTTTATTCTCAAGTTTATCATAATTCCCGGGTTGTTTTTGCTGTATGTATAGGTGCGTTGTCCTGTTGATATATGAAGAATGGTCCACCCAGGTTTTCCGCAACAGGCAGAAGATGAACTCCTAGCAACTCCTGATAGTCCACAGCCTTCATTCTACCAGAGGGGAAAGCAAGGGTTGTTTTGCCACGAGAGCTAAATCCTGCCCATACCATCAAAGATCCACCCCCTTGTTGACGCTTTGAAAACAGCGACTCTTCTCTTCTGACATCATGCCAGTACTAGGACCAGCCATCCGGACCATCTAAGTTGAACTACTTCTCATCACTCCAGATGACTTTGTCCCACTGTGTTCTCCAGGCCATGTGTTCACGAGCCCAGGCCACTCGTTTGGTTTTATGTTGTGGTTTCAGTGCAGGCATCACTTTCAGTTTTTTGTATGCAAGCCATGTACATGATTTCGCAGTTCGTACAATTGTGGACTGTGATACCTGAATTGCAGGATGTGATGCAACAGATCGTGTGCTAGATTGAGAGTGCGCTAGCTCTTTCATGACAAATCTTTTATGCCGTGTTGAAAGAGTAGGATGGCGCCCAGTTGATTTTTTCGTCCCATAAGTATCTTTCTGGCGAATGAAATTGCTGACAACTTTATGGGAACGCTTGATTCGTCCGCCAATTTCTCTGAGAGAATGTCCAGCTTTGTATAATTCTGATATCTGTCCTCTTTCAAACTGTGTCAGTTGTTTACCACGACCCATTGTAAGATGTAGTGGAAATGAATTGTTTCACACGGAAATGAAAAATGATTTGGTTTTCATGTTTCTCATTATCATTTCTTACCTTGTATGCAAAATAGGTGCCACAGGTTGGTCTCATTAGGTAGAGGGGGATTGGTGGTACTATCATTTTGACTCAGTTTACAAGTGGCAAATTTATGTTTTTATTGATTAAATGGAAAATATGATTTGCAATTTCCATATTATAAAACTTCTGTTTAGCAGTAGTGTCATACAAAAGAAAAAATAAATAAAAGATTATTATATATGTTTTATGTTTTGAGTACTTTGCGTATTCCTCTGTGGTGCTATCATTTTGACTCACACCTTATATTGGACATGACCTCCAAACATGATGTATATATTTTTCTATCGAAAAATGGAAGGAAAAATTCTGCGACCTGGGTTCGTACCTAGGCTGATGCCTCCACCAGTTAGGCTATCGCAGACACCTGGACAGCCATGCTGTCACAAGGTGTCTAAATTACAACCAAATTGTCAAAGGTTGAAATCCCAATGGTAGCAGATCGAGAATTTCTCCTATCCAAACCATCAAAAGGTTTGATGAACTCACAAGTAAATAAATAAATAAATATAGTCTGGACGTGACCTCCAAACATGATGTATTAATATTTCTTTCCATTTTTCGATAGAGGGTTGCTGGCCGGGTTCCCACTTCCCATTGGGTTTTCAACCTTTGACAACTTGGTTGTCTTTAAGACACCTTGTGTCAGCATGGCTGTCTAGGTGCCTGCGATAGCCCAACTGGTAGAGGCATCGGCCATGATAGTCGAGATTCCTGATTCGAACCCAGGTCATAGAATTTTTCCTTCCATTTGTTGATAGAAAAATTAATTTACGGTATGGTGCTCGAAATGCCATGGTTTGGAAAAAGGAAATCCTACATTACAACGGGCCTCAAAAAAGTGTTTTTTTCTCTGAGGGGCCAAAACATACAATTGGAAAACAGGAGGAACGAAGAGGACAAGGCAGAAGAGCTATCATTGGTGGAGCTTCTGCACATTATTACCAAGGAAGAAGAGGTGCCTGTGTATGTTATTACCAACATCCTGTCCCGAGAATTGACGATTTGATAGATAAACTAGCTGAGGCTCGTTATTTTTCAAAATTATACATTATGGACGCATATCATCACGTGCGAATGGAAGAAGATCACATCCCCTTAACCACTTTTAAAACCAGATATGGACTTTATGAATTTTTAGTAATGTCGTTCGGGTTAAAAAGGGCCTCTTCAACTTTTTTGAGGGCACTTAATAACTCTAGTGGACATGCTTGATCACGGAGTAATTTCAAATTTTCGTGATATTCATATTTATGCCCAAAGCAAAGAGGAACCTCTGGAGAGAACAGAACGAGTGTTGGAGAGACTAGCCCGAGATAACTGGTGCCTTAAAATTAGCAAAACGGAGTTTGGGGTTTCAACAGTCAAATACCTCGGCTATGTTGGCTATTTAGACAATGGGGAAGAGAATTCCGGAAAGTGCAAATGTGAAATTGCGGCGCTATAGAGTGCCAAATGAAGACTTGAAACTAATTTTATTGTTTTAAAGAAGCAGGCAAGGTTTTTGTTTGATTACAGCTTATGCTCCTTCTCATCATCAGCCATATTGGGCAGAAAGTTTATTCAAATTAGAATGTCAGCATATTATTATATTTTTATTATTATTATATTATTAATATATTTTGCCTAGCATTCCAAAGGAATAGAAAGGGAAGAAGGGAGAAGGGGAAACAAAAAATGGCTAAGCACATAAAAACAAATGATTGTCGAGTTGGGTTATAATATAAACCGGGTTATATTCACCCTTACTCACTTTGTTGAACCATATAATAGTCCTTTACTTGACTTTTGAAGTGGAGACACATAACTGAACATTTCAGGGATTTGCATTTTATCGCAGCACTTTGAAGTTTAAGCGGTAAAGTATTCCACGTAGTTATAGTATTATATGTGAAAAATTTAGTAAGAAAAGTCGATACCTTTCGAGTCATTTCAATTTTGTATTTTCTAGTTGATCGATATTTGTCACTTTTAATAGCCAATTTTGAACGAATGATGCGGGATGGAGGTTGTTTTATAAAGCCCCAGTTAATTCATTAAGGAGGCTAGTGGTAAGTATCATCTCAAACGTAGGAAGATTCTTTTTCTGACCGAGTAAGGATATAGATTCTCTTATGTGGCCCTAAAAGCGGTTCTCAAAATGATCATTATAGGCTTTTACAAAACTTTCATCCGTTGGAAGCTATGATGAAATAATCCTGCCCAGAATATAACGTATACTCTAGGAAGGGAAGTATATTGGATTGAGTCACCAGCTTCAATTCGTGATATGAAAGGAAAGAACGAAGTTAATCAGGTAATGCTGTCTTCTCAAACCAGCTAGTATCTTATTACATTGGCTATGAAAGTAGGATGTATTATCGAATATAAAGCCCAAATAGTTAGCGTATCTTTAGTTATCGACGTCCACGACATGATGAGCACTTTGGTTTTTGAAGTTTCATTCCCCAAATACTACACCATTCTTGCATCCACTTGAGATGTTGTTAGAGATAGGCATTAATCCTCCTGGTCTATATAACTACATAATTGGAGTTTGAAATTGTGGGAGTATAACGAGGACATAGCCACAGCAAACGGCAAAGGTCCAATACTGGAACCCTGTATAGCTCCACATAAAGACTGATGGTATACTGGGGGATCACTATCAATAACGTTGATTCTAGGTGTTAGGTAATTTTCCATTAGGTCAAAATAATGATCTGAAATATCGAAAGAAAAGAAACTAATTTCAGTCTCTGGCAGTTTCTTACGAAAATGTAATTTTACAACTGTTTTCCCAGATATAAACATGAGCAAATCACCGTGATCTGAATGAACAGCAATTTCAATCGTGTCAATGTCGTTTTTACTTAAGGAAAAGTAGTCAGGTGAATAAAAAGTTTGATAAATCCCTTCTCGTCCAGCATGTGAAACCAGAATGATTCTTAGGAGCGGTGCATATGTGATGGCCATAATAATCAAGTATGCCTCGTGCAAGGTCGATTGGAGTCGAGCCTTCACCTATATCGAGTACTGTATCAGTGATATGTCTGTACACATAATGTGTAGCACAGACTTTCGCTAAAACTAATGTATCTACCTTCCGAGCATTTGATATAAGTGGGTGTAAGATTGATGGTGTGAAACACGTTATTTCTGACGAATCAATTTAACGAGCGCCTCAACAACATCTCTTCAGTTATCATAATAGCCCTCAGGAATTTTTAAGATGCGTTGTTCATGTGGATCGTAAATAACAGCTGATGAAGCCACTAAGTGCATCATTTAAGGGTATACACACAGATGTTTTCAATTTCTTGTCCAGAAACCTGTCTGGTATAAAACCAATATTGGCACCTGTCAGGAATTCAAGGAATCGACCTGCAGACAGAGCAAAATCATTAACCAGTTTTGTCTCCATATCGTTAGCTCTAAAACTGTCTTTTAAAAAATTGAAGACATGAAACCTGTTTTGCATTTTGGTACTCTCAATTTCAACAACTTTTTGGTATAGAGAAGAGATCTTGGGATACCATAACGTGACTGTAAAAGATGACACCCACTTAAACGATGCATTTTAATCTGAGAGGTAAAGAGAAATGCTCCTCACAGAATATATTTGGTTAAACACTAAATAGCTTGCAGAAATCCGGTGTATTTAAATGAATCCCAACATTCCAGGGTAAACTCATAGCGATGTCTTGCACCAAAAATGCTTTGAAATCAGTTCCACTCCATGTATGAAAGATGAGAGAGATCAGTTCACAAGATCGTCCACTGTGTTCACCTTTACGAAGATAGAAACCGAAACCAGCGAACCAAAAGGATCATAAGTTTTCTCATTCTTAAATTGCAGAAACCAAGGAATTGATGCTTGTAATGACAAAAGTAAATGAGAAATTGATGATGGAGATGACATAAAAAGAGAAAATGACATTAGAGTTGAAAAAATAATGGAGGAATTGATGCTGAAGATGATTAAAGTAGAGGAGTAACCGATATTGGAGATGAAAAATTAAGAAAACAGGTTCAGATTGCGTAGTTTGGTAAATATATCCATTAAATTTATATTCGTAATCAGCGCCATTTTGGCGGTAATAGCAGACCAGTTTGAGATCAGAGAAAAAATATAGAGGTTAATTTTCTGTAAGGGGAAATTCAAAAAACTAAGAAAGTTAGCACAATTTTAAAGAGAGACAATGCATAAGAACAATTTCTCCCTGGAACTTTCACATTCGTCATGAAAAATCAGGTCACTTGAGTCTGGTCACTCGAATCCTCGACCACTAACTGACTTTTTAATTTAAAGTTTTCTACCATTTATTGTTGTATTTAATTTCTTAACTTTTGAAGTTTATCATCTGATTTTTCTTTTTCTGATAATTGGTGCATTGTTGCAATTGACAGCTGACAACTCTGATCCAGTGAATTAGTTGGCTGATAACTGAACTCCCAAACTTTATAAATACTGTTGTACACAGTAAAACGTTTTAATTTTAACACAGGCCTATAGATGAAGCATTTTCTAATTCTAGAAACCCAGCAGGGTTCAGAGGAGTGCGTGGTTTAGTTAAACAAATCATTCTGAAAAAGAGACTGGTGAATAATTAAGTGGAGCATCAGCTTTCACACAACATAAACCTGTTCGAATCATCATCCACGCAATGGTGTGCACTGATTTTTCATCATTCGTGCACTTTTAAGTTGCTCTAGTGAATCTAATGAGTCTGCAAAACAGAATGACGGGCATAAATTTCTCCTAACCTGCGTTGATGTTTGCTTGGCATTGAGTCTCAACACAGGACTACCTTAGCCAGTGCGATGAGAATACATTAGTGGTAGTAAGTTATATCACCAAACATGGAGGGTGAACTTTCATTTAATATGTTTCTATTCAAGACAACTCATTTCCGCTAAAGTTCAATTGTTATGGCTGTGTCACGACCTTTTACGTTGTCTAGTGACAGCAGAGTTAGGAGGGAAGACGTTGTGTACGAATAAATAATAATTTAATATTTCCATAAAGTGTTACATGATATCTATCATATAAAGTTGCATTAAAACATATATAATCCAGCCTATTTAATTACAAAAGAAAAACTTTCTAATAAATGAATTAGACTTTCATTCAATGAGGGGGAATTTCTTTTATGATTCCTTCGAAGACCAGGAAGGATACATGCCCCACTATGGGGAGAGTGGGGAGCTCCAATCTGTCCGGAGGAATAAAAGAGTTTGCATTAGCAACATACTCGAGAACTAAGTTATCAATGATAAGTCTTTTAACTAATTCAGGGATAGTAACGATTAAAGAGAAAGGCTCTCTGGCCTTTAAGATCTTTAAGCATAAATATCTTACTGTTTGATACGTGGGTAATTGCTTCGGACGTTCGTCCTACGGAGGTTGGATTCAAGAGCGTAGATATTGGCACAATTCGTGGGCCAATGAGTTTGGGAACGTTGTCTAGGCTCCACAATGTATGGGGCGATAGGTCGGCTGCTTTAGCTGTTCACACGTTGCGGAGAACACATGCAAAAATAAATATAACACAATTAGTACAAAAATTACAATTACCGCTCCCTAAGTGAAGAGCAGGAACTCTTGCCAAAACGAACCGCTATCATTAACACAGAATAATTCCTATAAGCAAATATCTATGCTGAACCGTTAGCACTTATAAAAGTTAATGTCTTAAGTCAGTTACTACATTAAAATACGGAGTATTGCACTTACTGCTAGATGATCCGGAACGCTGCCTATCGCAAGCCGCGCAACGCGCATTAGCTGACGTCAACCTGCACGCTGCCGCTCGCAACTCCTCGCTCTTCCCGGTCCCGGTAACAGTTCGAGCCGCTTGGTTGTCGAGGTCACCAATTTCCCGGATGTCCGGTTGTCCTGTCCCTAGGTCCAGCGGTGGCTGCTCACATGCATTTTTCGACGTCGTATCTCGGCTTGTCCCTTGACGTGTCTGACACCAAGACCCAAAACCTCTCTCCTTTGAGTCAGCGTATTCTTGCGTTTCTGTATTATTCGGTTTCTCTGAAGCATTCTTCATTATGGAACTCCTTTTCCATTGCCTCCTTCTCCATGTCTGCTTTCTCCCTTTTTCCTCTTCAGAGCCAGTCTTTTTCTCCACCTTCTTGGTCGAAAACCTAATCCTCTCTGTCTCTCTCTCCTTCGCTCTCCACCTTCCTTCCCCATCTTCTCTTTTCACTTTCTAGTGGAGTCGCCCGCTCCTCTCCATTCTTCGAGAGGTCGGTTTCTCTGTCTCTCCTGGCGTTCTATTTCTTTTAATAAAAACTTTATTTTTATTTTCAACGTTTCGATCTCCTTGCGATCGAAACGTCACTTTTTCCGCTGACAGGCTGCTTGTAAAAATTGTGTGATATAACTTTCTCGGTAAAACAATTAGAGTGTAAAAATGTTTTGTGGCGACAATGGTTATTATATTCTGTGTCGTGCACCGCAGGATCTAGAAAAATCGAATACAAAGTTTTTGTACAAATATAAAAAAGGAAGGCTACCACATGATTAAATTTAGAATCGCGTACTAAAGGGGAGTTGCAGTTGTCACTAATTGATTCTTTACGACCAGACTCAAAATGTTTCTTTATTTTCTTCCGGTACATGATAATTCTAAAACTCTTTGATTAAGTATAGCTTTTCTTTTGTAACTGTAACCCTCGCCATGTAATTCTATTTTGACATACGTGAAGTATGGCTTAGGCAGTGAGACAACCATGGGCAGTTGTTGATGCAGTAGTAACCAAAACACATATCTAAAAATTATCATGTTATCAATGTTAACTTTTGTTCACCTTAGTAAACAATTTCTTTATTACACTGGTTGGGACATGCGTATCTAAGGAGTAATATTTGTATATTTTGTAATGCAAAAATAAATATCAAATTGAAAGGTTGTGCTCAGGTATCTACTATTAGATATTCAAGCAATTCCTCAGCACCCGCTGACGCCAAATTTTGCGACTGTATCTTACCTCGGAGAGGTTGTACACTTCAAGAAATATTTCAGGATTTGGAAAGAAGACAGAGATAAAGACATCACTCAGTTTGATTATGGTGATAGTTATACTTCTTTTGCCTTTGACCTTTCGTGGGACAGGCATTATTATACAGAGAGATAGAATCTTATACGCAATGGTACGTTAATTGTTGAAGTTCAGATCTCAGAAGCTTCAGCCTACTCTGTGTACCTGATTGCCTATTGCGATTATCTGACTCTCATGGAAATCAATAAAGACAGAATAAAGCATTGATTTCACAATTTAGGTTCAATGGACACAACAGCTATGGATTGCTCTCGAGAGAGACCCCTTCACTCGTCCGCTGGCACGAAGTGTTTTCCCTGCTAATTTAATTACATTTCTCAGTCCTGTTTACCCTTTTTTCTTAATAGATAATAAAGTTGTTTCCAGTATGTCATGGCCTACTTTATACCTACAGACAAACAAGCAGGCCTCTTCAATTCTTTCGGAATGTTTCCCTAAGAACAATTCCACCTGTTCATGGCTAGTTCAACATCAGGCTTCTGACATATGTGGTCATCACCATTTACGTTGCCTGAAATTAGATGCAAGAGGTCATTCTGGAGGACATCATGAACAACACTTATACAAAAGAACTGATCCTAAACGATCTGCCACGTCCTGTGAGTGTGTGCGCGCAGTGGAAAACTTAATGGTATTAAAGAAACAACAGAGCATAACTTTTTGCTAAGGAAAAAGACCATTTATTGCTACAGATGGATTAGTAGTAAGTTGAAATGGAAGTTGAAAGCCCAAAAATGGAAGTCGAAGCGCCATAGAAGTCCGAAACCGAAAGTTCCCGATAGGCTTCGCGGCGGAGCTTCGGCGCTTGAGTTGAAGAGGGGAAGAAAAAAGGGGAGAGGCAAGTCAACGATCGAGACGTACGGTAAGGAGCATAGCGTTCGGAAGAGCAGTAGCCAACGCCCAAGGCATCGTTCCCGAGGCATTAAAGGGAATTCGACGGCTACGAACGTGGGGGGAGACGGAGTTGGACCGAACACACGGTGGGAGCCAAGAGACGAGAGCTCAGCGAAGCGCATACGGCTCGAGCAGCTTACAGCGAGCGAGACAGCGAGCGGCGGCGACCCGGCTAAAGATTCCCGAGTGCACACAGCCGAATGCATATTGAATGCTTCGTTTATGTTTCCGTCCACGATACGAACCAGACACTGTTGCAATTTGACGAGGATTGAATTAGATACATGGACAGAGAGGAGCCACATCGAAGAAGGTCTACACATACTGGAAATGACAAAATACAAAGTAACAGGTATTTGCCCTTCAAGCGTCTATGCTTACTTACGGGATGGAGTTGGAAGAGTAATTGAAAGAGGCGGCAGCTATTTCAAGCGCCTTTAAATTCATCTTGAAATACGAGTTATTCAATTGTATTTGTCAGCGTGAATTCTCCCGGGGTTACTGATCTTAAGCATTAGTTTTTTTTTACTAGCATGGCAACTCTGACTCTGTTGGTGCTATTTCTCCCATTCAAGTTTTTGTGAACATTTACGAAGAAACGTTTGTCATTTTAACTAGCGTTCTTCGTTTTCATTTCTTTCTAGTCTTAGAGAAAGTCTTTACCCGGCTATGGTGTTTGAAGCTATTAGCTAATCTTCATTCAACGAATTATTCATGTTAGGTTTTAATTCAGACTCTTTGGACTCTCTTTTTGCCAACGCTACGTGGTGCGAGTCACATAGTCATGTACGCTATTCCAACTAGAGTTTTTGGAATTCAGGTGGTCTAATGCGAAGGACATTGGAACACGAACTTTTGAGCACATAGACTGTGTCGTTTAACCAAATAATTGAATGTTCTATTGTTCTAGGCTTAAGGTTGCTTTGTTAAGCCGACATCCATTTTTGAAACAGGTTTTAGAGTTTACCTTTAATTCTCTGCGGCCTGTGTTGCTTTCAAGCCAAGTTTGTTTTGGTGCATATATATTTTGCTAAATATTTATCCTTTAATTGTGCGTATGTAGCTTTTTGTAATTGTAATGCTTACAGGAATTTTTATCGCACGTTGCCCATGAGTGGCCCTTGTTACCCTTTCAAGAAAAGGATGAATTGTCAATAGTATAAGTAATTGATAATTATTTTTGAACTATTTTTCATCTTTAGTTTAAGTTTCTTTTCTCGTAGCGTTAATGCCGAGCTATTTATCGCTCAGCTTTTCAACAGTTGGGTTTAGAAAATTTACGCTTTGAAACGTGCCTACAAATTGTAGCGTCATTGTAATTAATGATTATTGTTGCACGTTGAAATCCTGTCTTTGCATCAATGTTGTTACCCTTTGAAATAAAGGATGTTATTGTAATTTATTTATGGGCAATTTTTTTTATAATTCCAAAGCGTTCTTTTCCTAGTTCTCTTTCTTTAGATAATGCTTTATTTATTTATGATTAGTGTCCAAATAAAACTAATCTATAAATTTACACATACGCTACTACATTGAGTGTCTTATTAGTTAAAATTCCACTGCGCCAGATTTCTGACCATGACAATTAGTTTTCTCTTACAATAAGGAATGATAATTTCATGGGGCTAACGACTCAGGCCTGATCCCCAAATGTCCTAATTCGGACTGTAGTTGCGGACTGGTCGAAAAAGGACCGTCCGTTACATAAAATAAGATTTGGTTAGACATAATAAATACACGGGCAAATAACTGGCAACGTTGCTGGCTGGCCGGCTGCTCGCAATTAGACGTAATAAGGTGCGTATCTATGGAAAGAACGAGAAAGAAGAACACATTAATGTACGGCAATGAAATATCGAAAAGACTAAATTAGCACTACGTCTTAAGTGAAATGAATTAATAAAAGAAAACGTTATGTCCCTGCGCAGCATCCTGATAAATAGTGCAAAACTTATCGACACTCGGGTGGGAGCAGGAACGTAAGGGGGAAAAATGTTTGGAGAGGCCAAACATGTATGACTCGATTTCGTGATAACTGATTTACATAAGGAACCAGGTCGCCGAGCTCGTCTCTCGTCAGCCCTTCGTAAGTCCATGGCGTTATTATAATGTACAGAATGGAGGGGTCTATGGCGGTGCACCAATGTCGAGGAACCAGAGACAGCAAATAGATGGCTGCGATGCCGGCGGGGGCGACGAACGCAGATTGCGGGCGGATGAGTCTCGGGACGGCCGAAACGGTAGCGACGAACGCTGGCTGGCAGTGATGTCGAGAACTCCCTTCTCGCTGCGAGGTCGTTCACCTTTCACGAGCGTCGGAATCCTGCTGTCTCTTGGGGGCTCCTTCGTAGACAACATGCTGTTACTGAATTCAGTCTAAAGTTCGGTGTATATAGTCTCTGATAAATTCACATAGATGTTAGTTTGCATGATATAAGTTCGTGATGAATATTGAGTCGCACGCGGGCGTAAAACCGTTGCTTTCACTTGTGAGAAGGAGCGCGGCCTTTCTCATACGGCCAACTGTCTCTTTTGCTTCGTCGTCTTGGTTAACACACAAACTCCTTATTTGTCACCGAACGTTCTTGCGACCTCTCATCACGGTTCCCAGCCTGGAGTCCTCTTTTCCAAACTTCCTGCTCGATCTGCAACTCGCGCGCATTTTTCTGCGCCCCTTCCTCTCTCTTTTTCTCCGACGCTTTAGCGCAAGGTCGCCAGATGAGTCTTTGATTTGGTGAACTGTCTTGTCCATAGATGGCGACGCTAACTTTCAACTTTGACTCCCTGATGCTGACGGGCGATCGGGGGCAATGGAAGTACAGTGTGAATTTGTTCAAGGTGAGTTTAAAAACAATGCCTGACTTAAGACATGTCAAAAATCCAAATGGAACCAATGTTAAATTACTAGTTTTAATTATTCCAATTATTTTGTTTTAATTAATTTCTCTATTCATTTAATCAAAATAAATTTTTAGAATTCAAAATGAATTTGTGTCTGTGTTTTATTTTAACGTCTAATAAATTACAGAACAAGAGCAATTTCTAGCATTTAATTGTATTTTATTCAAATTATTTATAGTATATAAAATGACAGTATTACAAATTGAATTTTTTCATATTAATTTGTTATTGTTTGTAACCCAACCAGTACGGGTCATGATGTTTTGATGTGTACCATCATTTTGCAAGAATGTTTGTTGTGCCCACACTTCGATATGCAAGACTAACAATTATTCTCCAAGGATATTGAGATGTTGTAGCACGGTAGCGAAGTGAGTCTGCCATGGGGTAGTTTCTTCAGGTCAGGTAAAGTTGATAATTTATCTTTTATTAAAGGAATAATGTTTGAGCCACTTATTGAGTGTCCGATGACTGACACTGTCACTTCTTCAGTCTATTGGACAACATCACATCCATTCAAAGTCTCTCGAGGAGCTGGTCCCGCTTTAAGGTCTGTTTAACGGTCCCGCTATAAGGTCTGCAATACATTATACCCAAGTTCGACCTCGGTGGTTTTGCTACCCATGGAACCATTGTCATCCTGGTTGGGTCTTTCTTTTAAGTCTGTAGGCGAATGAAATGCAGGTGAACAGACGAGTGATGGATAAGGGAGTGTCTCGGGGAGGGATCGAGATGATGGTAATGCCCGCATTCATGATGGCGTCGAGAGGGTTTGAGGGTCTGTTTGACTTTCGGTGAAAATCATGAAAGTTTGCCAAAAGTGTGCACGAAACTGAAAATCCACCCATATGGGTGACTTTCAGTGAAAATCATGAAAGTTTGCCAAAAGAGTGCCCGAAACTGTAAATCCACCCATTTGGGTGACTTTCGATGAAATTCATGAACGTCTGGCAAAAGTGTGCACGAAACTGTAAATCCACCCATTTGGGTGACTTTTGGTGAAAATCATGAAAGTTTGCCAAAAGTGTGCATGAAACTGAAAATCCACCCATTTGGGTGATTTCGGTGAAAATCATTAACGTTTGGCAATAAGTGTGCACGAAACTGAAAATCCACCCATTTGGGTGATTTTGGTGAAAATCATGAACGTTTGGCAAAAACATCATTTGTTTCGAACTGCCTTCTGCTCACTTACCTCTACGATACTTTTGAAGCGTGTTGAAATGAAGATCCATTTTCTGATGCACATTCAGATTTGAGTTATTCTAAAATCTCGTTGATTTGAGAATCCAGTTGTTTATTAGGTATTTTCTTCATCATCATCATCATCAAACCTAGTCTGTTTTGTGTTGGTATGTTTCAGTGGATGCTGTGAGGGTACAAGCTGTGTTTGTGTATGAAGGAGTGTTTGATATTCGTGTGAAGGAAGAATATATATTTTCTACGTTCTCAACTAATTAATTTATTCAAAATCAGACCAGTGAAGCCTAATGACAGTGACAAGAAAAATTGATTGAAATGTTGAAAGTTGGACGGATTTGAAATAAAAGAATCAATCCATGCTTCACTCATTATAAATGCAAAAATCAAGCGAGACGGACTCTGGCCTGTAATTAAGTTCTGTATGAAATAATTTTTAATGCTGACTGCGATGCTAGACAATCTGATTTCAACTCGTCAGATAGGGTGCATCGCATTACTGGTATGTAGAATTGTTGTGTGCGCTAATAACGTGGCTGTGTTAACTTTAACTCTCTCGACGTGTTGCTTTTCGAATTGTAATCTGGTAATTAGTATTAACTTTGTCATACAAGAGAGCAAAGTCTGGTTTACTTCTGTAAACCCTTAGTCTAAAATCCAGAGAGTTTAGCAGCAATCAACTCTGACGGAGTATGTCTAAATGGAGAGACCCCTCCAAGTAATATACACCATTTCGAGCAATCTTTTTGCATAACATAAACCTGTTGTTTTTATCATCAACATTGTCGATTTTTCCACTTGTGTTTTTACAATAACCGGCTGTTGTGAGCTGGGTTTGTTTAGAAGCTCGACCATACTTCAAATGAGTTTCAAAATAAGCTCTGTATGAGTATAAGTTATTGCTATGACTGACTAATGATCGCCCAGGTAGCAATCCAATTGAGAGAAAAGCAAGTGTAAGAAAAGTTTTATGGGCCCTGTTTTATCATAAAAGAGTAGTAGCCCTTCACCTTTTTTGATAACGACTTCTAAACTTAACATAGTTTCATGGAGGTTTATGTGAAAATCAACTATAACAAGTACAAAGAATTCGACAGGTCTGTCTTGACTGACGATGGCTGTCGGTTGGTATCCTGTGACCTGTCGTTTTTCCTGCTGACCACTCGTGGGAGGAATAGAAAAAATGTCAAGCTCACTGTTGAGGCACTCTGTACTTATCTGATGTGTCATTGAGACCATGGTTAGGTAGGTATTAGGCAAAAATCGATGCAAAAGGAACTATGTTTGGAACGAGTAGATTCCGAGTTACGCATTCAAAATTGTAACAGTGCTCACATGCAAGTACTAATCGGCACGTGTTACGATATTGATTGCGTAATTCGGAAACTTCTTGTTGGAATTCGATCGAATTTTAACAGTATACAGAGTTTTTTGTACCCTATTATTTCTCCGAAATTTAATATTTTACTGGTTGCAGAACCGGAGTTAATAACTTGTTTATCTTGGTGGCTGTATTTTTATTTCTGGTCATATCTCAGTTAGCGTTCAAATTCGGACCCGCATTGTATTAAAAAATTCTTCATTCTGGTCACCTCTGTCATTGCTTACAGTTATACACACTTTTTAAGAATCACCCTAAATATGATGTAGAGGCCAACCGAATCTGATTGGCTGACATAAATAGGAAACAATTGATGGGTAATGCTAGGGGGATCATTGCATTTCAAATGGGCGACATAAATGAATTGAATTGAATTAAAAAACAAATAAATAAATAAATAAATAAATAAATAAATAAATAAATTACAATATTTAAACTTGAGCAAATTTATAAGTTGTGAGGGTTTGACTCCACCTCACTCCCTGTTGGTGGTGGTGCTAATTGTGCCCATATGGGCCTTCTTTACCCTGTTAAACTCGGGATAGGCTGGAAAGTAAATTCTTAATGACAAGCAATGGAGGGAGAAAAAAAACTTCCAACATATGTAAATATATCAGTGAACATTTCTTTCTTCATATACTTCAATTTTATTTTTCTGTTTTTTAGTCTATTTGCATAATTCACGTCTTTCTATTATATTAATTTAGTTTTTTTTTCTATTTTCTCCAAATACTATAATAGACAACTTCTCTTTTCCAATTTCCACTGAAAGAATTAATGCTTTAAGTAGCGACATTCTTACTTTATCATCCATCGCAAATGTTTCTATATTTTATCTGAAAATTAGAAGCATTAAAGCCCATTTACCTAATGTACTCATCAATCTTAGTAATCTTACAACTGCCCCTAAAGCATTGATCTTTATTTAAAGCTTGTCATACGACTCCAATGTCGCCCCAGATATTCATGGCTATCAGCCTATATTTTTTGGGCGTATACGCAAAATGGGTGACGGTATTTGCGTTTACTTGTTACAACATCTCATTTTCAATTCTAACGCAATATTCTCTAAATTCCGTTGGTTATGAACTACTAACGCTCATAATCAATAACAAAATAATCTTATCCTCTATTTATCACTCGCCATCTGGTCACTTTCCCACCCTTTGCTCCTTTCTTACCGCTATGTTACTTGGTTTTCAATGCTCGGGTAATTGACTAATACTAACCGGTGACTTTAACATTAATTTTAGTAAGACTTCTCTTTCTCTTCATTTACTCTTGGACCTTATCACCTGTTCTGGCCTTATACCTTGTTCTTACTCTATATAATAGATGCATAACATATAATAAATGAAAAAACAATAAATGGGTTAGTAATACTTAAAGTTACAAGCGTAATCATTGCTCATGGGAAACGAGCTAGCCTAAAAAAA
>JAHWFO010017668.1:0-15344 GCA_023313115.1 Rhysida immarginata | reverse complement strand
AATTAGAAAATATTGCTGCTGAATATAATGATGATGACACTAAAATTCGAATAGGAATTGGCATTTGTTCGTATTTTCATGTATGAAAATATTTGAGGAACACAGACAAGCTAGTTCCATTTGACACTCACGTGTATTTATATACTTATTTGTGTTAAAACTGCACCCCAATGTGATATGGATTATAAACTACAATGAGCAAAGAACATCATCAAACCTCTTTAGGATCTGATAGTTTTGTGAATTGTCATAACGGAAGCACTTAAGAGATTCATAATGATTCACACATGTTTGATTTGGACATTGAGACAAGATTTTGGATATGCTCTTACAAGGCTTCTCATTCAAGCAAAATTAGAATGATAGGCCTATACACCAAAAGGAATTTTCAGTGGAGTTAATAGGGAGCAATATTGTGCTCAGCAATAATTCAACGATAAATTATTTCATTATGGTCAGTTGAATAATAGTTACCTTTTTATTATGTGCGCCTTCTTCGTATCGGAGTGGACCCCTCTATTAGCTGATATGACCAATCGTATGCCTCTGAAACCGTTGTGCAGGAATCGTGTCACTCAGATGCTGCAAATTTGTGGAGTTATGCACGTCCGAACAGGTCATTCAATTTCGTCGCAAAATTTCTAAATCTATATAGTATGTCTAAAGACTGGGTGGACTATGGAAATCTTCTCAGTTGTTGGTTATGCTCCTGGTTCTGCAGTTTGAAAAGCATCTTACCGGGGAATGAAGATTATTAATATGAAACTTTCAGGGTGTTGTTTAATAACGTCTCCCAAACGTGTTGTTGAACACATTTTCGCAGGTGATGACAAATCACTACCAGGCACCGACATCAATCACAGGATATTTCCGCGTCCTAGTGTTTATAACCAATCCACTTGCGCCAACACCGTAGTTTAGGAGGTAGGGTGACTAGTCGGATCACGCACGTTTTTACAATGCTAGTAATTTGCTACAAGAAAAAATTGTTGGTAAGGTCATTTGCAGAGAAGCACATCCTTGGTGCGGACAGGGAGAAAGAGCATGAAGGACACCATCTGACAGCAGAATACAAGTTTGATGCGCACCAAAAATGAGTTCTTTGCAAATGACGAGAAGTATCTTATCAAGCAATTTTATCTTTAATTTCCTCCTAATAAGGCAGTAATTTTAACATTCGACTTAAAGTAATTGAGGATGCTCTACAACTTTGCAATTGACATTATGCTTCTATCTGTCCTAGTTTAGGAGAGGAAATTACTGCTAGAAATTTTCAAGTTTTCAAAATTCATGAGTACTTGCTTGCATAAACTTGAAAATGTCATTACCAAGTAGCCCTATGCTGCTTAGTGACAACATTTTTAATGTCATTAACCTATACCAAATAGTTTTCGAGTTATACGCTCTATTACCAGACTTTTGTCGTCTATCTGGGAACATGACACAAATTGGCAACTACGTTCAAGGGCTCATGGAATCTATGCTGCCCATATTGAAAATCATAGCAACGAGCTACTCCCGGGCATTTTAAATCATCCTGCACATAGAAAGAGATACGGTGATCAAAGCATATACGCGTCACGACGGATGATCGGGGTTCTGCTGTATATACGTTACAATAAAAAAATTATATTCACACACATAATATATTTAATATTAACATATATAAGTTACAATAAAATTATTTTCACATATTTTTGTTATGATACTAAATTTATATTCACATCTATAAGTAGTAATTGCATCACAGTATTTTCAAAATTATCTAGCAAATTAGGATTAAAATAATGAAATTGAAAAATATTTGAGAAATAAATTAAGAAAGAAATTATAAATTGCGAAATACTTAAGATTTGAAAATACAGATTTTTTTATTACTAACATATTAATATATTAAAATTTACTTTAATAATATATATACAAAGGTCTGTTTAGGCCAATTTGTACCGTTTAACAAAATTATTTTAAGTGGAAACGGTATCTTCACAATACTTTAACGGTGTTATCAACGGGCGTTTATCAACGTAAATAATTTCAATTCAAATAAATAAAAGAAGTTGTTGTTTTTTTTAAATTAAATTATGTGTTTCATTTATTTTATTAAAATTTTTTACAAAAATGGATATGAATTTTGAAATTCTAGATAGACCCCTGAATACATATACAGAACCCTGTATTAAGAAAACAAATTTAAAATGGAATAGAGACGACGTTAAGAGAGAAATCAAGAACTAAATATATTAGTAATATATTGAAAATTTTCCAAAAGATATTGGAATCCTTACAAAATACTTGAGAACAATAGTAATAACCAATCTTAAAGTCGTATTTACTGCGTGTGCAATACATATAAACAAGAAAGGCACGAATCGAAGATAAAAGAGGGCAATAGAAGATAATACTTAATGCACCTTTAAATGTAAGTGGTATTGAAATTTCTAAAATGCATATAACATATTTTAGCTAAGAAAATGGAAAAATCTTTACAGTCTGTGATTAACGACAGTCAGACTCTTCAGGACACAGGCTCTTCGAAGAATTTCTCTGCGGTTATTCGTTTTTCTCCCACGTTAAATTATAAATAGATTGCTATATTCATAAGCATATTTTCAAAAAAGTGGTTACTCATAAATTAGCAATTGCAGGCAGAGATGGAGCAAAATGATTTTGTCTAAATTACACAAAGTAGCATTTTACGAAATGGGGGGCCATAAAAACTATAATTATAATTATAAGTAGACTCGATAAAAGTTAGATTCGAGTGCACTGCAAATTATATGACTTATTTATAAGCATGATAAACTGGTGTCCTAGCGCGGAGTTAAGTTCAATCTTCATTTTAGTTTTCTTCATTACAATGTTATGCTTTATAAATAGATATAAAGAAATTGCATAATCTATAAAAAAGTGCTCTTTGTGAAACGGCATTGTTATTAAATTTTGGTTATATCTGATTGTATTTTTGATATTTCCTATGCGACTGACATATACGTTATCATCTTAAAAACATCTTCGTAGAAAGTTGACTTTCTATTTGAAGTTACTATAACGGCTCTCTAATTTCCCCTATTTATTTCATGTGCTGTACATGGAGGTTTATGTATACTCAGAATGTTAAATGATTGCAAAAGTCTTGGGAATTACACAATTTACGTGAATAGGAGTTGGTTTGAACCTTGTGTGAAGGCATAAAAGATGCAAAAGGGGAACGAGTGATAACGGCTGACTGCATTTTTAAGATAATATTGAAAGAGAAAGATAAAGTCTGAATCATGCATGCTGATACATGGAAAAATTTCAAACAGAAGTATAATTACAGACACTATGTAATCTAAGTTACCAGTTTTGATTGGAAAAAAAATTATGAGTTCGATCATGAAGTTGTGTTGTAAAATCATTTTTAACTCGATATCTGCATATAAAAATTTTCAAAACTTTAACAGAAATGTACGCCTATTACAAGTACATTTTAATATTAATTGGATATTAATAATCCTTAGCAGCAGAATAGAAAAGGACAACGCTGACGATTCGGTTTCAGAAATGAAGATTTTAAGTTAGATTTTTCTTTTTTAGACATTATAAAATGTAATATCATTTTTAGTGAACGTTTTCATAAAAATTAGTGTATAATTATTATAATCATTTTTTTTTACTTGATGCGTTTATAACACGGAATTTACAAAAAAAGGAACAACATATGTAAAAAACGGGTAATGTACGGGACCCAGTCTTTAGTGCGAGAATCCAAATGCTTTCTGTTGCCCAATACCTACTTTTGCAATCCAGTCAACAGAATAGATTTTATTTAGTATCACTAACAATAAATTGTCTACTAATCTCTATAAGAAGCCCACTGATCAACACCAGTACTTACACTATGACAGCTGCCATCCACGCCATTGCAAGGATAACATCCCATTAGGTTAGTTAACTCGCATCCATAGAATATGCACTAATCAGCCTGACAAGGACTTCCCTGCTAATGCCCTTACCCACTCCCTTAAAGCAAGAGGCTACCCCAAATCTGTCATACGCGCCTCTATCTATAAACATCGCTATTCTCGTTCTAACAACAACCCCAAACCTTCTCCAGCCATGACAACACCTACATTAGTTCTTCCTTATCATCCAACCCTCAATAGTATTAAAAATGTCCTAAGGAAATATCAACATATTATTGACAATTCTCCTCTTCTCCACTCCATTCTACCAGAACCACCAAAAGTTTCTTTTAAACGGACAATTAATTTTAAAGATATTCTGGTCCATGCTCCTATTACCAAACCACGCACTTCCACTAAGGGATGTTCTCCTTGCAATGCAAAGCATTGCGGTGTTTGTCATTTTCTTAACCCTGCTACCTCCATTTCCAGCAGTGCCTCCTCCTTTACTTTCAAGATTAACCAGAACCTGACCTGCACTTCTCACAACTTAATTTACCTGTTACATTGCAAAGTATGCCAGAAACAGTACGCTGGAGAGACAGGCAATACCATACGCTCCAGATTTGCCGGGGATAAGTTTGATATTCTTAGCAATGCTGACACCCCTGTCGCTAAACACTTTAATTCCCCTGGTCACTCTTTACAGGCCATCAGCATTTATATTCTTCGTAGTAACTTCCATAGCAAAAAAGAGAGAAAGCAATTCGAGTCTTTTCTTATTTGGAAATTTAATTCCCTCACTCCTAATGGCATTAACCTTAGCAAAGGCACCATTCCCTCATTACCTTTCCCATGTCCCCTTTCAACTTCAGCTATTCCTTAATTTGTCGCAAGCCCTATGGGGCGTTTTCTTCTTTTTTTATCTTTTATTTATTCTTTTCAATGTTCTTCAATGTCCTTTCATATTTTTTTACTTTTGATCCGTTGCTCTTACATGTGGGACTATTTTACAGGGTGACTAGCGACCGGGAATGGTCAGGGAATTTTTATTTTTTAAACCGAGTATAGTCAGGGAATCATAAAATCGATAATTTTGAACAATTACAATAATATTCTTTCATGACAGCCCCCTTTTTTTGTCTACTAATAATCAGGAATAATTTTACGTAATCTTTTTGCTAGGCACCCTATCATTCCTAAACGTTTTTATAATTTCACTTTCATATGTTTCATCCTATTACATTTTTCTCACCGCCCCCTTATTATTTCCTATCTGTCCTATCCCAACAGTTCGTCTAATTAATCTCATTTGTTTTCTTCTGGTTTGTCAGCCAATAACGCCTTACTATTCCCCATGCAAACTATATATAAACCCGTCCGTTAGTACTACTTTCATAACTTCAGGATAATTCTCTAATATTCTATTTGCTTTAGAGAATTATCCTTTTTTGCTTTGATAAAGGATAGGCTCTATCCGAAACGTCAGCTCTTTATTTGATTTTTTAGTTTTATTTTGATTTTACTTATATATTTATTATTTTGTTATTTGTTAATTATTATTTTATTTTTCAGTTGTATTTATTAACTATTTAGTATTTCAGGAAGTGAATCGAATGATTTTGAAAAATAATTTTTTTTATTAAAATCTGTAACTGAAAGGGCATAGGTCTCTTTCTTAATGAATAGCTGTGTTGTACAAACTATGAATTCGCTTTCTTGGAAAAAAAAAAAGTAAGAAAAAAATGATAACACAGTTTGTAACAATTTAAGAAATCTTGGATATGAACCATTATAATCAGCAGTGAGGAATCAATTTCGAGTTAGGAGACTGTTAAATAAAATTAGCATTAAGTTATATGTCTAATAGTAGTGATAAACTTAAAATGCACATTCCCAGAGTTATTCCTAATAAGTTTCCCATATCGCAGATGAATTTTACAAAGCTATAATTATAATATTCCTTAATTACTAATACTAATTTTAAATGGCCTCTCCACTCAATTATACTGAAATTATTATAAGTATCTCGTATATATTCAACTGCAGGAATCCCCAAAATGGCATTGCACCTGTGATTGCAAGCAGAACACTGGTCATAAGCTCTAACATAGTGTGCTTGTGCCTTCTGTGCATTGGATTTAGAGGTACAGAAAGGTACTGTTTCTGGAGTGTCCATGTAGGGCAATCTATAAATAAAAATAAAACCGTCAGTTTACTAATACAGTAATAAATTAATGTATTATGATTAGTAAATTTGTCATCACTCCAGCCAAATAGGAACCTCTCACTCTAAACTTCTTATGTGGATTATTGAAAGAAAATGCAAAGGAATTGTTTACAAAGATGAATCTGCAAAATACTATCAAAAAGAAAAGTTATTGATGAAAATAGGAAAGAAAATTCCACAGCTTGAGTTCGAACCAGGAACCTTCTGCTCACCGTGCAGACGCGCCAACCAATTGTGCCACTGTGGACATGGAAGTACTAACGCTATCTACATGTCCTTAGGGCTGGTTAGAGCAGTACCCAGGTCGCGGTTGACGCATTGCACGGTAAGCAGAAGGTTCTTGGTTCGAACCCAGGCTGTGGAATTTTCTTTCCTATTTTCATCAATAATTTCAACATCTGAGGACATGTAGATAGCGTTAGTACTTTCATGTCTTAAGACCTTTCATTTATTAATCTTTAAAAAGAAGAAATTCTAATCCACAAACAATTGAAGGTTTTTCCTTCATGGTGGTTTCATTCCACAGTATTTGCTATTTTTTTGCTGAAAAATACTGTTAAATATGTGGGAGGTTACGAATATTACAGAGACTTGAAAAATACTAGGAACTGAAGACACTAACTAATTTCATCTGCTGGTAGAATTTCTGATATTTCTACTGAAAGAATAGTTGGTTATCCGTGAAATGCAGATGGTTAACAACTGATGCCATTGATTTCATAATGATTAAGTTCATCGATTGCCTATCAGAATCCTGTGATTCTTTTGGCTTATACAATTAAGAATTTCTATTCGGATTGATCACTCGGGGATGAATACAAGTTAATTTTAATTATTACTAGAAAAGCCTGTGCGCTTTGTTGCACAGATTAAGTTAACTGAAATTCAGCAGCCTGGTCAATAAAAAGAGGAAAATTAAAATCAAAATAAAAACAAAATCAATTTAAATTAAAAAATAGTGTTAGCCCAGAGCCCCCAAAATTGACGGTTCAGCCCTGATCAGGAAGCAAAAGATTACAATTTCTTGAATTTCTGATTGCCGCTGATATAGGCTACCCAAAGCGCTGCTTAACAGCAAGGTTAACTCCACTTTACACCATTTGCACACATTGGAATAGTCCAGAGAGTCGGCACTGTAAACTTCTACAATTTTTCCAACAATTTCAGCAAGACTATTACTTATAACAGCTCACTGTTCTTCTACGGTAAATGATGTGATAGCAGCAGCTGGTAGCTCATAGTGTGCTTGCAAAGGATGAATTCTTGTTATGCAATGTCTGTGCATGTACTCAGCCTTCTTTTACATAGAACTATTTCCTTCTTTAAAAAATAAATGACATTACTTTCTGATATCCTTTCGTGGATATGGGTGTCTGTATTTGCCAAGAAAGCTAGAGAGATAAAGGTTAGCGGAGGTATGAAGTTTTATTGAAACAGCAAAAAACACAACCTTTAAAAATACCAGCAGGCAACCTCAGCCCTAGATTAGTAACGAGAACCACGTATAAGCCACACAAGCAGTGAGACATGAAAAATTTATAACTTAAAGCCAATATTATTCCTTCTTTGTGCTGGCTGTGTTGACTAGTAAAAATACTAATTTTGAGAGAGACAAAAATTATTAAAACTCTAGCGTCAAACTGAGCCATTAGAAAACAAAAATCACAGAGAATTTGGGGATACCTGAAAAAATTTCGGTAACCAAAATCGCAGAGAAAATAGAAAATTTGACAAAAAGTACACAACAGTATTTATAAGGTTTGTAAGTTCAGTCGCCTGTTGACCACTTCAACACGATTGTCAGCTTTGGTAGCCAACACCCTTGTCAGGTGAGACAAGGCAACAAAATTTTTGAAAATTACATGAAAATTAAAAAACAAACGAGCAATAAGAAACAAAGCAACAACTTAAAATAATACATGAAAAAAAATTGAGGGTCTCAAATCCTATAGGCAATCAGTCATTAGGTAAAGCAGACCAGTATAAGCACTAAGCCTGAATAAGTAGGTATACAGGGTGTTTTTGAATTGAGCACAGATCTTTTGGGAGATGATAGAAGAGGTCCTTAGAAGTATTTTTTGTCATATGAACATGGGGTCCCCGCAGCTCCGTTTACTTACAATACTGCATTGAACAATCAAATGACACGGGGACGCAGTGTGCGTTGGTAGGCCTAGATTATTTTATTTTTAACAATTAACACAAATCTTTACTTACTGCTTTCCCAGAATGCGATTAGTTCATTTACATATGGACTAATCGTATTTTACAAAGGGGTTGGATACCATGGAATCTCCTTGACGAAGTTTGTCCTAAGACTTTTTAACAAACAAGCACGTGCACCTTGAAATTTCTTTGCAAACAATTACTTTAAAAGTTATTACAGTTGATTGCTTGTGTTAATTGTTAAAAATAAAATAATCAAGGCCTACCAACGCACACTGCGTCCCCGTGTCATTTGATTGTTCAATGCAGTATTGTAAGTAAACGGAGCTGCGGGGACCCCATGTTCATATGACAAAAAATACTTCTAAGGAGCTCTTCTATCATCTCCCAAAAAATCTGTAGTCAATTCAAAAACACCCTGTAAATAGAACTTCCTGGAGAGTATGTATTGGAGAAAATCCAACCAGTCATGGCTTTTTTTGTTCTAAGGCCATTCAGAACCAGCACTTTAGACCTACACCACTCCCTTCTATTTTAAATTGGCAGCCAAAACAAAATGCTGGCCAAATTATCAAATTAATATTTCATTTTGAATAAATCAGAATTCAAATTTAAAACTTAATTTTGAAAATTAAAAAAATGCCATGGCATCATCAGTCATGTCCACCCTCCCCTCTCTCTCCCACGTAAGAATGCACCCCAGCCAATATCACAAAATCCAAGTCACTCTGCCACTTAGTGACAAAATGCCATCCAAAATAAAGTGTTGAGCAGATCCATATTTGATAATTCAAATTCAAAAGTGAAAAATAATTTTCAAAATGGAGTAAGTGCCACAACATCAGCGAGTACAGGTCACGTGGCCAAAATCCAGTCTTGTGATTGGTCGCCAGTGCGGCGTTTATTTTCCCTCAATCGAGAGCCCTTCTACTCACACAACCTTTGAATGAGTAAAATTAGAAATTGCCTTCACCTGCATTCGACAGATTTCCCAGCCTGTTTTACACACTTTTGTTTGCACTTGTTGTACTCCGATTTCGTGTAACATCTACTACCATTTGGCCTAGAATACTAAAATTAAGAAAGTAAAAACACAGTATGTTAAATGAAGTCGATTTCAATTATTGCAATTAAGATTTTCAATATTTTTATATTATCATCAAATTAAACCTTTTCTTTATTGATAATCCAATCGCTCTCTAAATTTGTTCCCATGGTATGATTGATTCATGTCACATATACAGGGTGCGTTCACAAAGTCTTAAGACTGATTTTCCTCAGTAGAGGAGGGTGAACAGACTGGTTCGACCGATAGGGTGAAGTAGTGAGGGGGTGTCACCAGAGGCAGTTCTTCCAAGATGATGGAGTGAGCAGATCGCTAGAGGCTTGAGTGCGTGTCAGTGATCCCCGTCGAAACCTCGGAGAGTGTGTCAAAAATGCAGAGTCGAAAATGCTCTGGCGTTTGAAGGATCGAGTCCGTCATGTCCGCCAGGAGATCAAAGTCCATTCGGTTCTTCACCACGACAATGCGCCCTCTCACACGTCGCTGGCCAGTGGCGAAGTTTAGGCCAAATTCAACGTGGCAACACTGCCCCAGCCACCCTACAACACCGATCGAGCTCCTAGCGACTTCTTTCTGTTCGTCTGAATTAAGGGAAGCGATTCGACATGATTACAGTGGTCCAGGCAGCTTCGACGAGATCCCTTGACAGCCGTCCGTGCGAAGAGTTCCAGGGAGGCTATGAACAATGGAAAAAACGCTGGCAGCTTTGTGTTGATGCCCAAGAGTCGTATTTTGACTACTATTAATTCGCTGTATAAGAATGTTTAATAAATTTTTTGTTCTGAGACAAGTCTTGAAACTTTATGAACGCACTCTATACGTTACGCCATGATTTTCTAAGGACAGTCCTCCTCCCCCCCTTATGATACAATATCATACCTGCATTATCTTTTTATATACAATGGCCAATGAATTACAAACATTTGTGAAAACGAGTAAATTTAGAGTTGGGTGAGTCCAATCATAGAACCTGATTAGAATGTTAAAAAAAGGAAACTAAAAAAAACCAGCACAGGTCCTGGATAAGCAATATGGTAGAGAATTTTAATTGTCGACGTGTTTCGATATACGTCATTATCACAGGCTATATAGCTACAAAGTTCTCTTGACCACGAGTATAGGAATCTATACTACAGAAAAGCGAACGTCTACCAACCAGAAATTCCAGCCAGAGTTTCTCATTGGTGGACTACAAGCTGGACCGTATAGATAAGGATCTTTTCTGGAATTCTAGCCTTCTTCAGAATTGTCATCGTTTCGTCGATCGGCAACATCCACTGTCTATTTTTAATTAAGTGGTCCGCAAAGGCGGACTTGCCATCACTATTTGTCCACGAGCGTCTGCAAGCGTTCAGCAAGCGAGCGTCTGGTGGAACCCACAATCCGGGCATGTTACAGCTTTTTACATTTGCGCAATTTTCAAAATAATTAACTCAGTTTTCAAAATATTTAACGCAGTTTTCATTGGAATTAACGCAAGTTTCATTGGAATTGCTATACTTTTAGAAAATTTAACACTTTTTTGGGGGTAAGTTTTATTTAATTTTTACTGCTTTTTAAAATGATTTTAGCGTAAACAGCATAAACAGATTTGGTTTATAACAGCATAAATAATTTCTTTTACAGGAAATAAAAAAATCAGTTTTTGTACTGTAATAGTCATACCAAATTTTTATACAATGAAATAACTTAGCCACATTTTAAGATTTAAATTACGTATATTCTTTTTTTCTTTTTGCTGTCGTATTTTTTACAGTAAATTGTAAGTAAGAATTGTAATTATATATGCGTATTCTCGCCAAACATCATTGTCTTGAATAATTACGATGCATGATACTAATAAAAAAACATTTTATACATTCATTAAAAATTCTACATATTTTCAGTAACTTAAGAACTACACACGCAAACGAAGGAAATATCATAGCGCCATCTCTTGGCAATAAGCGATTCATTGAAATAACAGCATTTCTTTATTTTTTAAATATTTTACAATAAATTGTAATTTTTGTATACACACAAAAAATCTAATGGTGTCGTGTCCAGCGATCTCGATGGCCACGAAATAATCCCATCTGACAATCCAACGACCAGGACATGCTTCGTTTAGTACCTGTCGAACCTGTAATCTCCAGCGTGGCGGAGCATCATCTTGTTGGAAAATTACGGTCGATTGCATGTGCTCCAGCTGTGGAAACACGTTCTGTTGAAGCAGGTATGAATAATTGTGTTCTCACCAAAGAAAAAAGGCCCAATTGTCGCATTGTGTAAAAGTCCACACAAAACGTTGACTTTAGGAATGTCTCGCTTATGTTCACGACTTTACCAGTAAAAACATTTTGATCCAATCTACTAAGTGATAAAAACCTCTTGTCTCTGTTTACCTGTTGATATTTTATTAAGTTTTCTTATCAGTCAAATTATTTTCGGACACCATGTATTACTGGCCATAGGTATTACCTATATTACTTTCGGTGAGCTTTCCTAGTTACTCATCTATGTGTGTTTTCAATGTGCAACATTTCAGTATTCCTTATGAGATTTTTGGGCAACCCTGTATTAAAATTACCTTCCGCCTGGGAACTAATGTGTGTGGCTCTCACCAGCTCAGAAAATTAACATATGGGAATTTTGTAGGCTGCCCCTACCTGCGAATGTTCTCGGTTTTCCGTATAAAAGAGATGCAAATCAATTTTAAATCAACTGTATTCCATAGATCATGGTGACAATCAGTGGTGTCTGAAAGGAGTTTATCGGCTGGTCATTCACTATCGTAGTACCGACTGGCTACAGAAAACCTCTGCAAGAAGTCCAATGGAGTCCAATCCCCGTAATATGTCTGTGAGTGGTCATCCAAGTATTAGACAGGTGTACTACTTTTTCTGGCACTTCAGAGTATTGGTTAATTATTTTCATTATTTTCTACCGACTGGGCTATCGCAGACACTTGTACAGCAACACTTCTATCTCTGATGGCTTGGATAGGAGAACTTCACGATCTGTGAATCGGGTACCCGCCTCCCACTGGGCTTTCCTTCTTGACAACTTGGTTGTATTTAAGACACTTAGTGACAGCATGGATATACAAGTGTCTGCGATAGCCCAATTCCAGGCATCGACCATGACAGTCGAGGTTCCTGGTTCGAATCCAGGTCGCGGAATTTTCCCATCCATTTTCTATTTAATATGTTTTTAGACTCTAAAAAATTTTTAAATCTAAAATATTGGCTGTGGATCAATAATCTAAAAATACTTACCAATACATAAAGTGGATCAATAAGAACCACATCAAAAAAGGATATTTGCATGAAACTTTCACTATCATCATTCAGAAATATTTCGATCTGAAAAAAAAGAATTTTTTTTTCAATTTTATTTACACAGCATTTTCTTTTCTATGTTCTCACTAAAGAAGTTGTTAAATTTAGCACCTCTGCTAAATTGCATTGGTTATTGTATTTCTAATGACAGATACGTCTCTAGTATCTTAAGCAGAGAATGTGAAAATAAACTATTCTACCATTAATATTTAGATACATTACGTTTCAGAAGTTTAGGTAATCGTTCTTTTTAATGATTTCAAAGAATTATTGAATGTAAAACAAGTATTAATTTTTTTAACCGAATTATACCTTCAATCTAAGTTACGAAACAAAAGCACTGGCCTCTAGTTCATTATTTTAAAGATGATTTTAACAAAAATGAAAACTCCGCTGTTTCAAAAGCTTAGATAATTTATTGAGTTTGCGCAAAAAAGTACTGTTAACAGACTGTGTGCTTTACACCATCATGAATCTCATGAAACACACTAGTCTTCGAACAGATTCTGGCTTCAGATTATACCAAATATCTGATGCTAGTCCTGCTATTGAAGCAAATTGACGTAACGTGATGTCTCAATGAGATTGAAGTTCGGACTTCTTGATGGCCACTTCCTACAATGAAATTGATAGAGAGATTGAAATGGCAACTAAAAGCACTGCTACCAAAATTAATATAGAAAATGTTATTCAGAATTATATTGCAGATGCATATCTTAAAAGATCTGAAAATCCAGAAAAAAATGAGGCCGGACACAGCGAATACGGAACAACAAGAATAGCAAGAAACGACTAATCCACATCAAAATTTTATTCGAACAAATGCGCATTTCGGCAGCCAAGCTGCCTTCGTCAGCGCATATAAGAACTTCATCTGTACTTATATCACAGCTAGCACTAAAATATTTAAGTGTTAGTGCAATATATGTGTGCTTTCTGAACGCGCATTTAGTAAAGCTGGAGAGTTAATCTCAAAATAGAGGTCAAGATTCAACCCAAGAAATGTAGATAAATTTCTATTCATAAATTCAATGTAAAATGAATGAGGATAAATAAAAATGTGATGTAAAAGAAATGTCTTTTTCTTTTGCATGGGTATCCAGTACTTCAATTGAGTATCGCTACAATCTGGCAACACTGCTAATGATACGGTTTGCAATGAGAACTTCTTAATATACAGAAACGGCAAGGATAAGGCCGCATGGGATTGGTCGAAATTAGGATGAAAGGACTGATTCTAAACTCATTGTCGTCGAGGATCTGCTGGGGAAGGGGGGAAGGGGTGACGCCGAGATTATTTTGCATTTATTAGGAGCTTTAGCAAAAAAGCTATTTATAAGAATGCGCCCTTGGTCTGTACGTTTATCCGACCGTCCGGCTGTCCGCCGTTTTTCAAATTCCGTTTTCAGAAATATGATCATCTAAAGTCTTAGCTCGGCCGTATCAACTTTTCAGAATTTTTCGTGGCCTCTTCAAGTCGAATTCACATGCTAAAACAGTGCATGTCATATAGCAATCGATTTGACAAGAATGAATATATTGTTACTTTCTGTTCATCTTTCAGCCATTATTGACATCGACACGCGCAAGTGAAATCGTTTTGTCGACGCACGATTGCTCAAATACTCATAAATTATATGATTAATTAACGAAAGAATGGGTTTTATAATGTCCGTCCGTCCGCTTCATAATTTCTACATTTTTTGAGGTAGAATGTTGAAATTCGGAATGTACCTTACTATGGGCACGTCCGCCGTTTGGTGTTGATTGGGTCACTGGGGTCAAAATTACAGGGCTAGGATTCCGAGAGGACAAAAGATCAATGTGCTATTATGTATGTAAAGGAGCGAAATTCAGTATACAGTTTCCTCTAAACAAGATCTACATTACCATGAAGTTTAGGCCCAATT
Source organism: Rhysida immarginata (assembly GCA_023313115.1). Classification (NCBI taxonomy): domain Eukaryota; kingdom Metazoa; phylum Arthropoda; class Chilopoda; order Scolopendromorpha; family Scolopendridae; genus Rhysida; species Rhysida immarginata. The sequence continues at coordinate 771 of JAHWFO010017668.1, read as the reverse complement.
GTTCTAGTGGAATCGGAATTGTGGGGGTGGCAGTCACTTGGTCGTTAGAACTATGGCAACAATAGGCATGTGATATGTCATTCCATTGGAAATGATGAAAAGGGAAAGAAGATACGAGCTTTTTTACATTTTCTACACACTACGTTCGAGAAAATCAATTTTTTGATTAAATAACTGGGGGGGCCCCCGGCGATAAAAAGTGCAGATAAAGGGGTAAAAATAGATGACTTGCAAGGGTCTGTTACTTGCCTTACCCAATTTGGGGAGAGAAATTTCTTGTTAATAAATGTTTTTCTGCTTCACTGCTAAAGCTTCTCCTTGGAAGGTTTACGAGATTTTATTTTTATAAAAGTTTCTATCAAAGATTTTTTTATCATCGTAAGTTCACCGTGTTAAAAGGCTTTCTTTTTATTCAAATATGAAGTGATTGTTGCAAGTTACTTAATTTTTAGAAAAAGGGATAAAGTTTGGGACCTCTATGATGTCGAAACATACATAAAAAAATTAGCCCAAAATACTTTTCTAATATGAAAGGTTAGAATCTAAACGTTTATGAATACATTATACATATACTAGCTGCTATCAGAATGTTTCCGACGTCGGGCCTTTCGTGACTGGAGGGTGCAACATGCCCATGACACCTCTTTGTGGGCTGCTGGAAATGAGCAAGACACATAAACCAGGTACTTACATCAAATACTGCGTTAAACTTGGTAAAACAATTCTGAAAAGCAGACTTTGATTTGGCAGCTATTTAGTGAATGTGTTCTA
>JAHWFO010017662.1:0-13282 GCA_023313115.1 Rhysida immarginata | reverse complement strand
TTTGTCGTTTTGAGCTCTTGGTACGACATACATACACACAAAGATAGATCGGTTAATATTATGGGATTTTAAGTTTAATTCATTAATGAAAGCAAACTTTACTTCTATACGTTAATGACTGTAGGCACTGAAAGACAAGACTTTCAAATTTTTATTAATTTTTTAATGAATGCTGATAAACTGTTACAAAAAAAATTATTAATAAAAAAGTGATTTGTAAATAAGAGCTAAAGCATTGGCCAGGAAATAGCAACATTATAATGACAAAAAAAGTTATATATTTTATTTAAATATTCTGCTGAGGCAAGGGTTTTCCCTGAATGCATCAAAAATAACTTCAATGCTTGTTTATAAATATTTTTTTTACAAATTTATTATGGAAAAGTATTATTTCTATCATTAATTAATTGCCAATGACGGTGCAAGTATTATCCAACCGTCCTAACTGCAAGTGATGTCTGCTAATCTCAATGATGTCAATACAACTTCTGATATCGTAGTATTGGCTAATCTGGACTGTTCAAGACCGGTGGCGACATCTGGCGACCTTGATTCCTGGCGGACGCGAAAATGTGCTTAGTTTCCACCTCTGGTATAATAATAAGTACTATTATCTATCTCTATGGTCCAAACAACAAAATGGAGTGAACGAAACAGCAGTAATGGACGATGTCCACGATAGAAATTGCGCATGCGCTATTGTCTTACTGCCATCTGGTGGCTTATTTTGAAAGCGGTCAACCGGGTCACCATGTGCGCTACCAACACTGAAAACATGAATTACTTCACAAAATATTCACCCCTGATACCTCTGATACATTTATTTCTTTTTCTTGATTTAGTTTTCCACAGCGAGATTCTCTGTTTTTAGCCTTTTTTTGTTGAGAATGATTTAATTCAAGCTCAAGCTAAAAAAATTTAAATAAATTAAATTTGACATTATAAAATTAAATACTCACTACATTCTTAAAGTCAATTAATTTCTTCATGAAATATACCCACTCAATCTATCATAGCAAGTTTTTTTGTTTTTTGTTTGTTTTTTAACCAAATTTTATAATCAGCCTTCTGATTATAAAATATTGCATGTTTATTAAAACCTACGATATATATTACAATAACAATTAGAATTGAAGATAAAAAAATTAACATTTTATATATTTTGGGAGTATATTAAGGAGGTATTTAAATTTATATAGCTTACTCAAATTGATTTAAAACATTGAACAAAGAGGTAGCAAATCCCCGAAAAGTCGCAAAAATTTTCCTTCCCTTTTCTATTTGTATTTATGATATGTTTGAAGAGTTTCTGCAATTTGATTATTTTCTTCTCTTTGAATGTAATAAGATGCATTTTTTAACCATATCAATTTTTAAAATTGTATTAACTCTTTCCGAATATATTGGACAAAAGGTTAGCATATACCCGAAATGTTTATAGTCTTTTAATGTTAAACTTAAAAATAGTTTACACTTCAACTGTTCATATTTCAATCTGAAACTGTCGTGAATTTAACGGATAAAATATGTAAAAATTAAAAGTATTCCATCAAAATGGAAATAAAAGTTGCAGTAAAAATGTAATTATTTTGATCTTTCGGAAAATAGTACCATGTGGTTGCTTTACTTTTACAATTTTTGCAGGGAGGCACAGAGCAATTAACGCGAGTCACTCTTTCAGACCCGGAACGAGGGTTGACAATGATGTTACCAGAGGGCGCACGGGTAACGTGGACATCGTCCATTCGTTTTTGACATGTGAAGAAGTTTCAGTTTCTGAAATTCATCGTCGTATGCAGAACGTCTATGGAAATGACTGCCTAACCTTCACTCGTGTTTGGGCATGGAGTAAGAGGTTTTCGGAGGGACGGTCATCATTGCAAGATGATCGACGACCTGGACAAGCAAACCGCGCCATCACGGATGATTCCAAAGCCAAAATTAACGCTGTCTTAAAGGAAAACAGAAGATTGACAATCGATGTCGTGGTTGCTAAAACTGGCCTTAGTCGTGGAACTGTTTACTCCATTATCAGGAACCATCTGCACTACTGAAAAATCTGTGCACAATGGGTCCCGCATCATTTGACATCGGAACAACTTGGAGTTCGAATAGCCATGTCCTTGCAACATTTGACTCGCTAAGAAGAGGACGGAGAGAGTTTTCTCCACAGACTCGTTACAGGGGATGAAACTTGGTGCTTTCATTTCCAGCCCGAAAGCAAACGTCAAAGTCATTAATAAAAGCATTAAACCTTCAAGCTGCCCCGACTCCCTTGATATCAGCTTCAATATCATAATTCATGCATACTCCGGTTTCTCTCTCCCCTTAACACTTCTTTTTAATATCTCCCGATTCCGTCCAGCTAATTTTACCTATTTACAAAAAAGGTAACCCATCCTCTTTCTCTAACTACCGCTCAATATCCATCCTTCGCCAAGATATTCGAGACCCTTTTTTATTCCCGATTATCTTTTCAAATAAACTCCTTTCAACTTCCCAACATGGCTTCATACCCAAAAGAAGCACTAACACAGCTTGCTTCGAACTCACGGAATACATAATTTCAAACATGTCTAATAACAATCTAATTGTCTCGTATTTTTAGACTATTCCAAAGCATTTGACTCCATTCCTCATGAATTTGTTATTTACAAGCTATCCCAATTTTTCAATATCCGTGGCCCTCCCCTTTCCTGGCTCTCTAGTTATCTATCAAACAGACAATACACCCTCCATCTATTTAACAAAACATCCTCTACTATCACCCGCAATCTTGGTGTCCCCAGGGCTCCATTCTATCCCCTCTTCTCTTTAATTTATTCATTAATGACCTAACCTATGCAGTATACCCTTTACCACTAATATTATATGCAGACGACGCAACAATATCATATGCAGACTCCTCGTTAAGTTCAATCAAAGAAACCTCTTACTCTGGAATACAACCAACCTTATGTCCCTTAATTTAGAAAAAAACAAAAAACTTGCTAAGAACGAATTCTCGCTAACCTACCATTCTCAACAGATTAACTCGTCCAAATCCTTTAAATGCCTAGGAATTCACTTATCCCATAACCTTTCCTAGGATGCTCACATTAATGCATTAGCTTCTAAGCTAAACCAACGATTAGGACTTTTTTTCTCAACTTCATTTCCTCCCTCCCAAAATCCATCTTTTACTGTATAATGCTTTAATCCATTTCTCCCTCTCATATGGCCTCCTTTTTTGGGGATCAACCACTAAATTTAATTTAAAAATGGTTTATACGCATTTTGCTAAAAGTTCGTAAACCTACCCCAGTCTCTCACCTTTTTAATTCCGTGGGCATAACTCCCATACAGTAACTTTACAATATTAACCTAGCAACTTTTATATACAAAGCCCTCAATAATTCTATAGTTACTACCCTTCCCCAACAGTTATTTACCACTACTAGAACACCTTATAACACGCGATACTCTGATTTCCTGCCTATGCCAATACCACATATAAGACGAAACTTCCAATTTAAAAGTGTTTCCATCGCCGGGAATAGACTCTGGTCCACATTACCCCTAGCTCTCCGTTCATCACCAAATATTGCCACTTTCAAATACCGTCTAAAGAAATATTTTTTAACATTCCCACCAAACTAACTTTCCTCTCCTTTCCTCACCCTTTCTATCCTTAAAATATAACTTTTAATATATCAAAAGTTTCTTTACTCCCCACCCAGGGACCTACCTGGGTGGACGATTTGTATCTTTCTTTAGATTAAATAAATAAATAAATAAAATAAATAAAATAAAATTTAATTAATAAACTCTTTTTCCACAAAGAAACTAAAAACGAAGAGGAGATGAAGTTTTATTAGGCATATATGCAATTTGGGGAGTTTTTACTTTCAATTTCATTTTTTTTTTGTGGATGAAAGTGAGGCCGGATGCTGAGAGATAAGAGGCATGACGTCTTGGAGGGGGGGGTGAGACCAATATCCCCGGGCTCCCATGCCGACGCATGGAAGAGCACGCATTTTTGTTTGAATTTTGTTTGGGGAGGAAAACTTCGAATCTGATTCTTTCGATGATTGTAAGCTTCAATTAGTTGGAGGTCACAAACCGTCAAGCGACCCTTCTCTTTGCATTTTTCTACAAATCAAGAGGGAATGTCCCACCAGTAGTTAAATAGGACAAGGAAATAAGACGAATTCAAGCGGGGAAGTGATATTATGTGATACTCCCTAAAATTGAGAATATACTGATAAAATGAGATGACTCCCAATTGAGAGGTGAAATATGCAAATCCCCCGTTTCTGTGAAAAGATGACAAGATGATCAAACTATGGAGTTGAAATGTAGATATCCCACGACTTGGAAATTAATGGCGATACTTTATGTGAGACAAACAAAGCAACCAGGTAGGATATTACTTCAAGGATCCACATCAATTGAGAAGGTAGCTGAGAGTCTACAAGCCATGCATTAAGTTTTGGAGACTGTGCAGGTATCTGTTGATCTCACCTTAGACTGTTTGAGAAGTAACGGACTCATGAGGTTGTAGATCCAGATTCCTGTATCAAAGCAAAGCGAATAGTCTTTAGATCGGAATTAATGTGTGCTTCACAAGAAGTGAAAAATTGGTATTGTGATCAATATAGTGTATATGTGTGTGTGCCCTGGATATGTATATTGTTTAAAGTGATGTAGTGTAATAATACAGATATGGATATAGAAACTTCTGCTTAGTGGACACAAACTGTAAGTGAATATATTTGTTAGAGCCTGTAATTTTATTTTGAGATAGAGATAAGTGAAAATTAATAATAAGATTGGGTGAGATCTCTTTTTTAGATTGATCACATGAGCACAGGTTGGAATTTTAAATAAGAGAATAATATTATTTGCATTCAGTTAGAATTGAATAGCTTTTTTAGTGTTTAACTTAAATTTAATCATCAGCTGCATTTAGATTCATTTAATGATTCATTTGCATAGTGACATAGCCTTAGAGTTTAAGATTAGTTGTTAAGTTTATTTGCATTTACCCACTCCTTTCAACTTGATTTTATTTTCTTGAATAAAGATTATTTTATTTGATTTCAACAATTTGCCTTATTATTTCAATTGAAGTAATTCACTGTCGAGTTTTCCTTTACGATTTTATTTAATTCAAAGAACCCGACGTTCTGGCAGTTGATTATGTTGAAGAATTTCATGATTTTTTTTAATACTGAGCTAGTCTGCTTTATGGAGGGGAGATCACTTGCATGATCGATTGGCAGGCGTTACACAATATACAATTCACATTGGGGAAAATTTCTAGACTTATGTTTTTTTCCACGCTCAATTTATTCATAAAAATTGAGAAAAACCCCAACGAAAAACGAAAACAGAAATAATAATAAAAGAAGTATTAAAAAACACCCTACCCCTTCCCTATTTACATTGGAACTAGCCACAAAAAAGGTGGCAATAATTATCAAATCATTTACATATAAAAATATCAAAAAAAAACATAAGTTTAGAAATTTTCCCCAACATGAATTGTATATTGAATAAACAATTATACAAAGTGCAATTACAAGGGATGAAAGAATAAATATAATACAATTTGGACCCAATATATGAAGAAAATCTCAGGTAAAATAAAGATATAATACCAAAGAAGGAATCCAAAATAATAAGAAGTTAAAGAATATAAGAAAGAAAAATGAAATAGATAACGGACAGCCAAATCAAAAAGAAACAAATTTCCATCAAACATAGTAAATTTAACAAATATAAAGCTCACAAAAGAAAAAACATTACCAAACACAGGCCCAAATTTTTGTGTTAAACAAAAATGGAAGAGCCAGGACCTTATAAAGACAATCGCCGAAGTGGATAGTGAAAATAACCAACAAATTTACCTATTCATAAGTAAAAATTTCAAAGGCAATGAATTGATATCCAGTGTCTTGGCTCAATATTTTAACACAACGTTAGCTTGCTCAAGTGATATGAAAATTTCACAAGCCGTTTCTTTTATTTTGGAAGCTTCTTGTTAATTCCGCAAAATAATTTTTTATTTCGCAAAATACATGGTTTATTTTGCCAAATGCACTTTTTATTCTGCAAACTGCATTTTTTACTTTGAAAATCCGTTTTCAAATAAACCTTGCACCAAATCTATCATTATGACCATTCATTTGCCTTTCTTTAATGTTACTGCATGTTCAACAAGTCGCAGCACCACAATGGTGGCCAAAGATTGAAAAATGACAAACTTTCGCCCTAAAATTTCTTGCAGCTTTATCACCTTTTATTCTTACACCATGCTCAGAACTAATAATTTCAAGAGTACATGAAGAGTCATATACTCCTGATAATTTAGTATTGTGCTTTCTGAGTTCTTATTTTACGTCAATTTAGACATGCGTCTAAATAGTTTGACAATTAATAATATAATATATTGTAAACATTAATAAATAATAAAGAGCGCTTGTTCATTTTATCGATTTCTTTCCAGAGTGATCTAATAGCTCACATTAAAATAGATCACATGTCGCATATTCCTAAACAACTCGCAGTCATTGAGGAAATGACTCATACTCTCTTTATTTTCCGATTTTCGTAAGAATTATAAAAAATTACTAAAATATTTTCACAAGTTTCCCTTTATTTATTCAATTGAGTAGTCAGACACCAAGATAAACAGAAACATAAAATACTACGGTTTATTTAAATTTTAAAACAGGATGACGATTTAGAAAATATCATTTACATGGATTCCATTTACTAATTCACTTCATAATGAAGAGTAAATTGTTTGTTTTCGTTTGCATTGTTTCGCGTGAAAAGCATAACGACGACTTCGAACGGACCTGATTCGGGGCGTGTTAACTCGATTTGCTTTCCAGCTAACGAGCCGCACATTCTATAAATGGCAAATCATATATTTGATTAATACATTACATTTTCACTCTTATGCAAGATGACTCTGCATGGTTCTGTACAAACTTTCAAGATATGTGCCAGGGACCAAAGAAACAACGTTTTCGATTCCCATGTTTATATGACATTGTCTGCTTGCTTTGGTCCCTGGAAGATATCCTGAAATTTTGTACGGACCAATCAGAAACATCGTGTATAAAATTTAAGAGGGGCCATTGAATATATATTTACGTTGGGTGTGTTTCATCGGGAACGTATTTCGATTTCACATAGACAACCAGGCTGTCACTCAAGCAAAGGTTTCTACGATCCTTGTCGTCCAAAACCGAGTTTCCAAAGCCCAAGGTAACTTTGGATGCGTTTTCCTGGATTTTAATGAATGACACCACAATTACCAGGTTAAAAATATCGTTTTGATAATCATTATAATATCATAATATGAAAACAGTGATAATGAAATAACCTCAATTGGAATAGTCCAAAGGCAACTGTGAAATCCTGGAAGAAGAGGGGTTGTAAGCTCGTATGATTTTCCTGCAACGTTCTCAGTAAAATCTTGGTTGCAGGTCATTACTGAAAAAAATAATCATATTATTACTAGTTTTCATATCAATGCTTTTATAAGAACATATCATAAGGGAGTGGATTTCCTTACTTGGATCAACAAATGAAACTTTAGCAACTGCGTCATCGTTGCCTGGAAAAGGAGAGAAATCGACTTCTAGGAAATTGCTATTCTTCTGAAAATACTTTAAAGTTTGTTGTCCATTGCATTTCATAGTTCTATAAGAAAATAAATAACCATTTAATGTATTACTTTTTAAGTGCACTAAAACATTAAATCAAATCGAACAAATGACCCAACTGAGAGTCATCCTTATCAAATGCACTGTAAGAGGCTGGAATGGTAGCTTGTCCACATATTGCGTCTCCGTTGTCTTTTGCCGCTGTCAATGTAGGAACTTTACCAACTGGAGCCTAATTAAGTATTTTGTATTAGCTCAAAAAATTTAAACCACGATTATGTATGCAACTTACTAATAAATTACCTTTGCTGATAAGGTTAAGAGACCATCAACTGTTGATAATGGGATTTGTTTGTCATTTTCGACAATAACGTTTAGAGCTGAAGGTTCTTCTAAAATACAAAAGTAGAAAATTTACATATTTATTAGAATGTAAAAGTTATTACAAGCGTTTATTATCCAAGTGATGAAAGTTTAAGCTCACGAGATTCGCTTCTAAAAGTAATCGATGCTTTGAATCCTCCTTGTCTCATGGCTGAAAATGACTGAAACAGCAACTTCATGTGTCTTCCTTTGGAACTTAAGGTCTTCTGGTTCAGTTCCATGCCGCAGAATCTAGATAACAAGGATTAAACGTCGAGTTAGATTTTTATTTAAACCAATGAAATTATTAAGATTTACTTCTTAAAGTCGAGAACGTATTGAGATTATATGGCTCCGGAGTATACAGAGGGTTCAGATAGTTAACAATAAACGATTCTGATCTTCTTGCACGTCTGTAGAATACGTCTATGCAGTTAGCGAACAAGGATAAGCCTGAAATGGCGACAAAATTGAACTCATTGTGGGAAGTGTACATAATCGCCCTTTCCGACACAGTTTTAGTTATTCCCTAATAACTGGAAGTGCAAGGAGCAGGGTCTCGTCGTAAGTAAGGTACCATCAGTATCATTCAGAGCAACAAACAGCTTCCACTTTAGGTTAGGTTGGTTATCCTAGATGAAGATAGGACATACCTCAATGACACCAATAAGCTTCGAGTTATTCGTTGCCGCCACTAAGATGGCAAAGGACGGGCTACTTTCTTCAACCAGTGCAAAAGAGAAATTTTCCAAAGGGTTTATGGTTGCAGCTGCATATTGTGCTCGTGGTAAGCTTAGTTGCACAAGATGGCTACTAAGTTATAGTCAACTCGGTCTACTTCCAACAGAAGATTATGAACCCAATTTACCATCAGAAATCCCCTGTATCTACTGTACAGATTTACATCGATTACATATCCACATGGATAAGTCGAACTTATTACTACTAAGCAAGAAAAGAAACAGGAACTGGAATCAAAGTAATCCTATTTTCATTCATCCAGGTTAAGTCCCTTTAGACTTTTGTGGCTTTGAACTCCTTAAAAGAGAACTTGAGATCCGCCGACCTACAACGCCGAGGAGCTTATGGAAAATGTGTGAAGAAGTGCGGAATAACGTCCGACTTGCAATGCTTCGCAGAAGTTTGTTACAATAGAAACTGGCCATTGTTCCTAACACAACATTGAACACAACAGATGGTATAGGAACGGTATCTCGAAGAGAAGCTTAAGGTCGAAAATCGTTCAATTTTAACTGCCTCAATCCTCGGTAAACAACAAAGGTATATTTTGAATATCAATAGAAGACATACCGTAAATACTGTATTTAGCGCCGGACCTGAAATACCGGCCCGCCTGCATTAAGCGCCTGGGGGTCCGCTGAATTTTTGCGAATAAGCGCCGGACCTTCAATAACCGCCCGGGCGCTTATTTTAGTTCATTTCGTGGATTTTTCTTCTCTTGCTGCTTTCTCACGGTAATGCTTGCTCTCCCAAATGACACTGCTAAATCGGAAATTAGATACCAGCATGATTGTCTTCTAATTTCTTGCTTTTAATTTTGGATTCAGTCAAGCAATATAGCTGATGAAAAATGAAAACTTCACAATTATAGAATCAATTTTAATCTCGTAACAGTAAAGTAGGCTGAAAACCATTCTATAGAGGCTACAGCCAAACAGTTTAGCACTGATCCTAACGAGAATGGAAAACACAGCAGGATACTTTAGAAAAAATGAAGGAGAACGGCGAGAATTTTGCATAATAGTATTCATCACAGTTGTGCATAATTTTATAAGCGCCGGACCTGTAATACAGTATTTACGGTACTTCAATACCAAACAGAATATTTGACGTTATCAGAAATAATGAAGGCCCGTGAAGTACAAAATGCGTGGAAACAATTTGTTTTGTAGATTAAGTTTATAATTTTGGCCAGGTTGTTTTCCTCCAATATTCTAAAAGTTTATAATTGATAGTCGAATACATTTAGTTTTCGGCAAAATTTATGCGAGTTTATATTTTTTGTCCAAAATGTAATCCTCCCCTTACCCCTTAAATGTTACTAGAGTCCTAAATATATATTTCAGCTTAATTTTGAATTGTGACCTACTTGAGACCATTTCCTTCCACGTCCTCATCCCACCATTGCAAATAGTCAACGACACATTCGTCATCAATTGGACCGTAATTCATTTTATTGTAGACTTTCATAGCCGGAAATTGGAAATTTTCGAAACTCACTTCAACCACCTGGCCTTCTGGAGCCTGCAATTTAAAAAATCAAAAACACACACATTTCTTAAGATCTTATTTACTTACTGTATTTGCTCGAATATAGCTTGCAAAATTTTGTACTGGGTGCGACCTTTACGCGAGTCAAAGTAAAACTTCTTACGGGTTGATTGTTATCAGCTTTTGTCATGTTATGATATTGGTTTGAATTTTAAGGGAAAAATTTGTACCATTATCTTATTCTAAATTTACGGGTGCGACCTATATTCGAGCAAATACGACCAGAGAATTCAATCTAAAACAACAGCCTTTAATTTCATAAGACCAACTTACTGTAATATTATACCAACATCGAAAATGACTCGGATACTCTGGATATAACGGTGACTCAATAATGGGTTGTGGCTCTGTGATCAGACGTCTAGGACATTGATGATGTTTTGATGCCACTAAAGATAAACCATGGTTTTGAATAGAAAATACATTTTATTAAAGTTCATTTCAAAAGACTTGCCCTCAATAAAGGGAAGACTTGCAATAAACTTACAAATGGAAGAGAAAATAATCGAAAAGATGCCAGCCGTTAAGAAACTTGTAAGAGCCATGTCGAATGTTATGGGAAATTGACAGCTAGAACAAGCGGAATACTCCCTATATATAATCAGTGGATTTCAAATGGAAGATGATACACAGACAAGCGTATGCTTCAAATTAATCGCAACTGAATTATAGGTTTGCTCGCATTGGATGATTTATCAGTTGCAACATCTGTGGATTAATTTGTTAAATGGTTTAACGCATTTGATTTCGTTATTACATTTCTATTAGTCTTTGACTGATTCATTTGAACATACGCTTTGGAACGCTATTGGATTGGTTTCGAATGCTTTCAGTAATTAACCAGCCGATCTGCTAAAAAATTGTCTTAAGTGATACGAGAACAGGTCCACAGTTGGATTCAACGCACGAAATGTGCGGATTGTTTCTTTTAAACACGATAAAGAAATTTTAAATAAATAGTCAAATAATTTTATATTCTGTTGTACAATGATTGATAATCTATAGAAAAAAATATAATAACACAAAAACAGTTTTATTATTTGATATAACTTACATACTTCAATTATCTATCACTTTTAAAAATCGAAATGTAATATTAAACATTTAAAGATGTAAATTTGCCTTATATTTAAAGAGGAAAGGATCCGGTTGCGGAAACAGGATTCGGTAATACACCATCATAACGAGAATTGAAACGGGGATAACAAGTCTGATTTCTCACTAAACCTGAAAAATAACAAACGCCAACTTGGCACGATCGATGATACGAGGGTGGGCTGAAAAGTAATGCCTCCATGGCTGTAACTTTTTTATTTTTTAACCGATTTTCAAAACTCTATGTAATGCACTATTCACTTTTCGACATAGTCCCCATCCCTTTCCACGCATTGTACCAACGCGTGACTAGTCGGGTGAACCCGTCGGAGGGGAATTCCGGGGTTGTTGTCGACACCAAGACCGAACGGCAGGTTTCACCTCGTCTTCAGCACGCAACTCATGCCCCTTAGTGTGCTCTTTCCTCTTTGGGAAGTGGTGAAAGTCGCAAGGTGCAAAGTCTTTCATTTTTGAACTGCAGTTTTTCATGTTTGAACTGTAGGCGCTGCAACCCACTCTGATGTGCGGCGATCGTGTGCGGACGGACGTTATCGTGCTGCAGATTGAAATTGTAAAAAACAAAGCAACCAAAAAAACCCTGAATAGTGATGATGGCCCCATGCCAGTGGCAGAATGGCTCCCTTTAGCAAAATTTTTTACAAATTAATTTACTAGTATTGTTTCCTGTAAGGGTTGCCCACTTAGCTCTTATAACCGGACTATGCTTTTATCCGGAGTTGGGGGGGAGAGAGAGGGGGGGAGGGGTGTTGTTTGCTTTTTTTTATAGGCCTAAGCTAAGAAGGTAGTTTGTATTGGTTGTTTTCTTTTGATTGTCGCGTTTTTTTGTAATATTTGTTGTATAATTTTTTGATTGGTTCTTAAATTATAAATACTCGGCTTCTCTTGTTGTTCTTTACTCACTGATGAAGGAAACTTCGTTTCCGAAATGTACATCTGAGTCATTAAAATTTATTATGTGGAATAGTGGTTTTGGAGTTATTTTTCTTTCTATTCCTGAATATTATTCAAGGTTTCATTTAATCCTGGCTTATTCCTATCACGATATTTTAGTGACTTGTTTGTATTTTTATTCATTTCTTGTATGTAGTCCTCCTTATCTTGTAATAGTTGTAAAAGTCCATATATTGTATCGTTTAGTGTAAAAGACAGATGCTTTAAAATACGTAATTATTGGAAAAGATAACTAACAAATGGTTTCGCCTTAGATACCTTGTAAAATCCGCCCTTCCATCGTCCCAAAATTAATCCAACCAAGGAAAAATAATTGGATCACCTAATAATTCCATATACCCATTAGCCAAATACACTACCCTATCAAAAGTCATGGGACAACCCTGATTTGAATGAAAATGAGACATTCCTTTGCAATTTCACTGTTGGCATTCTTCCCAGCACTACTTAACAGAGAGTATGCTATTATGAGATGATGCTTGCGTGAATGCTGTAAGAATGTCTCAAAGAAAAGAGCTTTCAGACTTCCAAAGAGGTACAATTGTTGGGTGCCATCTCGCAGGCAAAACTGTTAGAGCGACGAAATTGGACTCTGGGTCAATGGCGAATGGTTGAATGGAGCGATGAGTCCCGCTGCACCATCTTGGCGAACGTTATCTGCCAAGCTGTGTTGTGCCCACGGTGAAGTTCGGCGGAGAGTCGGTGATGGTGTGGGGGTGCTTTTTATGGTATGGGTTGGTGCAATCGTTTCTGTGGACGGACAACTAAACGCAGAGCGTTACCAAGACATTCTGGACAACGCCAAGCTGACGGTGAAGAATGCGCCAAACAGATGAGTGCGGAATGTGTACGATGGAAGAAATACGACGGGTGCTTGTCTGTGGTTCATCATGTATGAT
>JAHWFO010017593.1:8284507-8336458 GCA_023313115.1 Rhysida immarginata | reverse complement strand
CTAAGTATACATCTGAGGTAAGATTACGTGAGTAAGAAATTATTGGAGAGGTCCAGCCATTGTGAGCCTTTAAAAAGATTTCTTTCGAATTTTCATTAGGAATTTTTACTGTATTAATTCTAAGAATTTTCATGTGTTTATTTTTTAGGATATTGCAAAATTTAATTTAATTTTTTGAGATTGTATGTTCTGTTTACATACAAGTGTAATTATCCCGGGCAACGCCGGGTACCTTTGCTAGTTTCTTTTAAACATGCACATATAGTACAAATACACTGGTGGGAAATGAAAAATGAACACCCAGAAGGGATGATACCATATTGCTGAGATTTTAAGTTCATAATCCTGCAATGAAACACTATATGATCACATTAAACCTCGTATAACATTGTTGTTTGAAGATACAGGACGGCAATTTCCTTACGCCCAAACATTAGTAACTTGTATAATCCCGTTAACCCCACTTGCGGCAATGCAAGCCTGAACTCTGGCATAAATTCGATCATACAGATGACATATTATCTTGAGGAATGTATTCCATGCTCGTTTCACATATAAGATAGTCGTGGGCGGTTGATGGACAAAAATAATGACGAGGTGGCTTTCTGTCTACAGTAGTACAGAGGTTCCGAACGTTATTTTAACGTGGAACCCTTCTAGACATGTTACATATTATTGAAACCCTTCTTAATTTATATTAAGTAATAAACGTAATGTTATTAGGGATTAATTTTAATTTTAGCTTTAGACTTTAAATTATGACTGTGGAAATATTTATTTGTATAAAATTAGTATATTTCACACATGACGGAATCTAGGGTTCCGCAGAACATCAGTTAGGAACTTCTGTCTAGTGAATAATAGGGTAAGACACCGTAAAAGAGCTGAAGAGAGATTTTCAGTTCAGGCAAATAAACAGTTTTTGTTCTCAATATTTAATGATATGCAAAATAAAATGCTTACCTGGAATGCAAAATAGCAATATGACAAAGGAATATAAAATTATTTTGTCAACCATAGCTATTAACAACGGAGAAAAATCAATAAATAACGAAGAAACTAGAGTTAAGGAATTATTTCCATATGACGTTGTTATTAACCAATCGTAAAATTAATCCATATCTGTATAATCATTATAAAAATCAAATAGAAAAAACCTTTGCTTTCGAAATTTTCTTCCGCTTTAATATTCTGCTTAAAATTATCTTTAACTCGCATAAAAATGATTAAAATAATCATAACCATCAATCTTATTTTTCATGGAAACCAAGCGATTATCAAATAATCTAATTTTTTAAAGCAGAGAAAACGTTCAATAATAAGCTTTTAACCATGCTGAATTGCAGAATAAGCTTGTTTTACATCCGAAAAAACAAATATACCGTAGTGAAAATTTAATATATAATTCAGCCTGTATATATTAAAGATTTATATAATTTAGGGACTGCCATTTGACTTTCTGCTTATCTGCCACGATTTTTAATAAAGGATTTATACGTCTCTTAGTAAAAAAAACAACAAAAAAAAACAACAATTTTTGAGGATTATTATGAATTATAATTATTTTTGAACACCACAAAAATATATTAGCATATACTGTATATTTGCAGCTGCCGATTGCAGCATACTTTGCAAATCTCTGTTTACTTTACAGATCATAAATAACAAGTCTTATTTGTTAGTTATTTTCTTTCACAAATCATTTTATGTGAGGTAAACGAAATCCGTTATGCGAAAGCTAGAAAGAAATGAAACATTATTTGTTATTTTACGTAGATATTTCCAAAAACAAGCGATTGCATCTTTAAGGAAAATATGCAGTTTTCATTTTATCAATTAATTTATTAATAAGAGAGTCAATCTCCTTTAAACAGCGTGTTTCTATATATCCACCATTCACAGACTAAGAAATTAGTATTTCAATAATATTGAAAATTAAATACTATAATTGGAAAAATTAAGATATTTTTTTAAAATTTAATTTAGCAATTGCTATATTTTGAAGATAAGACTCGATACATAGCAAAATGTAATTGTTGCTGACTTAAGATAAGATTTGATACATAGCAACCAGAAAATTCAGAAAAATCAGCTGTTTCTTAGTGAAGATATCTTCTAAATAAATAATTGCTTTTTTCAAAATCCGCCTATGGACTTTTGTTAATAATCAGTGCAAATAAATATAAATCAGACGGCCAAATTGGAATTGACAGCGACACAAAGTGAATGGTAATACGAGGGAGGATCAAAAAATTAACTTAAAAATGTTAAAAATTGAAACATCGCGCGATTATCCTGTAAAGGTGTTACCTTTAACTCATAATTTCAAAAGTGGCCAACAAGGACAAGGACAAGAAAAAGGACATAGCGTCTGACAAGGACATGGCAATATTGTAAAAATGTCTTTTTTTTAATGTATTCAAACTTCAGATTTTTTTAAATGTGTGATGGTCATAAAATCATTACAATTAACATGAGAAAACGATCGCGTTTGGAAAAGTTTGGCGCCACTAATGACCATATCACTAACAACTTTATCAACTCAAGTCTTCCTTCAGCAATAATAAACTGATATTGTTGCGACAAGGAACACTTGGCTGCAATAATATAAACTCATTATTGCTGAAGGAATCCTTCAGTAAGAAAGTTGTTAGTGATATGGCCCTAAGAAGCGGCATCTCTCGAGTGCTGGAGGATGCGAAGTGGCGTTTGGTGCAGTGCCGCTAAACGCCGCCAGAGCCTCTAAAGCAACATGGCGCAGCCCGTCGGAAAATTCAGTGAAAATTAGAGGTACGAGCCGTGATACTTTCCTGCATTTGAAGGGGAACACCCCCAGACAAATCCAAGGGAAGTTAGTGGCCGTTTCTGGTGACAATGCCATATCGTACGAGACAGTCGACATTTTCAGTGCGGCCAAACATGCGTGGAAGACGAACTTCGGAGCGGATCCCCCCTCTATCTGTGAGCCGTCTCACCGTGGAACAGATCATGGCGTCCAAAGGGGTTAGATGTCTGCATGACAACGCGCCAGCACATTCCGCACATGAGACCATGCGCGTTGCAATGGAGCTGGGGTTCGAAATACCCATCCGTCGTATTCATCCGACCTGGCCCAAAGCGACTGCTTCCTCTTCCTATGCCTGAAGAACCCGCCATGGAGTAAGAGACCATGGAACCCGCTTCATGGACGGCATTTCCAAGACGACGACAAGATCATCTTCGAGGTGGAGCAGTTCCTCAACAGCCAAAAGGAGGAATTCTATAAAAGTCGTCCATCGTTGGGACTGGGAGCTACATGATGTCCAGAAGGACTGACGTTACATCTGTGCAGCGTAATCCCATCTCTCAGTCCTCCAGCTGATTGTAATGATTTTATGATCGTCCCTCGTATTACCGTAAAAATAGCCTGAGCTCGAAACAGTAGAGAAAAAAGTTTGATCTTTTTGATCCTTTTGATTAATTTTAATGGTTACAAGTGTCAAGTTTTCCTGTATTCTCGCTAAAAAACATTGCAATTTTGATCTTTCTTGTTTCTGTACAGATACTGTCGACTTTATTCTCGACAGTGATTTCAATGATCAGTATTGCAGTTTGACTTTTATAATTATACATTAAGATAGAGCTCTCTAGACTTCAGCCCAAATTTTCTAAAAAAAAATTCTAATTTTTTTCAACATTTTTCATATATTTATTAATTCACGAGTATTTCATGTGAAAAACTCACGGATCCAAAAGAAAATTTATTACGATGCACTAAATTCGAGTGGCACTTACTTCCGGTGGTTATGTGCACTCAAAATTAAATTGTAATGCCATGATGTGCTGCCAAATTAACGCCATCTTTCGGTGCTCAAAGAAAATTCACGCTAATTTCTACTGGTTTCAAGAAGAGTTGTCTCAGAAGTGGGTACATTGTACTTTTATGTGGAAAATGTGTAGCTACATGCACTTTCGCTCAAATAAAATAATTGCGTTCCCTGCAGAAATTGCTATAGAGAGAAAAAAAAGTATTTAGACTCCGCTTATCAATTTGAATTTTGAATGCTGAAGTGAAGATTTTTTTCCTGCGTTTTCTGGCCTCAAACCATATCGCTGCCACTCCCTGCTCTTCGTATGAAATCTCACCAAAGATGAAAACGATTTAAGAGGACAGGAGAGATCCATGCCAACGCATGTGATGGTTGATTAAAAATAACGCCTAAAAATAAAGATCATAAGGAGTGCTTCCAGATTTTTAAAGCGGTACTGAGGTAACTGTGTTTAGAGTTCTCTCACTGTAAGGTGAAATGGCAGAGTTCACTTTATCGCATTCAATAGGTAGTACGCAGAGTGTCTATACCTCGTCCAACAAGAGAAAAACAGGGTGTGTTTCCGGTCTGATATCGACTACTCACTCATCCGCAATGCTTTGTGGGATCTCTCCTTCAGCGGCTACACAAGTCAATTTGTAATGGCGACGCCCGTGCAACCAAACAAGGAAAAACTATTCCCAGCCAGGCTAGGGAGATTTGTGTGGAACGTATTTTGCTACTTTAAAGGAAAATAGTGTTTTAAAAGCTCATCTGCTTTGATAAAAGAAACTTTCAAGGCAACGCAAGTTTCTTTTTCTTGCGTTCGAACAATTGTTCAAGAAGGAAACGAAGCGTCTTCATGCGAAGCTACCACCCCCTCTCCTCGCTTTTCGACTCCTGGAAAGAAAAGGCCCAGGGAATCTCGAACAACGATATATATAAAATTGAGTTAAAAGACAATTTTATGAAGTGTACAATATTTTTAATTATAATTAAAGCAAAGCAACTGAATAATATTAAAGCTTCTGCTGTAATATTATAAAGCGCTTCTTCAATGAGACATGAGACAGAAGTGAGTAAGCGCATGAGGCCCCCTTTCTCTGATTGGCTAATCTGAAACTTCCTGTGACACACCCTGTTTTTCTCTTGTTGGATGAACTATAGTGGAAGTGTCTCCGCACAAGGTCGTTACTGCGCATGCGTGTGCCAGGAAAACTTGGCGCATAGCCAAGTTACATGGATTAAAGCAAAAGATGTAACATATTATGTACTTTTATGTTTCTTTAATCATGTACTTTAACTCCATTATGTAACATATTTTTTCGTTTGCCAAAGTTGTGAATATGGGTATATTACCCTTTTTCCACTCAGCCGTTCAATTTACTTCAACTTTCTCCTCCTCTTCGTATTATTTATTACTGTATCTCCATTGTTACTTATCTTCAATGTCAACCTTCTTTCATTGTTAATTAAAATTTTATTTTAAACTGTTGTATTGTTTTATTGTTTTTATTATTATAAAGTTTCCCCTTTCCCCCTGAAAAAATTATTTTTAAATTTGTAAATTTGTAAAATTGTAAAAAAAAAAAAACAACTCCATGAAGAAACATCTTCGTAGAGCAAGGTTTGAAGACGATGACTTCTTCGTGACAGTTGTCAAACCGTGGCTCAGACTCGCCGATCCAGAGTTTTATTGTGCAGACATGCAGATTCTAGTTCCAAGATGGTGTAAAGCATTTTAAAGAGATGGAGATTACGTGGTGGAGAAGTGATATTAACATTCGAGGCTTTGATGAATATTGATGAATCTATTCAAGTTGCAGCATTGAATGAATGAGAAAAATTGAGAAAGATTCAAACACCACATATGAGAAAGAATCAGTGAAGACGTGAAACTGATGAGAGAAGACCCTACAAATGGTGAGATGAAGGAGGCGCACCATATACAAAGAATGGTGATGGTTTCTTAAAACAATATGAATACATACTGCTCAGATAGCTTTTACGTAACAACTAATAGCAATCCATTATTAATGCTGAATTTTACTAATAAAAATTCTACAAAATTATGTCTTTGTTTATTTCCATTAATGTACAGGATCTTTATAATTAAAGTTCCATTTTGACATGGCCATAAAAAAAACCTACTGGACCAAAAGCTATAATACTTGGTAATATTATAGAAGAAGGCATGGGAAGTTCATACCCACCAAAAAAAAATTAGTTCAAAAGGTCACCATCAGCATGGCATGGCGCTTTATGCAATATTCGTATACGAAATTAGACACGAAGACACAGGTTCACAAGTCTTTAATCGTTACTAAAATTAGTTACATGTTGAATGTCGCCTCCACCATTTACTGAAAGCAGGTTACACCTGTGTCTTCGTATCTAATTTCGTATAATATTGTATAATTTCCCATGCCCTCTTGTATAATATTACCAAGTATTATGTCAAAATGGAACTTTAATTATAAAGACCCTGTACTTTATTTAAGACTATTTTCAACACTATTGAGTAAATTTTTTCACTGGTTAACGCTATCATTCGGTTAATGTTATCGAATATGGGACGTACCATTCATCTACATAACTTTGATAATATGATCGGCAACTAAGCAGCCATCTTCAGGGAAAAATCATGAAATGTACGTCATAAAATTAAATATTCGTATGAGTGTGGATATCCATTTGTCTTCTTTCACTTATGTAAGTACCCACAGATCTTGTTGCTTTTATTCTAGTGTTTTTATGATATACTGTTACCATTTTTTGTCGCTCTAAGGTGTTGGATTTTGTAATGAAGTGTCTATTGATCAAACAATATGGATCCACCAAGATCTATAATTAAGGTTCTTGAAATCGAATCTATAGATCCTCTTAGACTGTCCATAGATGGCTTCTAATCTCGAAGGGCGCCATTTTCTGTCATGTACAAACTCCGTATCTATATGATTTAATGTCAATTTTCGTTTTTATTTAATGTTTCAGTTTCATTTAGCGTGTACGATTTCAGTTTCTTTTTCATTGGCTGCGCGTTGATCTGATTGAGATGGCAATTGGTAACGTGGCTTTCCCATACTGCCTTGCAGCTGTTTTCATATAGTGAGAAGACTTTAGAGCGTTGTATTTACACAGTTGACCATATTATTTTGTCCAACCCCTGTACATATCTCAATTAGGATGTTCAAATCATTTCTCGACATACAGGTTTTATTTAACCTCTTCTTATAACTAAATCTATAAGGGAGAGTCTTTGTTAGTGGTTTTATTCCTTTTTCAGTTTTAGACAAATTTTGTCAGAAATTGAAGGTAAGTAGAGCGATCCGTTTTTACCAACCATCATGATAATGTTTGGAAAATTGTAGAGGGCAATACGGGATGGTATCAGAAAGTTCTGAGAGTAATTCTGTAGAAGAAAATAGATGGTATCTCGGGCACAGTTGAGATTTCTATATGTACCATGCAAATTTTCGGCCTAAAATGGAACGCAGATCTTTCAAATGATTCGGCAACGACTCATGCGAGTTTTGAGTGAGACTCGATAGTGAGACTTCAGGAGCGGCAGAATCGTACTGGAAGGCGAAGAGAACTCAGGACAAACTTCCACGAGCACAAGCCTGAAAACGTTGTTAAAATTAGGAAACTTGTGTTTGAGGAACCCCTATAACCTTTCAGGATATTTCTGGCAAAGACTTAAACCCCGCGAAAGCAGTTGAGTACGCCATCACGACAAAACTTCCCGAAGATGAAATTCAAGCTAAATGGTTGCCGTGTTGAAACCGTGGACGAAGTTCATCACAATTTGCAGGAAGGTTTGACAGGCTTCGAGAGGAGTTCCACAAGTGGAATTATTTTGAAAGAGATGATGATCGAACTTAAGTGAAACAAATATGTTGTTGTGCATAGATTTAGTTTCGGAACTTTGTTTGATATCAACTCGTAGAAAAGCAGATACCGAAAAATCGTTTACCCGCACATAACTTGAAAAGTTCCATAATCAACTTCTTTTTATTATTTTATTTAATTAAAACATGACTTTAAAGGAAGAATACAAGATATTTTTTAAACTCATTGAGTTTCCTGGAGGTTTTTTTAAACAGAAAAATAAATCATATAATCGAAGGGGAAGGACACGTTAATTTTCATTCTTATATAAAGATTTAACCTAAGTATTTGATGTGGCAAAATAATCGTTTTGTTTCTTACGATTCTTGATAAAGCAAAAGCAAAATCCAGGTTTTCTTTTTATTGTCACACATGCCTGAGATATCTGTAAGTAAAAATATCAAATTAAAAAAAAATGTTTAAAGGTGATTCTCAATCATTTTGTTGAATATTAATTTAAAAACCCGCTATATAATTGTTATCATTTATTAATAGGAATATGATGTTTCCCTTCGCAATATTTGATATATGATAATCTGTCGTATTTTGATTTAAAATGCATTCATATCTTTTACAATTGTAGCTTTTTTATACCGATTACACGAGCAAAGATTGTTCTATCTTTCGTCAATACTATTACGGTAAATTACATAGGAAAAAAATTTTGCAGCCAGATGTATCTTACTACACTCAATAAAAGACCGTAAGCTATTTGAACAATTTCTAAATTTTAAAGCAAATTGCAGATTAACTAGATTGAGCACCTTTTTCTGAGAGGGCTCAATTAAAGGGCCGTCGACCTTTGCAAACATCTCTTTAGTAGATTAAAATATTATTTCTAAAAAGAAAATATTATTCTAAAGAGAATATATTATTCCAAAATACAGGGAAAGGAGAGAGCTAAACGATTTCCATCTGGCAGAAACCATCGTCCTTATCACAACTAATTGTGAGCGCAGAATAGTAAATGCTTACTGTGTTTTAGTAAAATATAAAAAACTATACTCAAGTAATATTTAAAACCTCTCAAAAAGACGATTCATACTGAACGAACTGTGAGAGAAATACGCAGCAGCTTCCAGCGCTGGATCTTTAAATGGTAAAATAATCTATCTGAGAGTTTAACTTAATCATCGGTAAAGAGCAGCAGCGAAGTGTTAAGAACTTGATTTTATAAGAGCATGTTTTTTAAATATGGTAAGAATATAGAAATTACGATTCAAATTGCGTATTGTTTTTCGAATATTTGATACTCACCGGAACTCCCGATGATGACTTTATGTGATGATGGTACCCAGGCATCTTGATTCCATTCATTCCTCGCTTCGCACGCATAAGTGCCGTTGGCCGAGAGAGTAAGCTCATGTTCACTACTTATAATTGTCCATTCGGTGCTGTTGACTGCCATGAATTTCCATCGGTATTCAGGAGAAGGAACACCATCGCTGTCACACATAACGCTGTTACCGACGCTATTTAGAGTACCGTTCCAGACTATATTAACTTTGGTTGTGGGATAACCTGAAAAGCCGTAATGAAAAGTAGTGGATAACAATAAGAATTTGTCCAGTGGAGTATATAATGTTATCCTGATGCTTACAGAGTGTCCCACAAAGGACTCCCTGATTTTAAGAGTAAATATCTCGGAAACGGAAATCGATAGAAGAATGAAACAAGTGGTATGTTTGTTTCGAAAGCCGTAAAAATCTGATAGGGAAGTTTCAAATGCAGTTACAAATGTTGCCGACAGGTGGCATTGTACCTAGCGTATCGAAGGAAGTGGATGAAATCATGTATTCCGCGAAGCAGCGTGTTTTTCTTGTACAGGAGTACCGCCGGATAAATCGCAGTCCTACGGCAACAAGGCGCAGTTTTCAATCCCGATTTAAAGTTTGTAAAGGTCCAGATGCGAAGACAATAAAGCTCTAGATTAGGAAAGTACGGCAAACTTCGTCGTCTGATACCAAATCCGCCATTGTTGGCCCAGTTGGCCCTATAAAGTGAGTTACGCTTCCTCTAAAATTCGGCTTAAATGCATCCTTTTCGCAAATTTTCTTATTATTATCGTCTGGAAATATAACTGACAATCAGTAAATTCTGTAACTATTGATCTTTCTTTAAATTTTGTTTTCAATTATAATGTTTTACATATAAATAATGATAACGTTGAGGTAATTTAATAAAAAGAAAACCCAGAAAAGTTCGCCAACGGGTAGCATAGATTTCAGAGTTGTTTCATCATGTTTCTCCTGAAAGATAAATTTCATTTTCCGTTTTCGCAATACCCAAGTGTGTGCGCCAATCACAATTAGGTCGCCGGAGTTGGCCTCAGTAGTATGTGAGCTCGTCAGTTAACTCAAAGGGGAAAAAACACATTTATCAAGGATTCTACCCATAACAACAACAACAACAAAAAATCAAACAACTAATTTAACGTTTTAAGCGTTTTGTTCTCGATTTCATCGCGTTTAGTTCTTGACGAACCCCCTGTGCACTCTTGTAGTTCTGCACACCTCAAATTTCCCTTGAGGTGACGTAATATCGTGTGATCTATTGACTAATCACAGAGCGGAGCAGTTCCTGTCTCCAGAGGCAAGTGTAGGGAGACGGACGTGGGAAAAATGGCCGACCCGACGTGGCTTCAGCCTCAGCGACTCAAAAGAGAAGGAACCTTTGGACGATAGCCAGGGACCAGAGGAAGGAAACGCCCGTAGCTCGGACTCCAACAGAATGCAAGGCGAGCAACGAGCTCCGCCGCCGAGGGAACGAGCGTGAAGACGGGAACCTCGCCATAGCGAAGCCAGCCGAGTCCAAGTCGTACGAGGTGAGCATTCCTACTCAAGAGCAATATAGAAACGTTCCGCTTTCTAAGTTACCCAGTTTGAGTTCCACCGTGTCCATGAACTTTCTCGTAAGGGCACAATTTCAAGTATTCCTATACACGAAGCTTGCTTTAAAGGCATTTCCGGAACTAAAGAGCTATGAGCTCCTGTATGGTTCCCAAATGCGTGGGCTGTGGCCTTATGGACCTGACTCTTATGTTCGCAATCAATTAGGTTTTGTGCTGGTGTCCTAAGCTCAGCCCCCTCAGTGTCCTAAATTCCGCCCCTCCGTCTACGGCCAATTAAGTGAGCGTATTAAGTGTCTAGCAAGACTCTTTTGCTACGCCTATTAAGTGAGCGTTAATGTCGCTCTTCGACTTTACAGAAATAGTGAATGGTTGCCCTGGCATGTCAAACGTTTTGAGGAGATTGACGATTTCCCATTATTTCCGACGGGAATTATCCGTTTGTGTTCTGAGTAGTGATGTCAAGATCCGGATAATTCAAGATCCGGATATCCGGATCTTTTTTTCGGACCTAGGTCCGAGATCCGAGATCCGGATCTTGGTCAGAAATCCGAGATCCGGATCTTGGGTCCGAGATCTGAGATCCGGATCTTGGATCCGAGATCCGAAATTCGGATCCTATATCAGGAAATTGTGTATATGCAAACTTTTTCTGAAAGCAGTTTATAAATGCTTTTATTAAGTGATAGCTTAGTCCTCTTAAGTCCTAATTAGTCTTAATACGCATCCAGCGAAAGGATCCGAAATCCGGATCCGATATCCGAAATCCGGATCCGATATCCGAGATCCGAGATCCGATATCCGAGATCCGAGATCCGAAATCCGAAATCCGGATTCGGATATTTCTAGATCCGAATCCGGATATTTTCAGATCCGGATCAGAGATCCGGATCCAACGGACATCACTAGTTCTGAGTAGATTTCTGCTTCAACGGGTGTTGTGTTGGATAGTGCATCTCATTTGTGATTCGTCGTCTTCGCCAATTGCGAAGGCTAATTTCTGTTTTATGCAAGTGCCTGCATTAACATCTCAGTTAATATTCTCGTCAAGAATATCCAAGTGTTTATACTTAAAAATCTATTTCTAATTGCATTTGTGTGTGCTGCACTCTAGAAATATATTTAGTTTATGTGCATGTGTCGCCCAAGTGTATCAGTCCGTATGATCGTATTACCTCCAGATTTATGTGCTTCAGCTTAAGTGTATTTTTGCATCAAGTTTATGATCATATCATAATCATGGTTATTGTGCTTCGGCCAAAATGTTATTTCAATGTATACCTTACAAAATCTTAAGTCTTAACTAGATAAGTAATTTAGCTTAAGAGTTTTTATTTACATTTAATAAATTATTTACTTCATTACTCTATTTATACCCGTCTTATGTCATTCATAGTAATCTTCCACTGTGCGCTCTAAATTTACAAAATTATCCATGACACACCTTAGCGGTCGGCGCTATGACAACGGTGACGACGTCAAAACGGCCGCCCTGGAGTAGTTAGCAAATCAGGCGGCCAATTTTTAGTATGAAGATGGAATTCACAAGCTGGTCATACAATACGGTAAGTATCTTAATATACGTGGAAATTATGTGAAAAAATAGATTAAGGTCTAGGCTTTCGTGTAAGAATTAAAGTGTTAAAAAGAATTGTCTTTGTTTTGTTTTTTTAATATCAAAACGCTACTTAAAAAAAAAACACGCCCCAAATTATACAAAAAGGTACAGTCGGGTACAAAAAGGTTTTTACCTGCTTCGTAGGAACTGAGCTTACCGGATGTTGATCGGTTGCAAAACCAGGTACTTTTACTGAGAGTCAAGGCAGATTAGACTGGACCTGTCCCTTCTGCATGAAAATAGGGTAGCAGGTATACGCTTGGGATGTGCTATTCACGTGCTCAACTATGACTTAAGTCTAAACCTTTTTCACCAGACTGTATGTCCAGAAAATAAGTTCCGTTTGATAGTACAAAAAAAGCAAGTACGCTTTACATACGCTCAGAAAATAGACGTATTACATAAAAAGTCTCCATTACCTTGAACTATTTTTTTACATAGCTCCCACCATTTTGAAGGCACTTTTCATAGCGGGGTACGAGTTTTGATATCCCTCGTCATAAAAAGTTACCGCCTGTGATGTCAACCATATAGGAACTTGTTGAACTTTTACCCCATCATTATTGTTGAACTTGTTGGCCGCTATTACCTGACGGCTTCCATCTCTTTTTGCACAGGTCGTTCCTTGTGTGAAAAGTACCCTGCTATGGTGGGAGCTATGTGGAAAAATAGTTCAAGATATGGAGATTTTTTTCTGAGGGAGTACTTGCATTTTGTACTATCAAATGTGACTTAGTTTCTGGATGTACCTCGTATTAAATAACTTAATGTCCGTAAAACATCCTTACCTTCTTCCTTGATATTCAGAAAATTTGCAGACGTTATCCATAATTCTCCGTTTAATGAATTTCTTCCTTGGCAATCGTATATTCCAGGTTTAGAAATATTTAATTCATTCCCTACGCTTATTACTTTCCATTCACCATCATTAAGACGCCATCTGTATTCAGGAGAAGGATCACCGTCACCGATACAAAAAACACGCGTTCCAACTGTGGCCTGTGCAGCATTATAGACGATTTTGACGTAATTAGTTGCAGTGCCCTTTTCAGCAACAGCTGAAATCGCATTTGAAAGAAAGCAGTGTTATTGTTTTGAAAGCAATAATTTTGTATAATCAAATTTAATTTGTTATGGAAAAATCACCTTCTGGAACGATAGCTTGATTAGTTGACGATACCCACAATATTCCATTTAAATTATTCCTCGCTTGACAATTGTATGTTCCACTTTGGCTGATAGTTAAATTTTTGTTGTAACTGACAATTTCCCAGATTTTATCACCTGTACGCATGAATAGCCATCTATATACAGGGGAGGGTTGTCCGTCAGCATCACATGACAGCTCATCTCCAATATATGGTTCTTTTCCCGACCAAACAATTTTAACATTTTTAGTTTCTGTATCTAAAGTAAATGAATTAATACTTTATTCAATCAGTCATATATTATTAAAAAGCGTTTATAAAATCAAAATTAATTTAAGCAGAAATATTAAATAATATTTGGGCATAACCAATCAAAATAGGTCAGACATTTATGCATCTTCGGATAACATTTACTAACTATCGTTTATGGAATTAACCACTTACAACCATGCTTTTTCTTGAACCCTTTAATGCATAAAACTTAATTTTCATTAAAAAGCCAATTGAAAGACGAGCTCCAATTTGTGTGGCTTCTGAAGGACCACTTTGATTAGTCCTATAATTGCTTCTTTAGTTGTTAATATTTGTTACAATATACACTGAGTGGCCAAATTATTATGACCACCCCCTTAATACAGTGTTGGGCCAACTTTCGCTCTTATTACTGCTTGCATTCTTCGGGGCATGGATTCTATGAGATGTTGGTAGGTTGTAGGAGGAATTTGAGACCAACTCTGAAGAACTACACCTTCCAATTCCTGCAGATTTGATGGTGCTGGATCCCGCTGCCTGATGGCCCGTTCGATCTCATCCCACAAATTCTCAATGGGATTGAGATCTGGCGATTGTGCAGGCCAACGAAGCAAGATAAACTCTCCGGTATGTTCTTCGAACCATCTGAGGACGATGCCAGCCTTATGACAAGGAGCATTGTCCTGCTGGAAGTATCCATCCCCGTCAGAGTACACCATTAACATAACGGGATGTACTTGATCTGCGACAATACTTAAATAATCTTGGGCACGCACATGTCCGTGCAGAGGAATCCAATGCCAAGAAAACATCCCCCAAACCATAATACTGCCGCCACCAGCTTGAAGTGTTGTGGCAATGCAGGTGGGGTCCATGCTTTCGTGTTGTTTTCTCCATATTCTACCCTGCCATCTGCATGATGCATTTGAAATCGTAACTCATCGGACCACATGACCCTTTTCCAGTCATCAACTGTCCAATCCTTGTGCTCCTTGGCGAACTGGAGACGTCTGCTCTTGTTCAAGGCTGACAGTAGAGGCTTTCGAACTGGTCGTCGGCTTCCATAGCCTAAACGGTGTAATGAGCGGCGAACAGTATGTTCAGAGGCTTGATTAAGATTTGCCGCTATTTGACGCACTGTTGCTCTTCTGTCGTCCTGGACAACTCTGGCCAATCTCCTTTCAGCTCGAGCATTGAGGAGCCTGTGACGACCACACGCTTGACGTTGAGAGCCGGTTTTTTGCTTGGTAGTCCACTCTCTGTAAACATTAATAACTGCTGCTCTTGAACAATTCACAAGTTCAGCTGTTTTGCTGATACTGGTTCCGACACTGCGCGCGCCGACGATCATCCCGCGTTCAAACTCAGTTAAATTACGTTTTTTGCCCATATCGTCGCGAAAAACACAGTGCAACTGATGGTTCACCTCACCTGCATTCCCTTTTTATTGCTATCTAGCCCTCTAGCGGCAGCGCTGTGACGCAATATCTCATTTGCCTAAAATTGTCATGTGGTCATAATAATTTGGCCACTCAGTGTATGTTGGAATTATCGTTTTTATTTTGAATTTTATTTATATATATGAATTTACTTTTTATCAATTAAAAAGGAGCATGGCGGGTTCCTGCAATGCCAGTTCTTAATTCATAGCGTCGAATACCCATTATAATTTTCAAAAATATCAATATTGGTATCGTTAATTCAACTTTAAATCAATCACTAATATATATCAATATTGGCATCGTTAATTCAAACGTTACTCGTTTTTTTTATTATAGCAAGTACAAAGTTATGTAAGCAGCAGTGAGGATTATTTGCAAACTTATTTTACTGGAGTTTAATATTTTTATTTAACTAACACCTTCAGCATGAACTTATAACTCGCTATTTTCTAAATTAATTTGTACTTACAAGTGTTTCTGGTCAGTGTAACTTCAACGATCTTTAGGTTATTGTACACAGGATGAAAGACTAAGCAAGTAACTTTCTTAGTTGTCGTTAGGGGCTTGAAATTAATGTTGACAGTGCTGATGTCGGTCACCGAAGAACCATCCAATTTTTCATTTTGAATAAGATCGTCATCTCTTACCCACTTAATTTTGGCTACGGGAATTCCATCTCTAGCGATGCAAGTTAACTCAACTTTTCCTTCTGAATTCGGTTGCACTTCATTCACTAAATCTTCTCGGAGAATCTTTCCATTGTGTTGAATGTAAGGTTGTTCAGGCTGTTCTATGAAATGAGATAAGAAGATAAGCGTTATTTTTCTTTTATACTGTAAAGGACACGTTTATTTTCCGTAACCAAATATTTAAAAACAAATTTAACCATTATTCACCAGAAATAATTAGATAGATTTTTAAACGTAATGCATTTTAAAACATAACAGATTTTTAAACTTTAAAAATACCACATAATGGAAGAACGATAAACAGGAATACATGAAGGAAAAATTCGTTTTCCAGTTTTCAAGAAACTTGATAATGTTTACAGTATTTGAATTGCTTTACAGCAAAATAGGCGAAATGAATATTTAATTAGTATTACATGACAGTACTTCTTTTTTTTTTTACTTTCATTATCGAGACACGCGGCTTCTAAACGACAAAAAAAAATCATCCCAGATATACTGACTACTAATAAAAATAGCGTATAGAAAGATATTTTTTTATTTTGATATAATCCTTGGGCCGCTTCCACATTGAATTAAACCATTTTCCGTCTTTGGGATATCTGCCTAAGTTATAAATTGTCCCTGTAGAGCGCCTTAAATCGTGATTTTTGTGACCATAATTCTTAGCTTTATCTGCTTTGGAATCTGAATTTTCACTATAGAATTCTTAATCTAATTAAGAGGTTATTACACACAAGGAAATTTGAATATTTTTATCGCCAATTAAACCTAATATACAGAGTGTTTACTAAAAATACGGCAAAAATTCAGCGGGTGATTTTTTAGGTTATTTTAAGAATCTTTTGTCGTTAGATGATTTTTGGAATACCGGTTTGTTTCGAGGATGCAGGACGATAAAGGTTTTTCGACAAAAACAATTTTTTATTATCTAATATTACATTTAAAGGTTCTTAATCTACAATAACTGCTGAAAATGACTACCACCAGTTAGGATGCATGAATCCAATTTTCCCTTCGTTGACTGCCGAACTCTTTCTAAAACACCAGGGTTGTTTCTTATTGCATTACAGCCATCAACTATCCGAGTTCTCAAATCTTTTAAATTTTCCATTGGACTAGCGTAAAACTAATGACTTCAGATGGCCACATAAAAAACCCCAAGGGATTTATGTCTGGGGATCGAGCAGGCCATAAGTGAGATTAGGTTAGGATAGGTCAATATCTTCTTATCTGCGCTTTGTATCTTCGAAACAAAGAGGCATTCCGAAAATCATCAAAAGATAAAAGATTCTTAAAATAACCCAAAGAATCGCCCCCTTGAATTTTTGCCGTATATTAGTAAACACTGTGTATAAAGCTCAATTGGATTTTCGTTAAACAAATGCTGATGAAGAATTCCTAGAGAAAAAGAATGTTTTCTTATATTCCTAAGACCTTTTTATGTAAAGGCAAATCAAATGTCTTTCTTTTTGCTTAATGCAAGCATTAAATTTTATTAAATTCATTATAATTTTTATTGAAACTATAATAAAAATATATTCCAAGGTACTGTATGTCTGTTTATCCTAATACTAATTTTTTTTTCATTTTTAAAAGGAATTTTCTTGACAACTTAAGGGCTCGGGGCAATAAGAATCTAACCCACAGGAAGAAATTCTTAGTAAATGTAATAATTACTGCTTGTGAAATGCATTTACAATATGTTTCAGTAACACTTGCACAAGTAAACTACACTGCTTTGCAATGAAGTTGTCCCACCAAGAAGGAGTTATCCGACTTTATCCATATTTAGTGGGGGGGGGGGGGTCGTCTATCTCCGACTAAGTAAACGATTAGACGCATACTCACGGGACATGATCATTTGGGTTGATACAGGGTGTCCGGGTGCCTGTATAGGCTCATCAGTTGACACCTGTGCTAGACGTTCCATGCAGTAGGGAGGAAGCAACTGCCTCGTGAACGTACACAGTACTGAAATCCGCACAACTATCTCAATGCCGCGACGACGACAACGACAACCGTTCACGCAATTAACGGACTTTGAACGAGGTCGAATTATTGGCCTCCGAGGCTGGATGGTCAACCAGACGGATTACTATCCATGTGTCGCGGGACGCACGGACGGTAGGCTGATGTTGGAGCCAATGGCGAGAGGAAGGCACACATGCCAGAAGACCAGGCTCCTGGTCCCGGCGAAACACATCAGTCGTACCAATAGGCGGATACTCCGAACAGCGCTAGCGGACAGAACCATCACCCTGCGCCAACTGCGCGACAGCATCATTATTCCCGGTACTGCTCCAGTGTCAATAGCGACAATAGCACGCTGGTTATACGCCGCGACAATGTCTGCCAGGCGTCCATTGTTGTGTCTTCCTTTGACACCTGAACATCGCGCGATACGACTGCAATGGTGTCGTGAACGAGTGGGCTGGCGAATGGAATGGCGCCCGGTGGTCTTCAGCGACGAATCCCGCTTTTGTTTAGACACCGACGACAGACCCGGACTTGTGTGGCGCAGACCATTGGAACGTGCCAATGGACAATGCATCCGGTATCGCCATCGTGAACCAACACCCGGGATCATGGTCTGGGGTACGTCACAGAGATTCTGCAGCCCGTATTACTGCCCTTTCTGCACACCATACCCGGCGCAGTATTTCAGCAGGATAACGCCAGACCGCACACGGCAAACATGAGTATGGCATGTCTGTGTGATGTCAACTGCCTGCCATGGCCCGCGAAGTCCCCAGACCTATCGCCAATTGAGCACGTATGCGACATGGTGGGACGTCGTTTACGATCACCCCGCAATTTCCATGAGCTGATACAGCAGGTTCACCAGGCTTGGGCAGACGTACCCCAAGATGATATTCGCCACCTGTATGATCACCTGCACCTGCGGCTGGAACAATGCATCGCCGCTAGAGGTGGTGCCACCCCCTGCTGATGCCGCTTTCCGTTTGGACACCCTGTACAAAGGAGTGCACGTCTTGATTCCATAACGTAATAAAGGTAATTTCAGATGTATCTCTTGCTGTATACCCACTTTTGGCTCATTCGGATAGCTCCTTGTGGGTAGGGCAATTTCATTGCAAAGCAATGTAGTATTTGTAAATATATATATGATCTTTTTTAAGATTTTCAAGACGAAACGTTCTTTTTTTTTAATTAAGGTTAAGGGTCTCAAAGAGGCTATTTTCTCGTAGCAATCCGGACAATCGCTCTTAGCCAATATTTAATAATTAAAAAACTGTGGATCGTTGGCGTTTTCTCCCTGTGCCTGAATTGATTTCAGGTGCAAGAGAAAATCAGCTTCAGGATGCTATCAAACAATATGTTGTAGTCAGCCAAGAGAATGTAACAAATTTCAGATTCTAGACCACCCAGTCGCACATTAAGATATTTATTACTAGTTTTTATCCGCGGCTTCGATCGCCCGCGCCATCTGTTGAGGAAAATTACAAAGCAAAGGCAGGGAATTTCAAAAGGACTTAAGAAAGCGATTATTTTCCCGCGGCTATGTCCCTCTCGAACCCTCCGACTATTTCCTTACAGAAAACCACATCAATTCATCGCTCCGTTTCGACAAACAAACCCTTTCACATTTATAATATTAGTATGTATTGCATTTCTTATCCAAATAATTTTTAAACATTAAATATTTTTCTCCATTTCTGATCTTTTAAATAGCTATTCTGACTTGAGTATTTGCTAGTTTTATTTGTTGTGTTAAGAGAAATGTGTTGGATAGCGATTTTAAACTTCAAATCTTATACAGCGTGATTCAGAACTTTGCTTACAGAAAAATATAGTAGATAGAGGGTACTAAAACATTTTTTTATTAAGCATTGTGTCATATCTCACACCGGTAGGGCGGTACACTTATTTCAATATTTTTAACTGTATGCCATTGTATGTCGTTTTTATTTTCATTCCGACATCCCGCTCACACCATAATTCGCTGGACTTCTTTTGAGGACATCTGAAGACTTTACTGTAAGCACACTTGTAGATCATGTCGATGTTCTTCCACGGATTGTTGACGCCTGTAACACTATATGCACTGCATCTGGCATAATCGAACGGGTGCTGTAGTCAGTGCTTCGGTGATGACTGCTCTACCATGATAAACGATCCTGTGCAAATCTCTGCGGATAGTTTTGTTACTAATGCTCCTAGATGCATTCCTAACCTCTTCAGCGATCGAAGCGGTATAGGAAGTGCGAGACTTCTTTCCAACAAACACATTCTACTTTTCTTCCTCAACAGCGGGCAATTGTTATGATTTTAATGAACGATGATCTGTTGCAATTTACTTGCACACAGTTCTAAGTCAATTGTATGATTTATTTTATTAATGGGATTAGTGAGAGAGGAACGTTTTCGTCCCTGCGATGAGAGCTGCGTTTCATCACAAAAAAATACTTCCATATCATTGATAGAAGAACGGTAGATTGCCAGTAGAGGAGACTCCTTCGAAGGGGTAGTGCTTAAAATTTTGTAAAATAAGCCTTATAAACGTGGACAAAAAAGGGGGCGTTAGTTCGAAGCACTTCTGTAATCTAAACGTCATTGTTTGTTGTTTTTCGTGAAAGCTCAGTCATCAGAGAGTCAGGCCACTGGCCCTTGCATGAATGGTTGCCGAAGCAAGTGTAGCGCTATTCCTGTGCGAGATAGGACACACATTGCTTAATAAAAAAGTTTGTTTTAGTACCCTCTGTTTACCATATTCTTCTATAACGTAAGTTCTGAATCGCCCTGTATATTTAATTTTTTACTACATAGGGATGTTTTACTTACTTCCTACGGTAAGGATCCACACGGCAGTCGGTCGATACGTCGGACTGATTTTGCATGATAATGTTCCGGAATCTTTGAAAGCGGCTGTCTTAATATTTAGAGAGCAATCACCTTCCTTCGGCGCGTTGATCATTACGTAATTCGAAGGAGTGTAGTTGTCTTTTTCGAAGAGTGAAGTTATTGTACCATTATCTTCAATTCTACTCCATTCGCATAACTTTCCTGCCTGACCCTTACATGGCAAGAATATGTCATTGCCGATTTGGACTCCAACATCCTTCTCTTTGATTTGGTTTAAAACTTTGGAATCAATGAAAAAAAAAATTCTATGTAGATATAATTGAAAAATTAGATGACTTGAATGTTATATTTACTGATATTAATTAATGAGTAAAATAGAGAAAGAACTATTCTTGAACGGATAAAGTGAATATTCAAATCTTAAAGACGAAAAAGAAGTTTAAAAAATGGTTTATTCCTTAAATATATTTTGACTTAATATATTGATAAAACATCGTGATTCCCTCTGTTTATTTTTTCATACAGCTGCTAAGACTGTGCCGTCTCCCCCATCGCGTATTTTAAAAATGCCCCCCTGGACTCTGGCCCCCATCCCCTCCTCCCTCCCCTAGCAGTTGCGATATTTGCAGGTCCCAAGCGTCGCTGCTACAGATAGCGATATTTTATACAAATTAAAATATATTTCAGGAAAATTATATCGCTGAATTCTTTGGTCCTATAATTATTCGAGACTTTAGTGTGAGTGGTATACTTACAGTTTGCGTTTATAGGATAATTAAGTTCAGAAGGTAGAGGGTTCATTTCTTTATTGTTTTTGGCCAAACACATGTATTCTCCTTGAGTTTGAACGAATAAGGAATCGTTTTGTTCGTAAGGCAGTGTCTCCCATTTATTACTATTAAAAGGTCTTCTTCGCCATTCATAATAGTGAGGACGTGGAATACCATCGGCTTTGCATAGTAGTTCTCCTTTATAAACTCTTTTCTCTTCCACACGAACGACCTGAGTGTTATCTGAAAAACAAAGCGAAATCACAATAGGCTAAGTCCGAATAAACTCGCCGTTTACCGTTAATTGTTAGATATTCAACTGGCTCAGTAGGCACAGGCTCCCTTCTCCCTGAGAAATTGAGTAGTTAGTATTACGATGCATCTTTAGCTAACTTACATCGGAATCCAACAGTAGCAGCAACGGTTTTCTGTTTTGGATACTCAAACAAAGCATGTTCCGTCCTACAATGAACTGTTGTCTCGGGTTTCGAACGCAAATTGTCTATTGAAAAAGTTAGCGTGTTTTTCACAGTCGTGAATATTCCATTAGATTCAGTGATGATATTTTGATAATTTTCAGGGAAATTTAGCCATTTTACGACAGGCACTGGTCGTCCGTTTGGAACGACGCAAGTAAGCTGAACCGGCCGATTAGCTTCGACTTCATGCGGCTGGCCGTCACTCACGACGAGTCCCTTGTACAGAATCACTGGCAATTCCGGTTGTTCTGCAAGAAATATAAAATGCAAACGTTTTAATTTCGAGAAACTCATTCTGGCATGGTTCACACAGTGCACCTAATAAGCTAAGACAGATTTTACAGAGCGAATAGCAGATACGTCATCTACCGGCGGAAACAGCCAGCAATAAGACTTGGCTCGTTGTTTCAATGCTTAGTTTTGTCTCTGTGAAAGTGTGTGTGATCTCGAACGATCTTGTGTGAAGACAGCTTATGGATCCAAGCATGGAAAAGGGCATTGTGGTGAAGTTTTAAAGCTGGGAAAAGTGCCGCGGAAACTCTGGAAATAGTTAATGAAGCTTATGGGAATTAAGCATTGTCTTGTTCTACCGTTTTCCGATTCAGTTTCGTGATGGATAGGAAGACTTGGAAGGACCACAGGAGTGGCCGACCTGCAGAATGAAAAAAATGTTCAATGATTCGACAATTGCTGCCTGAAAAGCGAAACCTCTTGCCAAAAATAATAGCAACATCAGTAAGGATGGAATGAAAGTAGTTCAACATTCTACAAAGATCTAATGGAAAGAATCCTAATTTGAATTCTACATGTAGAACGGGGGCATAGCTGAAGCTGCTGTACGTTGCATGAGAACATTCCTGCTCATCCATTGACCATCGCCAAAATGATTTTAGACCCCCAAAAATGTAACTGCGTTCTCCTTATTCATCTGACTTGACACTGGCTGGTTAGTTTTGTTCCGAAAAATGAAATCCCAACTGAATGGGCATTATTTGACTCATTTCGGAATCCAAAAGACAAGAGAATTACACAATATTCCAAAGGCTGACTTCTACAGAGACATCCAGAAGCTTTATATGTAGTTAGAAAAGATATACGTCAAATGATAAGCAATTAAATTGATGCTTCTTTCACATTAATATATTGTTAATAATATCAGTCATTAAAACTTAGTAGTTGCACAGTGTAATAGATTAATTCGTGTGAATATATCCCAATCTATTTTAGAACAATTAATTTATTACTGACGTCCTACATCAAGAAGCCATTCGGAAGTAAATTCCGTCGAAGGCAACATTAGACAGCGTAAAATCCCAGAATCATCTAAGGTGACATTTTCTATGTACAAAGAACATTCGCCATGTTCAGGATCGCTATATAGAGTATACCTCTCCAGTTTGTCACCTGAAGAAATAAGCGTTTTATTGGCGCCGTCTGATTCTTTGATCCACCTACAACTCTCAGAGGCTACCTTGTCGATACAATTTAAATTTACGTTACTGCCTTTTTCGATAATTTTATTCCATAATCCATGGCTTCCTTCGATGATCACTAAAAAATAAAAAAAAAATCTTCTAAAACAAAATGTGAACAATAAAAAATTTTAAATATGTTTTTCGTTTTATAAGCATCAGTTTAGAAATAATGCTATTTAAACATAAAAAAGGAAATGCAAAAAAAAATTCTATCTCCTTAAAAATAAAAAGCATTAAATATACAGCGCCAGGAAAAAAAGTTTGAGACCACCTTGGATCATAAAGGCTGTCTTACGAGATATTGAAATATCGAGCAGAAGAATGTGTGTACATTCGATTTTAAAGTGACCGAATATTTTCAACTTGTAAACGATAAGAAAAATAAAGAAAAAGCATGTTCGTTATAGCATGAAGGGGAAATACGTTTACATATAAATTAGTAATATACAAATGTAATGTACTTTAAGTTCAATGAAAGTATATTTGACCACAATCAAATATAACTCACGATGACTTCTTGTAGATACCAAACGTTGGAACTCTTTCCAGAAAAATTCCGCACAGATGTTAACAAACTTTTTTCTAAGACTGTGGGGTTCTTTCCGTCAATCTTATCTACAGGATGAGCTCAAAAAATGTATTTAGTTTGCCAACAATGTATGTTTTATTTGGATTTGAAGAATAATATTCTTTACAACACTAAAAAGTTCAAAATAAAGGACATATTGAGACAAAATAAATGGTCCGCAACCCAACTGTTTTCTATGATCGCTGTTTCCGATAACATATTGTCAGTGTAAAAGTAAAATCAATTCAGTCCATTTGAATAAAAATTTGAAATTTGAGATTAAATTTTCCAATCATTACATAATTTTGAAATAGGGCCTAAATTTTCAAATTTTTCATTTTCTTCATTTTTCAAGTTCTGCAATTATTACGTAAAATCTTACGTCACCTACATCACGTGTTACCTGAAAAAGAGTGCAGTTATCACTCGAAAAGCTTAGCAAATGGACTGAACTAATTCTACTTTACAATGATAATGAGTTATTGGAAACAACGACAGTATGGAATGTCGGAGAAAAAGGTTGGGTTCATCGGCTGTCTACGAATCTCAGCATGGCCTTTATTTTGAACTTTTTTAGTATTAAGTAAAAAACATTATTTTTCAGATCAATTAGAAATGAGCACAACGTTTCAGTGTAAAGGATAATTTATGTTTTATTATAATAAAACATTGTCCAAACACACATGTAACACCATTAAGTTTTTATTCTCGATTGTGATCAAAATCCTCCCCCTTGACTTTGTCATAGGCATGGGCAAACATATGAAACGTTCTCATCAGATAGTACCGTTACCCTGTATATCGTTCGAGTTTTACCTGTTGGATTAACTAGTAAATAAAAGTAGATGTGCTAGTTACAGATTTATGAAAAACATCCGGTGCGTCTAGATTTTTATTTCTGATATTTTTATTTTGGAATTCACATCTATATATAATAGTTAAACCCGTGCGACTTACATTCGCACAGAAAAAAAGAAAGTCATGATGCCAGAGTGACTAGATTTTGAAAGAAAAATGCAGGAAATAATTGCAGGATCACTATTTTAGAAATTTCTTGCAAAAGCGGTATCACGGTGAACTAAATGGTGTATTTTCGAAAGTTCAATGTGAACACGTTATTGAAAATGATAACTTTTACTTAAAATATATAAAAAACAAGTTAATAACTCAGGTTCGGCAACATCTAGAATAATGAATTTTGGAGGAATAACAGGGTACTTAAAACTCTGTATACCGTTAAAGTTTGATCGAATTCCAAAGGGTAGTTTCCCAGTTACGCACTCAACATTGTAACAAGTGGTGGTTAGTACCAACACCTCCTAGAGAGAAGGCCTGCGGACAAAAGGTGTATACATTGTTACATCATCATCAAGCGGCCAAATTTAGGACTTATTATTGGTAGAAATGCGATAACAATAGCCGCTTGATGATGATGTAACAATGTATACATCTTTTGTCCGCAGGCCTTCTCTATAGGAGGTTTTGTTAGTACTCGCATGTGAGCATTGTTACGATTTTGAATGCGTAACTCGGAAACTACTAGTGGGAATAACGATCAAATTTTAACGGTATACGTTTTTATGTACCCTATTATTCTCCAAAATTCATTATTTAACCGTTGCAGAACCTGAGTTATTAACTTGTTGACCTTGGTGGCAGCATTTTTATTTCTGATCATATCTCAGTTAGCGTTCAAATTCGGACCCACATTGTATTAAAAGAAAATGTTCATTCTGGTCACCTCTTCATTGCTTAAAGTTATACACACTTTTTTAGAATTACCCTGTATAGTAGATTTCGCCATACACAAAGTACTAAAAATGTTTTCAGATGAAAATATATCAACTGCAATATTTGAAAAGGTGAAACTACTGACCCGTCGCGGCAAAAAAGGTGGGGAACCCTGTTTTAAAGAGCTCTCATTTGCTTCTTTAAGAAAATACGATATTTAAAACCAAATAAATGTATGCTTCCGATATTAAAATTATTTATAAGGAAGTTTTTAAATTATTGCACATTTTAACATTTTAACTCTAAAAGAAAGTTGAGTATGCACATTTTAACTCTATATTCTTTTTTTGGGTGGATTATTTCGTTCAAATTTCATTTTCAAGAATTTAGAATGAAGCCATAAATTAATAAGGCTTTTTTAAATTCATGTAATTTTTTGGTAACATAAGTTAACGTTTTAATGTAGGTCTTACCAGCAATTATTAGCAAATACGAATGAGACCTTGAATGGAACATCATCCAGTTTTCTCTTCTTTCTCTTCTTTATCAGTAAAACCGATTCACTCTATTGAATTGTATTTATATTGGGAAGCTGTGGTAGTATACTTCTCGTTAGTTTATCTTTTTATTGTTCACGTAAAAATCGATTTTTAAGCGCTTTATGGTTTATATATGGGCGTACGAACTTTTCGTTTTTCATTCGACTCA
The DNA here is from genome assembly GCA_023313115.1 of Rhysida immarginata. Classification (NCBI taxonomy): domain Eukaryota; kingdom Metazoa; phylum Arthropoda; class Chilopoda; order Scolopendromorpha; family Scolopendridae; genus Rhysida; species Rhysida immarginata. The sequence continues at coordinate 8,310,224 of JAHWFO010017593.1, read as the reverse complement.
CCTTGTTGCGAATGTTTCGATAATAAGAATTTGCTGAATATTGGATTCCATATTCAATCTCATAACACAAATTTATCTAAATTGTAATTTTCATTAATCCTTTCTATTCTCAGAAATCCGTCATACGTTGAGATAATGAGTTGTTAAGGATTAATTTATTAACACTTTTACAGTTGTCATGATGAAGCTTTAAATCGTAAGCCGCTACTTTAAAAAAAAAAATCTTTGAATTTATTTATATCGATAACATTGTAAATTCAGTATTATAAGTTTGTGAAAGATTTATAGGGACTTATGCTTTTTTGCTTTCTATGAATCTTAAAGAGTTTTATGGACAAGTCAAACGATATTCGCATACGTTTTCAAATAAAATTTGCTGCTCCTTATTGATTACAAAATACCAATAAATTTTTCGTAACAGACGTCTTTTTTCCCTTAAAAAGTCATAGCATGCTAAAATAGTATTTGCTATACAGTATTCCAAAGCAGTTGATTTGGGTGCTTTCATGGGATCTCACAGACCTGGAATTGTTTTCATCTTATCTTATTCATCTGGGCCATTAATGCCTTCCGTCAGTATTTCAGAGCAATAAAATACAACTGAATTTGAATTTTCGAAGCTCACATAATCTGCACCAATAATGAAATCACTAAATTACGTGATCATTACGAAATTTAGTGATTTCATTATTTGTGCATGTGTGAGTTTCGAAAAATTCAAATTCAGTTGTATTTTAGTCTCCCATTTTTTAGATGCTGCTCATTAGTCTCCCATTTATTAGTAATGGTTATCGGAGAATATTTTATAGAAACTGAATTAGGTAATATATTACCTTACAATAATTGATCTTATTTATTAAAGAAAGTGATCTTTATACCTTGTCTAATAACTTGACGTTCTCGAGCTGAAATTATCTCAGCACAGACTTTCTAATGGATGGACAGTTCAATAGTCCATCTGTCCTCACACGACGCTCTAATTTTCATCAGAAAATTGCTCGACGGGATCAGGGTTCTTTAGCGGTCAAGCATTGTTTTTGTTAAGGGCCTGAGGGAGACTGCTAATTTTAAGTTGAATTGGAGCATTTCCACTAGAAATATCTTAAATTATAATAACCCATAGTTTTACAATCTGCTTTTCCCTTTCTTCATTATCTCGCCCATCTTAACAATAATTATGAGATTAAAAATTAATTATGATCGTGCTTAAGATTAATAATTAATTAATGTTAAAATCGTGTTTGAAAGCATGTAAAAGAGATTAACCCTTCTAAAAATCTCATATTTTAAAAACCATACATAAAAAATAAAATACATAATTTAAAGAAAGAGGCAATAGACATCATGAATCAAGCGCAATTATCTCAAGTCAAATCAAAAGAAACATTCCCACACAAGAAACTTAGTGGGAATGATGTGCTCAAGTTAACGATGGTGTTCACCTGGCATTCTCTAGACCCAAACACACCCATCGGACTGGCGTGTAGTGTAACGGGACTCTTCATTCATCGATGTACTGTTCAGTTCCGACGTGTCAAACATGAACTTGTCTGGCTGCCCCGTTGGGTGGCAAGTTTCTGTGTGCGATCCCACGTCTATGGATGCCGAAGGCATTCAGTTCCTTCTGTATATTATGGTCATGCGCCGTGCACCCTATTGCCTCTTGGAATACTGATAATGATACGATGAAGTTTTTCTCCCTACTTCAAGGTACAGCAGGTACAGCATCCGTCGGCACGTTAGTTGAGTTTTGTGAGAAGTCGAGAATATCGAATTACAAACCCGATACTTTTCTCTTTCAATTTTCTCAAAATCATCCCCACCGTTGGTTGTTGATGTGATAGTGTACCTGAAAATTTCCCGCTAAACATGTCGCTAGTGTAGAAGCCAACGATAACAGTTCATTCAAAGTTCTTTAATTTTGGCTATTTTATGTTCATGATTATATGGATTAAGCATACTAACAAACGGGTTATTCTGATCCGTGCTCCCATGTCTGAAGTGAGAAAGTCGGGAAGTGCTCCCATTATATCCTAGCTGAGCCCGTACGAAAAACATTTGCATTTTACATCGAATTACATATCTACATTAGGGAAAAAAAATCTGTGTATTAAAGTTTACAAAAATTAGTTCTATTAATGAAATTTCAAAGACTATATTGTAGCTTCCCTGAAATCTATGTTTGAATAAGGAAAAAACTGTGGCGTTGTTGCAGTTTGCTTTATCTTATATTATTTAATCACACCATAGAAAAAAAATTAGTTAAGGCATCGTTTTCCAACGATAAAAGGGTTTTAGCATCAAAATATTACGAGCAGTAGCGGCTCGTGACTATAGTAAGTGGAGGGAAACAAATAAAAAATTTCAGGTTCTTAGGCCTTTTCGTACAAAAGTTATAGCTTGATTTGTATTTGGAGCCTCGCGGCCCTTGCCGAAGCCTCAGAGGACTATATCAATTTTAGTGTGCAATAGCTAAAATTTTAAGCAACACATTATAAATATAAAACATTTCAGGTTTCTGGACTTCTGGTTTTAAATTTATAGCTTGATTTGAGATTGAGGCCGCAAGGCCCCTGACTTATAGAATTTTTAATATAGATTAGCTAAATTTTTAAATACCACACTATGATTAAACAAAATTTCAGGACCGTAAGCCTTTCCGTTATAGCTTCAATTGTATTTGAGGCCGCCATGGGCCGCGAGGCCTATACCAGTCTCCTTGTATATTGTCTTTAATTTTAAGTAACGCACTGTAAAAATATAAAACTTCAAGTTCTTAGGCCTTTTTATTATTCAAATATTAGAGTATATTTGTGATTTGGGCTTCAGGGTCCCTGTGAAGACCTAAGAGCCTTATACCAGTGTTTCGTGTATATTAGCTAAATTTTTAGTAAACTACTATAACACACAGATTATAGCTCTGTTTGTGCTTAGGGCCCCTGCCAGGGCCCCAGACGACTATATAACTTTTAGTGTATAGGAGCTAAAATTTTAAGTAACACCATAAATATGCAAGAATTCAGATTTATAGACTTCCGGTTCAAAAGTTATAGCTTGATTTGTGACTGGGGGCTCAGGGCCCCTGCCGAGACCCAAGAGCTTTATACCAGCTTTTAGTGAATATTAGCTAAATTTTTAAGTAATTTTCTATAAGTAAACAAAATTTCAGATTTCTAGACCTTTTCGTTTAAAAGTTGTAGCTTTGCTTGTGTTTGGGGCCTGTGGGGCTCTGCTGGGGCCTATATTACTTTTTTTGTATATTTGCAATATTTTTTAGTACCTCACTATGAATATACAAAATTTCAGGTTCCTAGGCCTTTCCGTTCAAATGTTATAGCTTCAATTGCATTTGGTGCCTGGAGACCCCTGGCGGTGTTCTAAAGGCTTATATCAGCTTCCTTCTATTTTGGCTTTATTTTTTATTACCAAACTGAAAATATATAAAATTTCTGGTTTCTAGAACTTTCCGTTCAAAAGTTATAACTTGATTTGTATTTGAGGCCTCGGGGCCCCATAGGCATACATCATGTTTCTTGTATATTTGCTATATTTTTTTTAGAAACACACTATAAATATACAAAATTTGAGGTTCCTAGGTCGTTCCGTTCAAATGTTATAGCTTCAATTGTATTTGGGGCCTCGGTACCTACGGCGGGGCCCTAGAGGCTTATATCACTTTTCTTGTATATTGGTTTTATATTTTTAGAACCGAAATTTACAAATTTACGAAATTTCAGGATTTTTGCCCTCTTTGATCGGAAAAAGGAACCATGAAATTCATACAAGTGGCCCCTGAGGGGCCCCGGGCCACCCAAGAGGATTCGCTATATTTTTCGCACCGTCCTCTGTATAGGGCCTACGTGTGTAGATTTCAAGCCTCTAGGTCAATCCTTTCAAAAGTTATGGCGTGTGACATACATGTTACATACATCTGTACCGTCAATAGGATTTTAGATGATGCTAAAACCCTAAAAATGATAATTTTGTTCTTCGTCGCTTCATTTAGTAGGTTTCAATAGGATGATTTCAGTTTCGATTTCCCGACCATTATCCTACGCTTAACATCGCGTCCTCCAGTGATGTTATGAAGAAGTAATCTCAACATGACAATTTAATCGTAAAGCATAAAATGATCGTGTGTAAAATATACATGAAAACGCAGCTGAACACTATTAATTCTTTCAAAACTTTTTCTTATAAATTTCATATTATTCGATTCTTTAAATAAGCATCATTAATAGAAATTAAAATATTTGGGTTCCTTCCACTTGTCCTTTCGAAGAAAGACACTTACATGCTTATAAAAATAATTTTTTATCAACTATTGGATCTGTTGATATGCTAGAACAAAAATAGTAAAATTAATTAATTATTCCAAAATATATGTATAGAAAAATCCAAGTCATTACTAGGCTTAAATTTAGTTGTTTTGATTTCTCGACCTAGCAAAACAAAGCTGTCTTCTTGTATAAATATGAATTATAAAGTCAGTTAGATCAAAATTATATTATAATTATTTTTTTATTATAGTAAAGTACAGGGTGGTTATAAAATAAGTTCGCCTACTGAGAGCTCTCTAGAGCCCAATCTAATGAACCGGTATAAATTGAAATTGCGATGCAAATTGAAATGTAGGCTATTCAGACCACGGGAGAGAGAATTCCGGAAAGAAAAAAATTAATGCAAATTTTCACCATCAGGTGAAAATGTGGCTGTGGAATGACAAATGGAGATTTTAAAACTAGTTTTATTGTTTTAAACAAACAGACAAAGATAAAAGAATGGATCCAGTAATAGCAATATTGGCAGCGTCTTTATTGGGTTCTACGCGTTTCGAGATAATCTCATCATCAGGAACTCTTGTAGTCGTACAGAGTTCCTGATGATAAGATTATCTCGAAACGCGTAGAACCCAATAAAGACTCTATCAATATTGCTATTACTGGGCCTATTCTTTTATTATAGACCACAATGCAACTACTAAACAGACAAGGTTTTTGTTTGACTACAGCTTATGCTCAATGTGTCCGCCCCCTGCGTCAATGACATGTTGGAAGCGTAGCACAGCATGATCAATTGCTGCATGAAGCGTTTCCCGGGGAATGTCTGAGACATGTCGTCTAATGCTGGCTTTTAGCTTAGGCACAGTCTGTACGCTTTGTTGATAGACCCGATCTTTCAAACATCCCCAGAACCAAAAATCGGGAGAACGTGGAGGCCACACATCTGGAAAACTTCTAGAGATCACACGATCATCTCCAAAGTTGGCACGAAGCAGTTCCTTCACTTATCGACCAATATAAGGAGGTGCTTCATCTTGCATGAAGACATTGGTTTCCAAGCATCGTCGTTCTCGCAAGGCAGGAATCACATGCTGTGCAGGAGGTTCATTATATCGCGCACTTGTCACGGAACATCTCACAGGACCTCCTCACTTTCTCAAAGAAAAAGGGGCCTAGAATAAAATCAGCGGTGAATCCACACCATACAGTCACGTATTCAGAGTGCAATGGCTTTTCGTGCACAACATGGAGGAGCGACGCACCTCATATGCGGCAGTTCTGCGTGTTCACCGCTCCTTCTTGAGTGAAATGTGCTTCGTCTCACCACGGCCACAGGTCATCAAAAATCATCCTCGCCAGAAAACGATAAGCAAAGTCAACGCGTCGACAGATATCTTGAGGTTTTAGCTGTTGTGCCAGATGAGTCTTGTATGGGTACCAATGCAGAATGGACCACAAGACCTTTCTCACCGTGGACCATGGGATGGGCAATTCGCGTGCTGTTGCTCGAGCACTTGTTCCAGAATGTTGAGAAGAGGAAACTCTGTCCACCACTGCAACAGCCACGTCCTCAACAACTTCGTCTGCAATCTTGCGCCGTCCTCTTCTCTTAAAGTAAAGAGACCTGGCATTTCCTCATTTTACCCATTCTCAGCTTACCATTCAAACGCGTTCAAACCTTCAGTTTCCAATTCAAACTTCCATCGTCACGCCATCTGGTTCAATGTTAGCACATCTACAAAGACAATTCGTACGTGACTTCAACGTGCATTAACAGATTGTTAATATATGATGTCATACTACTAAACCCAAACGTCCCCCCCTTCACTTCTTTCCTTTCCTTCCTTATCCCTGATACACAATAATATTAAAAAAACGACATATTTTTTTCTCCCCGGCAATTTCGGCATAATTTAGCGTCACATACCGAACGCGGGATGACATTCAGTACACGAAAGGAATTGCTTTGCTCGAAAATGGATATGACAGAAAGTACTATCGGCGATACGAAAGTGCAAAGTTTAACTCGATGCTTGTATCTGTCATATCCATTTACTAGCATTCCTTTTCGTGCATTGAATGTCGTCCCTGTTCGATACTGTGACGATGAATTATACCGAAATCGTCGGGGAGAATTGCACGGCAAAGCAAAGTACACTTGAATCCAGAGAGAGTTAAGAAATACGGATAAGTCTGATTTCATCGACGCCGTCGATTCGACGGTTGCAACACACGTGACTTGAAAAAGCGAAACCAAAACATTCAAACCGAAACTAACGCAGCGCCCTCTGAGTCAATAATAGCACAGTATTACAAATTTTTGAGCTATTGCCAGGTCTCCTTTTACAAACGTCTCTGTCTTCCTGGTGCGTCAGCCAAATCGCCAGTCGATTCAAATTTCTTTATCATTTTCGATCGGCCTCGGTGGCTCAGTGGTTGCGTGTTCGCCTCTGATGCCCGAGGACGCGGGTTCGACCCCGGCCGAGGACGACGAGGATTTTTTTCAGGGAGGAAATCCTGAGATCACGCACTTTCGGGGGGAAAGCCTTTGGTCCCGTGTAGTCGTTTGCCGGCTGCACGTTAAAGAACCGTTGCGAGGCAAAATTTGTGGCCCCTACAACGCCGTCCTGAAATGACCATGGCAGTTGAAAAGAACGTTAATACCAAACAAACCAAACCAAACCAATTACCATTTTTCGCAAGCCGGTATCTGACACGGGCCTTTTTCGCAGTCCTTTTAGACGACGATATGCTCGCAATGCAGCTGGACTGCTGCTATCATTCTGGTAAAACAACTTTACCAACAGTGCGCGTTCTTTCTTGGTTAAAAACCATGATCTTTTGTAAAAGCTTTTCACTAAACATAATGTAATTAATGAATCAATCCATTCCATTCTGTGTATGTTGACGTTCTAATTTGAATAAACTTTCTGCTAATAAAGCCGATATTGAGAACGAACATATGCTGTAATCAAACAAAAACCTTGCCTGCTTGTTTAAAACAATAGAACTAGTTTTTAAAATCTCCATTTGTCGTACCTCAGCGCCACATTTTCACCTGTGGTGAAAATTTGCACTAATTTTTTTATTTCCGGAATTCTCTCCCCCATGGTCTGAGTAACCTACATTTCAATTTGCATCACAATCGGTTCATTCGATTGAGCTCTAGAGGGCTCTGAGTAGGCAAACTTATTTTATAACCACCCTGTACATGTAGTTACCATTAAAAACGATAAATACCGTCCATTAACAATTGACAATCACTTATTTGTTAATATCAATTTTCGTGAACAGTTACTCAATATTCTTATGCCATCGATCGCATTTGATTAGATGACTCGCAGGAGTCATGCTTGTATTCAGGATCAAAGGACATATTTTAAGCACTGAATCGTACACTTTAGAAAATAAATGTTAATTATATGTCCATATCATGTTTTGTTTACCTATTTGCTACAATAAAGCTCTGATCTGTTATAATTCTGTATAGCCTATATTCATGTGACATTTTCTGCCCAACAGAATGCCGAGTTTGTTTTTTGTTTGTTTGTTTGTTTTTTTTTACGCTCTATGTGAATCATTCTGTATATAGAGAGCAATTTCAAAGTCTGCTGTTCGACTTCCCCCGTCTTTCTAGTTGCAGCTCTGGTTTAAAATGAATAAATTTATGAAAATTTATGAATTTTTAAAATTCCATTTACTCAATTATCCTATGTTCTTACATTTAAGGTCAACTTATTAAATAAAAAATTCTTTATTTAAGGTAAATGTTTTTTTTATTGTTTCGGAATACACTTGAAAAGTTCTGTCTTCTATACATTAATCTTGTGTGACGACATTTTGCCATAATTTGCACTTGGAATTAGCAAAAAAGGTTTTTTAAAGAATTGAGGTAAGCTTGTATTTTATCTTTAAAAATGTTACATTAAATTGTGTAAAATTGAGGTCATAATGAATAGCCGAAATCTCCTTACGAAAATACCATTTTTCTTGTGTATTTAAAGGGTGATATGTTCAACGATTGAGGATAATACAAATTTATTTGTCTTGCATATACATAAATCATGTTAGTCCGACAGTTAATATGTTTACATGACTTCATGTACTTAAAGTAGCGCTCAAGTAATCAATACTTTGGTTACAATATAAATAATATTTATAGCAAAAGATTCTTATATTAAATGAGTAAATTATTAAGAAACGTTTCAACTCTGAAAATATAAGATAATATCCCACTTAGTATCATTTATTTCCTAAGGTTGTCATCATGAGTCCAATGTATAGGTAATGGACTTAACAACGCACAATTATAAATTATATATCATTACATCTAATTTTTACACAATACAATTTTATGTGAACATTATCGTTTTCTCCAACAATTTCGGTCAGCTCGTTGTAATACTATTAGATATTATCTTCTTGGATAAACACGCTCCTTTTACTTTCAATTTTCCTTCTTGATAAAACATTAAATTCAAATTTATATTAATAATTCAATGTAATAGAGAAAACGTGCAGAGAATAATAAGAAAACCAGAAAAGGACGGGAGAGTTGCAGTATTATGTCTTCCATGGGGCGATTTTTTATGTGATTTTGGTTGAGATGTGGCAACGGAAGTTTCCAATTTAAGAGTTGTAGAGGTAGCTATAAAAAAAGAAAAATATTAAAGTATTCCAGATATCTGTATTAAAAGCAAACAAACCTCTATGCTTAAATATTTTATTGCATTAAAAACTCATTTTTGACTGTGTCTCACATTTTTAATGAGAAGTTTCATTGAAAATTGAGTTTGAGAATTGAGTTTCACATTCCAGTAAAGATAAATTTATATAGTAACAAATGGTTCATGATTTTATGGCTTTCTTTTATTTTACACAAATAATAGAATTATGTTAGTGTGTTGGAAATTGTTAAACTAAGAAATTGCTAAAGAGCTTGCATACAAGCGTATCATTCTTATAATTGATTTTGAAAGGGCATGCGAATAGGTGATTGAGAAGTTTACATAAACAGCTAAATATGGATTGTATTAATTATAATATCTTTCAGATTTTGATTAGCTTAAAAAAAAAGTTATTCGGATAAAGTAAATGGGTTTTACTGGGTCTCACGGGGATAAATTTCTGCCACTTTAATATGAACATATCATTTGGGTTGGTTTTTAATAAGAGAAGTAGAATTTTCATTTAAAAATTCATCCACTGCATTTAATTTTCGATTTTAAGAAAGTTTGCTTTAAATAACACATCATAAATGAGCCAAACTTATTCCTATCAGTCACATTTATAATGAAAATTACTTACGAACAAACGAAGAACTTTTAAATCTGATTTAGAGAAGTGCATTAAACTAACTTTAAAGTTTACTAGCGAATTTTCCATTTTTTTTCCTTTTCGCGTTTTTTCCCTTCTTGATGGGTTTTAACCTTTCTGCTTTCTTCGAAATACATTCTCGTTTTCTTTCCTTTTTAAAGCATTACTGTGTTTGCATCTGAAGTTTTTATCTGTCCGCGGTGTAACGAGAGGGAACGAAGTCATGACACAGAAACATTTACTCTTGACGAATCTTCATCACTTTTGATGGCAACTCCATTAAATACATGTGTAATGTTTGACAATTAAAATTACATTTTGAAAATGCGAATAATAGAAGAAAAAATTTGCTAATGTACAATAATCAGTTTTTATTTTCCTTACGTGATAAGTTAGTAATCGGTGTTATTTTATGTCGTTGAATGAGAAGTGTAAAAAAAAATTACTTGGTTCATTTATTTCAATTCTAATTTCCGATGGAGTCCACTTGTCCTTCTGATTTGATGCCTCACAGATATATTCTCCTGGTTGTGAAATGGTGATATTTTTCTCCCATGACACAATTGAATGATTTCTTGCGCTTGGATCTATCAATCGCCACCTGAATGTAGGGGGTGGGATACCATCAGCCTCACAGAAAGCGTCACTTCCTAAAACGAAGGGGAACTGTCCTGAAATGCTCACATTACTCGGTGCATCTGTAAAATAATAGCCAAAATTTAACATCGGAATGAATCAATGAACTTTTTTAGATTTTATTATAATGTAAGTTGAACTTGTTTTCAATATACCTCACAATCTCGAATAAACGCGTAATGGTTGCAAACGCCCATTTGCATATTAAAAATAATCATACATTTTTAATTATACAAAAGACTATAATTTATGGTCAATAAATTGATCAACATCTACAATTTAATATTAATACATTACAGGACCCTTTATCCGGAATGCTCGAGACTTGGGATATTCTGAAAGCGGGGCTTTTCCCTATTTGGAGTACTAAATCTTATAATCAATTGAACCACATCATGTAAATGTTGTTCAATTGACTTTAAGTTGGGTTAGAATTTTGCATATAATGCATATTTTTTTTTCACTTAAATGATGTTTCTAAGCAGTTTTATCCCCCTCTGGACCTCTTAACCTACGTTTTATTGTGCATCTAAATGCATATTTCTGGCTTTACAGCAAATTTTTGAATTTTGGAATGTTGGTGGATATTTTGCATATTTTGGGTTCTGCTGCATATTAATGCACATTTAACAGTTTTATCAAGCTCAAAAATCGAGGAATGTAGTTTCATTCTCTGAAAGGATTTTGAAGCCATCAGCGACACATTCTGCCTGCCGCCGGACCGGTAGATTCGCCCTCTCTCTCTGTCCCTACTATCATCTATCTGTTCCTATGTTTCAATCACGTGTGGCAAGAAAGACTAGAGAGGTTCATCGTGCTGAGAAAGAGAGAAAAATCAGTGTTTACAATACTTGCACAAATAGCACGACCACTGTCATAATTAATTGTTGATCACAAAAAAATATTGCTCTCTCAACAAAATAAAGAAAGCCCTCCCTCATGGATAAAGAAGCTATTGCACAGTTTGGTAGCTTGTCTACCTTCTTAAGGAGATGGAAGTTGAAGGGATGTTGCTTACAACCGCATTCCAAAAAATCCACAATCTAAAACAAAAGCCAGTTCTATGGCTCGGATCCACAAAAAGGGAGGGGCAGTGAGTGAAAAACTGGCAGCTATACACCAGAGACCATCAATTTATTGATGATTTCTGCCCAGCGTGAGGAACTTTAGAACAAATTTCAAATGCACTAGAAGGATAGACTACCTAATTATGGTTCAATCTCTCTCAAAATGGTGGCTGTCCTCAAGTATTTACCAATCACCTCAGTTGTTGGAGAGCGATCTATCTCCATATTAAAAATATATTTGCCTAAAATCGACTAAATCTTATGAAAAAATGTTGATTGTTCAGGTCAATAAATTTTTGTTTTTGATTTGGGTTAATTTATTTCATTTTTCCCATCCAATTTGATAAGTATGTTGATGAAAGAATGGGCTTTTTGACATTTGTAAATATGAAGTGAAAGTAAATTTTGTTACATATTCGGCATATTTTAAGTGCATGATTTGGCTTTTTTAATGCATATAGATAGTATATGCACATATTTTTGCACTTTTTCGTGCAAATAAATCGGAACCCTGATTATAAGACCAAGTGCTCCAAATTGTGAAAACGCTCCTTCTCCAAAATATGTTAGTCCCGAGCATTCTAGATAAAAGTTCTTATACTGTAGTCAAAAGATTTTTTATGGTTTTACGCACCGAACATTGAGTGAATAATTTTTTCCTAAAACCGTCGGCACAAAACAGGACGCAAGAAACGACGAAATAATACAGACGATTCTAGCATGGGTAAAAGAGTATTTGTCGCCCAAAGCCTTTGAAGATTAGATTGTCGCAAAAGGTATTAATGTGGTCCCCAGCTGGTGAATTGCCCCGCCGCCCCCCCAGCCGAATAATCCAAGTATTAATGCCGTATAGGAAATAGAATATCCAATAAAGCAATAACTAGTTGCAAATTTTAAGATATAGGTATCGCTTCTCGGTGACCCCTCTGTCAGTAAGGCAATGCTATCAACGCACGATAGGTAGGAACGTTTTTTCCTTGTCAAACGTTTTTGTTTTAATTTTTAGAGAAATATGCAAAAGAGGATATGGTTATAATATATAACTGCTAATGGTGTGTTTTTGACATATTGAAGGAAACTCACGTTAGCTTTTTTTTTCCACAGACCCTATTGTTGTTGTTTGTTAAACCCAGTGCTTACTTGTAATATAGCTCCCGAGGCCATAATGCTTGCACATGACCTCATCTGATCTGCTTGCACAACAACCACATGATAATTCAAATATTTTGAACATTTAAAACCCTTTGCGCTATAGTACCTGGTATTAGGAGCGTTAATAATTTATTACTAAAAAATAAATGGGGGGGGGGGGCTTATTACTATCTTTTCCTCTACAGCCAAATATGTACCGACTAGCATGTTATAGTTGAATAGCATCCATATATTTCGTATGAAAATGGGTATTCAAATAAATTTCAATAACCAGCCTAAGTACTTGTCGTCTTGCCTGAATATCTATCTACGAAAGATCGTAACCGGAAATCAAAGGAACCAAAGGATCCTCGTTAAATATTTACCTCGCTGGTCGTATTTCTTCTCAATATACGACGAAAACCTGCTCCAGTTCAAATTGCGTTTCCAGGACCATTAACAATAAATGGACATTTGTGTGCTTCGCTGCGTAGGTTAATTGCTTCAAGATCGAAAATGAAGATTTTTAATAGGAACAGATTAAATGATTGCTTTAATACATCGTTATCAGGGGGGGGGGGGGGGGGAGATTTTAGAAAGTTAGGCGTCGACTACTAAGGTCATTTTGCGCCTTTTACACAAGTTTTATCCGTACGCAACCCGGGACAAACACAAACATCCATGCCCACAGCGGGATTCGAACCCACGGCCAGGCGGACTCGAGAACTAGAAAGCCTACCCCCTAGCCCTCTCGGCCACCTGGCCGGCTCGTTATCAGGAATTATTGCTTTGGTTTGTTCAGGATTTAGATAGCAATTTAACCTAGGAATTAAGAACGAGCTTTAAGCACCAAAAGGTGGCTAAAACAGAAGCAAACGCTTGCCAAACGCAATGTTTACAGGAAAAGAAGGATAACGGATCCGTAAAGCTAAGAATGTCGTCACTGAAGAGAAACGGAAAAAGAATAAGCGGTGAGAGCAAGAAGAGCAAATCCTTATTTCCAATTGTTTTTAACTAGAAATTTAAATTAATTAAAAATTTAATAAAAGTTTAAATTCGACGGAGATGTCTATTATATTGATAGACAATCTTCTTGGATTTACGTTGTAAGCTATTTTTTGCAAAACTAATTATCCCATCTTAAAAGTATCCACTTTCATCCTTTTATATTTTTTTATTTCATAAGCTGCATTTTTAATTCTGCAAACTGCATATTTTATTTTAAAATATCCATTTACACATTCCCAAAAAACTGTATTTCGCAAGCTGAATTTGTATATCGTAAACTGTATTTTTTGCTTTGCAAACCATGTATTCCATTTCACAAACTATATTTTTTTTATTTCGCAAAATACATTTTTATTTCTGGAACATAAATTTATATAATTTTGCATTTTTGATTCTGCAAGTTGCATTTTATATTTTGAAAAATGCATTTAGGCAATCTCAAAAAGCAGTTTCCGCATCTGCATCCAAATTATCAGGATAACCTAGATAAAATATGGATAACGAGATCTTCATTGAAACCTTACTTATATGCGGCTCTGGAAAAGATAGTTTCTTAATAAAGAAAATGCAAAAATATTATTCAAATCCTCCACCCATTCAAAGTTGATTGGTAAAATTTTCTTCCTTTACGGCACATTTTAAATAACTTCGTCAATTAGAACATCTTATTGCGATTGTATTAATAAAATGGAACCAAAATGGATACAATTAAATCTAAGATTCTGTGCAGTTGCATAAGTGTCTCCTGCTGTTCTGCTTATTAAAAAAAATTTCAAGCTATTAAAAAATTTGTTCTCAGAACTTATGTTTAAACTGTTGAAGTTATTAACGTGAACTCATTACAAATATGTATTTAGCGCTAACATATTGACATTCTTATTTTTAAGCAACTTTCTTTTCTCTTTTAGAATTTTTTAAAGCTGCCATATTATACCTATAGAAGCGCTAAAGTTAATTAGACTGGTTTAATAAATAATACGAAATAATTTTACACGTTACTTCAAGTGTAAATAAATTACATGTAATAAGATGAAGATATAGTACGATTTTCTATATTTTCATTGTGTATCAGATGGTGTTTATAAACATGGTACTGACGATAGATGGCGATGTTTGTAAACGAACGTTTCGATTTCGGATAACGGGAACGTTTACTTATTGCTGTACCTTTCCATCTGAATAACATCGAAAAAACAAATTTCGATGACTTAAAAAAAGTGAACGAGTTCGCTTTGAAAATGCATGCATTCGGCACGCAGTCTGACTCTTCACGACAAAGCTCTGGTTTATTATTCTGGTTAATTTTTCTCGAAGATTCTACTTTGCACATAGTTAAAAGTACACGAATTCAACCTTTTTGGATATTCTGATTTGTAACTCTTTTATTCCGAACCCTGGAGAATTCTGTATGCTCTCTTCAAAGATGAACTTTAAATTCATTATTCTCTAGAGACATACAAGCTTTAGAAGGCCTCTCTGAGAAATTTTTTAAAGTTCCGTGTATATTTCTTTCGAGGCACACAATATTGTCTCTATGAGGATGACAGAAGTCTGAAACAGAGAAGGTCATATGAAATTCAACCAAGCTATTAGCCATGGAGATTTTGAATGAACTGACCGATCATTGTGATGTATAGAAGGCTTCAAAGTTTGTCCACAGAGGATCAGCCGCGATAAATGACCATGGGATCTCTATCGGGATCACATGCATTGAAATGACCCGCTATTTGTCGACAGGGCCATCGATAAATATGCTAACTTTAATATGCTACACAGAAGCCTGTAAAAGACGAAAACTCTAAAATTCATTCTTAAAACGCACTGACATAAGTATATTATTTTAAATGTTTTATTATGAATATGATTATTAGAAATTATTCTCAAATAAAAACAGATATTCTAATAATTGTACAGCCTGAGTGCATCACTGTGGACCCTAAAAAATAACCTTTATAAAATCCTGCAAGTATTTTACAATAAAAATAACTTTAATACGTGTTTAAGGGTCGTACAAATGAAAACGAAAATTTGTGTGTGGGGAAAAAAGACGTGTAGGATCATAAGTTTTTGTTTTCAACAATTGCGAAACCCCACATGCAAATTGAACAATAGGTTGCAAGTGTTGCATCACGTGAGAAAGAACGATAGCTCGCGCTTCGAAGCTCTGCGAGTGTTCGCTTCGTCCAAACAACAAAATGGAGTCAACGAAACAGGAACAGAGAGCACTAATTCGTATGCAGAACGTCTATGGAAATGACTGCCTAACCTTCACTTGTGTTTGGGAATGGAGCAAGAGGTTTTCGGAGGGAAGGTCATCACTGCAAGACGATCAACGACCTGGACAAGCAAACCGCGCCATCACGGATGATTCCAAAGCCAAAATTGACGGTGTCTTAAAGGAAAACAGAAGAGAGACAATCGATGTCGTGGTTGCTAAAACTGGCCTTAGTCGTGGAACTGTTCACTCCATTATCAGGAACCATCTGCACTACAGAAACATCTGTGCACAATGGGTCCTGCATCATTTGACATAAGAACAACTTGCAGTTCGAATGGCCATGTACCTGCAACATTTGACTCGCTATGAACAGGAAAGAGAGAGTTTTCTCGACAGAAACGTTACAGGGGATGAAACTTGGTGCTTTCATTTCCAGCCCGAAAGCAAATGTCAATGGAAGCATTATGGGTCACCACCCCCGAAAAAATCAAAAGCAATCGCAAACAGCACGGGGAAGGTGATGTTGACCGTGTTTTTTGATCGCAAAGGCCCGATTTTACTGGACTTTCTTGAAAAAGGCACCACAGTTAACGATATGGGGAAACACTGAAGGCACTGCGCGCGGCCATCAAATGCAAGCGTCCTGGACTTCTTACAGAAGGAGTGCTTCTTCTCCACGACAACGCGCGTCCTCACACCTCGAAAGCAACGGTAGACCTCATCAAAAAGTTCCACTGGGAAGCAATGCAGCATCCAACTTACAGCCCTGACTTATCCCCATGTGACTTTCACGTGTTTGGGGATCTCATGAAACATCTGAAAGGCCGCAGGTTTCAGTTGGACGATGAAGTGAAGGAAGAGGTTTTGGAATGGTTCCACACGCAACCGAAAGACTTCTTCCATAAAGGAATCACACACGCCTTGTTACACATTGGGATAAATGCCTTAAAGCGTTTGGAGAGTATTTTAAAATTCCTCGTATACACTTTGGATAAAATAAATTAATTTCGTTTTCATTTGGACGACCCTTATAATTCCAAATTGCTCAGAATCAAAATGGGATTTTTTTTTCATCAAGAGATCCTTCTTGTTTATTTCTTACAGTGTCAAAATCGTGAATTTTGTTTATTATCAAGTGGAGATCATTTTTCGTCTTTGCCAGTGAAATTTTCTCTACTTCATTATCGCTATTACAAAATACAAATAAACAGTAAAATGAACGCAATGGTAAGCAAACCGTTAGCCCACTTAACCCCGCTTTTGAGGCCATTTTTGGCAATTCACGCTAATTTAGGAGAAACGTGTACTTTAATTAATGAATGCAGATGGTTTCATGAATATATATACATATAATTTGCATCTTGATTTCGTGCGTTGAATGAGTGATTCGTTAGCAATTTTGATTATGAGACGTCATTAAGAAACTATATTCGAACTTAAATTGCAATGAAATAATAATTGCAGAATTCTAATAGCTCAAGCACACAAATATAAAGCCGAAATAAATGAAGATAGAAGACTTAGATAAGCTTTGCAGAAGTTGAAAAAAATTAACATTTTTTAAGGTTTAATAATTTTTATAATGTATTGAAATTCGGAATTTAGAATGTCTGTTAATAAGTTATTGGACATTCGTAGAATTAATAATTTCGTAGAATTAATAATTTAAGTTTATTAAAATTTACTTCAGCAAATAAATATTAAAAAAAAAACAACAACGACCAATATATGAAAGAAAACATTTAAAAAGACACGAGCCGTTTAATATACTTTGGCTAATTGATCGTTTGATGAACATTGTCTGATTAAGAGTACGGTGAAAAACAGTACTTGAAAACGTTCAGGATTTTTTATTTGGATTCCGATGTTAAATAGTTATAGTCCCATATGATATTCATACTGCATTACATCATATTTTATCAGGGAATTTTAATTTCATCTGCTTGCAATTTATCAAGGAATTTTAATTCGTGTTTGAATTTGAAATTATAACATTGTTATATCAACGTTGGATATTCTTCAACACATATGTTATTCGAAGGATTTCCAAAAGTTTTTGAATGTGAAATAAAATTGTTTTATTTTATGGGCTGATATTATGGGACTGTTCATTTAAAAGTGAAAAAAAGACACAAAATACCCTATTCTTTAATAAACTGCTTTTGTTAAGATTGATTTTAAATTTTAAACAATTCTTGTAACTTAATCAGATCTAATCTATTTAAATAAAAGTAGATGTCTAAGTGAAAGATCCAATGCCTGTAGTTTTTTCTTAATTTCTGTTATTTAACGAACTTGGATAGTTTGTTATTGGAAGTTATTGGAATCTATGAAGTGTCCGCAGAAGATTTTGGATTCTTTGAAGTTCTGATTTCGGATCCTTAAAGATCAAAAAATTAGAATAGGAGTGTATGAGTTTAAAATCAAAGTAATCTTAGATTATACGTTTTAGTGCCGGTCTTTCAGACATTACTATTTTACACGGTTATTTAAAGAGGATGGTTTAAATAAAGATGATTTATCTTTTATCGAATGGACCAAAAAGAAACATAATGATATGAAAAGGTAGAAGAACTTCATAATTTTCATATGGAATTACAAATGTTTAATATGAGCACTCTGGATGATTCAGCAGATGACGGTAGTCCATTTCTTCCCAGACGAGTCCCAACATGTTCTCGGTTACCAGCTCCACTTCACCAAAGATGAGTTCCAGTTGTTGTAGTAATGGAGGAGCATCCTTGGCTTTTCCCCACAAAAAGAAATCGCAGGATGTTAAATCAGATGATCTTGGAAGCCAGACCAGAATCGGCAAAGCATGAATCCCGGTACGGAGGATCCAGAGTGCTGATAGGGTGGTATTCAAGTAACTCTGCAGTCACATACACACACAGACACATACATGAAACTTTTGAAGTCCCTCTATTATTTCATATCAATAATATTTTTGTATGAGTTCAATAAATAAATAAACCAGCTTTACTTCTGCACCATCCGTTTACTTCATGCTTGTATTTTTTGATGATGCAAGCTTACGTATTCTCAACTGGTTTAATGTATTCCTCAGAGCTTTATTTGATGTTTTAAATTTTTATATGCTGAAGTCAGTCTTAATAAATTTAATTAACTATTCATATTTACTTCTTCGTATTTATTATTACTGTTTATGAAATTAAGCTAAAATCTGAAATCTTATAAAACGTATGTCCAGCAACGACAGACATGCGAAAGGAGGAGATAAATGCGGCTGGCTTTGTAAATGCTTTTAAGATATTTCTTTTGTATATTGATCAGTTACCTTTTTTGTATATGAAAGACGTAGATATCACAGTATTTTGATTCTTTTTATTCATGTACTTTTTATTCTGAAGGGTTAAGGTATTCCATTTTCCCAACTCATAGCCAATTCAACCTAACTACAGATTAAAAATTGCGAGAACCAATTCTTATAAAAAAAAATTGGTCTTTGAGAGACATCCTCGTTAATACTCCAAATGAAGAAATTCGAAGTAAATAGTGTTGATGAAAATTCGATAAAGAAATGAAGATAGTGGACATTAAAAAAAATTATCTGACACTATTTTTGGAGGTTATCATGGAAAAATGTATTTGGAATACTCTGAAAGAAGGCATTATTAACTTAATTTTTCCAAGCATATGGAGATTTCCTAAGGAACTGCGATAACAAAAAGGCAAATTTTGTTGGCGTCCATACAAAAACTTTGGATTAACTTTAGAAGTTAACCTAAAATAGTCATAGAAGTGATGCGTTCGATTGAATTTCCAACATCCATCAGGATTAAATAAATAATGTGGCGCTTTTATCCTTTAATTAAGATTAAGATATAACTTGTCACAGAACTTACGTTTTAATCCGATATTTACGGTAATTGATCGAGATTGGTTATTGGGATAAAGTGGATGTTGAATTAAACAAGTCAACGTCCTCTCGGGCTTTGTTTCGTTTGGATCGATTTTTATCCTCAATGTATTGATCACTGTGGTCAATTGGCCTTCTCTCTCCACCACATGATCTTCACCGGTGTTATTGTAATCCGTCCATGTCACAACTGCTTCAGGTTTACTTTTAGAGGCGATGCATTTCAGCTCCACCAGCCCTTCTTTATTAGCCTCCACTTGGTATAATTTGCTTGGATCTTCTCGTAATTGGGTTTGATCATGCGTAATGAACGATTCATTGGGCATATCTGAAATAAAAAAATTAAATTGATCATAAAATCCCTTCCCTCACTTTTAAGAATGAGTTATCTCTCTCTTGTCTCTTTTTCTGACCACAGAAAACACACACTCACAGACACACACACACTCACACACACTCACACACACACACACACACACTCACACACACACACACACACACAGATACGCACAAAAAGTCAAAAGCTGTTATTGGTCTTTGCATAAAAACTAAATCGTTACACCTAATTAAATTGTTTAGTAATATAAACATAAAGTTTTCAATAAATAAAAAAGTTGTCTGTCAAAATAATCTAAGATAACTTAAGAGTCATCTTAGGGCTCACAAAAGTCACCTGATCATCGGAGTCCGGGGAACAATTCATCCTTCATTGTCTCCATCTTGGATTTTAACAATCAGTATTACTTCGTTTGTTGGAAACAATGAAGGATAGATTGTTGCCCGGACCCCGATGGTCAGGTGACTTTGAGTGCCCTGGCCTGTCTCTCGTTGGCCTCGGGATACATTAACCTACGTCATAACGAATAGTTTGTCGTGGCAATTGGACAATTCGTAGTAATGAATTAGTACCAAGGGAAATTGGTTTAATATTGATTATAATATTCTGTATTAATATTCTGCAATTTTTTTTTTCGAATTTTCATTAAGAATTTTTACTGTATTAATTTTAAGCGTTTTCATGTGTTTATTTCTAAGTCCGAGCCACGCGGGGGTTATCACTTAGCTTATTTGGTAGCACATCAGATCCACACTTTTCATAAAAATACATTTTGACTATATTCTGTGGGAATGTGTATATTTTGGAAACTGAGATGCTAATAATGCGATGATTGAACGTTCGTTTCCAAGAATTATTAATTATGAGCATAAAATGATGATGCAGTGACAGAACATTAATAAGGCAGCGTCTATTGATGAGGCAAAGGAGTCACGCGTGTCTCCCTTGAGCTCCCTATCAAACGTCCAGACGACTGGCAAAAATTTAGGTGTCTGGATAGGAAAGAGAAAGAAGGAGTATTGGTCAGAGAAACTCTGCAACTAAAACAGAAAAAGCTATACGGGCATTTGAAAAATGAAGAGTCTAAAGTATCTGGTGATGCTCCGCAGTGGTGAGGCAAGTCAAGAAGAGTTTAGATAAAGTCCCGGTATATCACCTAGAATTCCTGTTTTTCGTATTTTTCGTAGAATGCATAGTCCCTTTGCTCTGTATTATATGTAACCATTTGGGAGTTATAATTTAATTTTTTGAGATTGTTCTGTTTACCTACAAGTGTAATTATCCCGGGCAACGCCGGATACCTCTGATAGTATTTAATAAAAGCCATTTATTTCCTATAAAACCAATCATAATGAAATATTTTTGCAAATTCATAATTTTTTTAATGAAATATCAAGTGCTCAACTACTTCAAAGGCATCTTAGATAAAAAACAATAAATAAAATAAAATAAAATAAAGGCTTATTTTTACTTAGAAACTTTTTATGGCGTAAACCTTGTGTCTCACGTAGAAATGGAAATGGAAATGACTTAAATTACTCAATTGAATTGAGTCAAATGAGTGACAGGCAGATTTATAGAGAAAAATTCTTTTTATTAAGAACTACTCACTGACACGTGAATAGTGAAAATTCAGCTAAAACTAGAGAATTTTCAATTGTACAAAAAACATAAATAAATTGAATAGAGTAATAGAATTTACAATTTAAATAAATTGATAAATTTGGTCCATACAAAATATACGAATGGAATTACACAAATTTATAATTTTATATTAAACAACTTTAGCATGACAACAAACAACCCGAGCAATTAGCGTCAATGAAGAAATTAGAGCTGGATACGACTGTGATTCCAACACCGCGAAGTTATACAGGAAGGCGGCGACGACCAAGCGTTTATTAGTATCCGTGGCGAACTGAAAAATATCAATGAAACGCAATTAGCGACGTTAAGCAGTTACGAGCTTACAATTTAAACAATAGATGGGAGAGCACAGAAGTGAGTAGCCTACGTTAGTCATGAGCAACGAAGGTTCCTAAGTCCTCCTCCGAATACGCTGATATATTCCAAGGCGCAATTTCATGAATGCGTCTGCCATCGTATTCCCTTGCTTCCTCTGGATGCTTCAAAGCCGATAACGTGAAACCTTCTTTTTTTATGCTCGAAGCGTGGGACAAGTCGGAGAGTCGGGCAACCAGACTAACGACAGAATCAAAGAAGGGGCCTCGGCAATTGATGCGAGCTGCTAGGCTGACCTCAGTACTCGTGATCCTTCTGGCTTCTCGAGTCCGTTTCGATCCTTGTGCCACGTAGCAAGGCTTGTGGATTAAAATCCATGAATCTTGCCGAACGTAACTCTTTGCATCTCTCAACGACGTCGAACTTTGCGTTGAGGTGAGAATTTATCCCCGTCGAAATACTCGATTAAAAGTCTACATAAGAAATTTCGTTAGTTCCTTCGCAATCAAGTGCGCTGAGGGAATGTTGAACACTGGAATTGCCATTCTCTAGTCTGTGTTCGCAACGAGTCAAACTTATTTGCCCTGATTTGCGAAGCTTATGGCTGCGACAAACTTTCTGTATTTCTTTCCCTTCATTCACTCAGGAATCAGATAAGTCTGTCTTCTAGGTCGGATCCTTTCTCGCCACACCTTTACGCTGCTCGTTCGTAGGCACTCTCTGATCTCTCCTACATTTGAAACTCGCGCTCCGACGCAGCGACTTTTCGCTTTATTGACCAATCCCCTGTTGACAAGCATTAACCAAATGATATGCAGGAGATTGGTTCTCCGTACCGTTCGAAGATGGCGGCACAGATTTCTTAGCGAACATAACATTTCGGTTTCGCTTATCTAATACATCGCCAGCTCCTTCGAGCAGTGACACTTTGAATTCCAAGAAGTTGAGAATAAGTAATCGTAAAAATAAGGGGACTCGCTTTAGGAACAGCATGGGGGCCCGGATTAGGACCATCTCGTGTAATCTTTGAATTAATATTTTTCGATAACTGAGTATGTTAACTACTTCAAACTTACACTAATGCGTAGCTATTATAATAAGGAATAAGTAGGTATAGACGGGGTGCGTGTTTACAAAAAGTATACGCCTGGCTAGACGTACTTCCGCTTTCGTAATAACTGCACTTCAGGTGTCGGCTGTGATCAAAAGTCGAAATTATTCATGTTGACCGCCGAGAGCCGCAATTTATCATTTATTTTTATTGAGTTGGAGATCATAAAACGGTACACGGAAGTCGATGAAACGTAACTTTACTCAATAAATTTGCGTTTTGCGAATTGATTAAGCTAGGCGCAACACAGTAAGGCATTTTTATTGGTTAAGTCGTTCGTTGTTTACTCTTTTCTGCCTTAGACAATTCTATGGTCAGAAGTGAAGGAAGGGGCAGAAAGTTGTGCATGCGCGTTCCTACTTCCTGCGTACACCGACTGTAACAATTAAATCACTTGCCTTCAAATTCTTTCCACAAAATAAGTGAAACTGATGAGCATAAAAAGTTCCGAAAAACACAAAAAACAATATACCACCATTGATAAACAATAGACTGAGTTAACACCTTGGGCGCCGGCCCTCCAGTTGGCTGTTGCATAAACAACTACCTCAACCTTTCACTGCTATGTTGCACAATCGTACAAAGCAGAATAGGAGGGGGCCCACTTTTGGTTACTTTCCTCTATTCTTATATCTTCCTCTGATACGCCAGTCATACTTATAGCCTGTGATCACGCTCTTCGTTTTGGAATTTCCATTTTTATCTCACAGATGGTCGATAAAATTAAGGCCAGGCGAGAATGCAGGCCAGAACATTCGCTGTATACTTCTAAAAAGACAGTGAGTAATCATGTCATATTCATGTTTGACAGTGGCGCCACAGCCGAAAATTAGAGTTTTTCCTGCATCCTTTTTTATGCAATAAAATTTGTTCAATAAAATTTTAAAGCCTTGAGCAAAATGTAATATTTTAACAACATAATTTATCATATATAGAAATTTAGGAAGAGGGCCTCCGTGGTCACTGATTGACCCTCTCTTATTCTTTAATACGAAAATTGAAATAAAATTATTTCTGATAGAGCTAATTTTTTGTCAAAGCAAAATACCGTTAAATTGGGATTTCTTAGTATTGCTTCAGCAATGAAATTGGTAGAGACTTTGCAATACAATAACGGAAGAAAAATTTCCGACTAGTTTCGCCATTTATTCTCGGCTTTATCAAGGATATATACAAGAGGCTTCACGCCCTTTTATACAGAAATATGGTACAATGGAATATGATTGGATAAAATACAACGAATGGAATGACAAAGTCAGTGAGTAATATAGTCTGGATAATATATTCAGAACTCTCTTGCCCTCACAGATAAACTTTCCGCACTAATGATTTTCATCCCCTTATGTCACTTGACATCACTAATTTATACATTAATGTACTGTCCCGGACACACTTTCCATCCTTGAACAACACCTGCTTTCCTCTACCTTCCCTACCTTCCCACGGAATGTTGACCTCCTCGCTATTCTTTCCTTTATTTCTACCCAAAACTATTTCTCCTTCAAAATTCTTTCTACTCTCAACCTTCTGGCCTAGGAATGGGTTTCCCCCTTAGCATCTTCTTTTCCGAGGTCTTTCTACAACACCTTGAACACACTTTTATTTCCCGCTCTTCTCTAACTCCACTATCATTTCTTACTATCTCTACGTTGATGATATCCTAATTGTCTTCGATTCCCGCTCCACCTCGCCCGCTGCTATCTCTAACATCTTTAACTCTTTCTCCCCTTAAATCCAGTTCACTTTGAAGCCGATGTTAACAAATCTATTCCTTTCGTCGATGTTTTCATCACTAATGACCCTTTTATCCACAGTTTCCCTTTCTCTGTATATCGTAAACTCACCACATCCTCTAACTTAATCCATTTTACCTCATCATACCCTTCTACCCATAAGCATGTCTCCCTCCGCTTGTTTATTGACCGTGCTCACTAGTCCTTAATGTACGGGGGAGAGGGGGAAGAAAGTATTGGATAGTTTGATTGTTCGTTAATTTTTATGGGCACGTCGATAGCTAGGTCATTTTGCGCCCTTCTACGTGACTCATATCTGTACATAATCCGAAAATTCAACATGATTATCTTTTTACCCATTCTGGGAACAAACACAAACATGCCCACGACGCGTTTGAACCCGAGACCCGACAGATTCGAGAACTGGAAAGCCTACGCCCCAGCCCTCGGCCACTGGGCCGGCAAGTATTGTACGGCTAGGGAGAACAGAAGGGAAGCAATGAGAAGCCTGAAGCTGAAAGAGAAGACGTGGTGAGACAGGACAAGAAAGAGAACCAATGGGAGATGATAAAAGGGCAAAGTAAATGTGCATTAGGAAATAGGATAACACCTAAAAGAGAAATGAAAAAAGTGAAATAGAATAAAAGAAAATAAGAATGACAAGTAAATAATATTAGGACTGAACAACAAAAATGAAAAAAAAATTAAAAGTAATCAATATTTATTTCTGAATATTACTTGGAAAAACACGAATAGAAAACGCTAAATTGTAGAACAATTATGGCAGAAAAGATCTTGGCGAGGGTTGCCAGAATTAACTGAAGCAATCCCGGAATTCTATACTTAATAGATGTGTGTGCTTTCTTGCATTTGCGAATCATCTTTGCTTTGAAGACGATATTGTTGAAGTTTTCTGGTATTATTTGTGCTTTTGGCTGGAAACAATAACTGATACTTATACAGGGTGTTTTTCAATTGAGTACAGATTTTTTGGGAGATGATAGAAGAGGTCCTTAGAAGTATTTTTTGTCATAT
>JAHWFO010017593.1:8252838-8282469 GCA_023313115.1 Rhysida immarginata | reverse complement strand
ACTCTGATTGAATCACTTCTCGATCCTTTTACAACCCATACACTACACTAGCATGAAAATCATGTTACTGCAGTATGAGTTCACTCGTTTCGTTTGTGGAAGAACATGACAAGCCACTGGACAAAAATGGCTGCCAGAGACGATGAAGTTTCCAACTGTGAAATATTAGAAGAATTGGAGACTTCGGCAGAAGTGGGAAATCATATGTTTTGCAGTGATGACAGTGCGGTTGATAAAGACTGGATGCCAAGTGATTATGACAGCAGAAGCTTTGTTGAGGTAAATATGGACTATTGTTTGTATTTGTGGCTTATCAGCTTATAGGTTTGTAAGAATGAGGCTTGTCATTTTATGTAAAAAAGCAAGTTATATTGTGTAGTTGGTGGTAAATTATTATGTGATAACTTTTCGGTAAGAAATGACATAGCTACATATAAAACTGTTACTTCCCATCTGTTTTACGAGTGAAAATAATAGTAACATGTTCTCATACATACGAAAAATAATCAGGAAGTGGCTTGCCAGTTAAGCCTTTCTTTTTCGCTTGATGTCATAGCAGGCATATTCAAATGTGAAACATCACTCTAATGGGAAAACTATTTGCTTTTTAGGCTGAAGAACATATTACAGTTCATAGAGCCCCTGAAGAATTGGATGGGATTTGAACTTACTGTTTTTCTGATACGATTCTGTATTGTTATTTTGTAGGCAACAGAATGATATGCCACACATATTTGTATTACTACATTTTTCTGCAATAAATTACTTCAGAGAAGGTTATTTTTTGTTGATTACTATAGTATATGTATTGGACAACACAAATTGGCACAATTATTCCACGTTCTTCGAGAGTTGAGATTTATAGAAGTTTTCGAAGTCTGAATACTTCTCTCCTGGAAAATATGTGTTATGTGGCTTATCACATTACTGCAATAAGCCCTTCAATTAAAATAATTTTAAATAATTAATTTTATAAGTGCACAAATAGACTATTGAGTATAAACTTGTATCTTTACTTCCAATCTCTAGCTGCCAAACAGCATCGTGTGTGTGACTTCCCTCTACTCGGATTATTTTACAAATTAAATCGCCAGAATCTTCGTAAATGGTGTTCGATATAATGAGGGAACAGTTTCCTGTTTTTGCTAAGTCTATTAGTTGTAATCTGACGTCTTGCGTTGGGAGATCAGTGTAAGCAAGCAAGTTTTCTTTTTTGGTTGTACTGGTGTTATGAAACCAAATGCATTTGAATCCTGGTGTTCCTATGCACTCTAAATAAACATCACTGCCTTCTCTGATCACTTTCTTCTTCACCTCTGTTTGCCCTTTAACTATAGAAAAAAAATAAATTAAAAAAATTTTTTAAAAATGTAATGCACAGAAAAATGCAATATCAAAACTTCACTGCTTTTTTTTTTTGCTGCTTTTTTTCATTTTAAAAACATGAACATCCTTCGAAAAGGTTTAACTTACAGATGTTTTATGTATTATACAGAGTGTTTCACCTAAAGCGAACCAATAGCCAACTTCTAAAATACAAATCTGACAGTATTTTAAATGGAAGAATCATTGTATTTTTATGTGAGAGGATTTTTATGTGTTTGATTTAAAGAAAAGGCAAAAAACAGAAATTGTTCCTGAACACAATGGATTATAATCCAAATTCACCACACTTTCACAGTCAAACATTTCTCATAAACGATTAGATCAATTGAAAAACACCAAAACTAAAGCATTTCTCAAATGTTGTGTACAATCTGAAAATATATTAAAATAAGGGTTTCCATTGCACATTTCAAAGTTGATTTTCATATTCGAAAATGAAGTCGGGTTTTTTGAAAATTTCCATTACACATAAAATACCACTCACGTGAAAGTGCAATAATTCTACCATTGAAAGAACTCTGTCAGATTTCAAAATAAGTTATTTTAGAAGTAGGCTATTGGTTCACTTCAGGCTATAACTGATATTTTAATTGTAGTATAGGCTAATTTCTTATAATCCAATTTTGAGATTCTTTGATTTCAGAATCATTCATTTCTCAAAAACACAAGATTATTATGCTTTTTCGTAAGTTGCAACGAGAAATTTTCGCAACTAGATTTGTGGTTGATTATTTTTTTCTATTATTTTTATAAACATTGGACAATGAAAAAATTATAATATATTTCTGAAAATATTAATATTTCAGAAAATTTAGTCGCATGATATTGTAACTGGTAAGGGGTATGGTAAAGAAATATCTAATGCCTTAAATAATATTAATCTCATTAGCTAGATTGTGAATTTAGCTCTGTAATTCTTATAGAAGAACACTACAATTAATTATTTGTTTTTATTGGGTTTTTTTTCCTCAAAAGAAATTAATGTTACGAAGAAAGCTGGTGATATACAGGGTGATCAGAAATTCCCTTTATCCGAACGGACAGGGGAGGGGAGGAGCGCAAAGAGGACATTTGAACACCTTCCATGAAGCATTTGACAGAGGACATTTTATATAACAAAATATGATTTATTCAAAGGGACTTAATGGCCATCTTGTGGATGTAACATTTATCTATATTTTTATGGCTTTATCAAGAAGTATCCAGGTATTAAAATTGGATAATCTACCTATTGTGAATAATCATTTTACCTTCATTACTGCTAATTCTATTTCTCTATCTAATTCCAACATCTGGTGATAAGTCTCTGAAGATGATTTCATAATCCAAACGCGTTAGGCGAAAATAAAAATCTTCCTTTCTGTTACTTTTAACCTCCTTATTTAATTAAAAATATCAAATTATATATATAGCTTTTATGTTTATTAAAAATAATCAGAAACTTTGAACACACTAATGCCTGACTATTCAGAAACGTTAGTTTAGCTATTTGTGGGCTTGGCAATAATATACAGGATGCCCCAACAATAATATACGTCCAAAATGAAGAATGATTAGAGGACCTCAATGCCTATGAGAATCATCCCCATGGTAACATTATGGAGATATTAACGTTTTTGTGATTTTGTCAGTAACCTCTATCTTATTCCGTTAAAATGTGTATGTTGGAAATATATTCGTTTTGAGGAATTTGGTTAGTGGAATTGTATTCTTTGGTCAACGTAGTTTTAAATTTCAGAAAATGGACGAACTGCATGCCTTAAATTTTGCGAAAATCAAAGTTAAAACAGGAAGTTCTGAGTTGTCGTGAAGTTTCAGAAATCTTTGATGAAGAATCTAAACAAAGTAAATCAATTCAGCAACACTGGTAGGAAATTTAAAAACTTCTCCACTTAGACTGTCAGAAAAAAAAGAACACATAAGTCAAAAAATTTCTTATTCCATAATGGTTATATTTTGGATGACATACATGGGATGGGGGTGATTCTCCTATATTCAGGTCCTCTACTGAGTTTTTCATTTTGAACGTGTACCGTTGGGACACCCTGTATATTTTAAAAAGTCTACCCAATATTTCAATATTTTTACTAAATGTAGCGTAAAATAAATGTAATTATTAATACTTTGACTTAATAAAATAGCATATTCTTGAACGAAATCGAATACTTTCGGGCATAAATAATTTTCATTGATGTTAGTTTTTCGATATTTGCAAAATAGTAGAAAGAAATGAACTTTCTTCATCTACATTTATAACATACATTCCCTTCTAGACAGTTATTATTATAGTCAGTTAGAAAGCAATAATAAAAATTCAAGTCGTATTTTCTTCAAATTCTATCACAATAAACCTTTCAGTATAGTAAAGCCAGAGAATTTTGAAAATTTAGCAAAACCTTGAGTATGACATAAATCATAAACACGAAAATTCAAAGAATAATAAAATGCAAAATAGAACGTAAAAAATATTGCAAATTCGCAGAAAATATATATATATATAACCATATGCCTACCAGCTAAGCAAACACAGAGCGTCGCTACCAAGGAAATTTTCATAATGACTGCCACCATAAACCGATTAAGTCTTCTTATCTCCTGGCGAGGGTTGCATATTTGCAGCACCATGGAGACCGAAGAGCCCAATTCACTTCAAATAACGAAGCATTTAATTTTCACACGATTAAAAATAGTGCTGATCCTTTTTTAAAAAAATATTTAAAAATTACCTAAACTGTTCTTAAACTAAGTTGTAAAAATGTGAAAAAGGGATTACTCTATTGAGCTCATAAGAACGTAAAATATGAATTAAGAGTAATAGTATCTGACCATACACGGGACTCTTTTTAGTACTGGTATTAAGAGAATGGAGAGGCGAGTTTAAAAAAAATAATAAAATCTCAACTTGGGACAGTTACATAGAAATTAAATTCAGTTTTACTTATTTAAATTGCAATTGTAAATAAATTAAAGGGAAACTAAATTTTCACACGATCAGTTTGAGTCATATGTAAAATTATCCATGTTCGCTTTAATAAGTTAACATACGACAATAAAGCGTTTTTCTTAATTATTATTATTATTATTACTGTATGATGAAGCTTTAGAGATATCGATTCTATCATCTCGGAATGACGCAATCTAAGTATTAACAAGGAAGCCAACTTAATAGCAAGCTACTTATTGTATTGAAATTAATTAATTAGAGAAAACTGTGAAGCCATATTGTGATATCGACTGTGACCCATTTGTTATGTCACCGCATTGTAATGGAAACATCTAGAAAAGCACTTTCAAAATTTAAATGTCCAGCAGATATCACTAGAGCAGAGATTTTTGCGGATATTTCCATTTACTATCATGTATGTATGTACAGTCAAACTTGGGTAATTCGAAGCTGAAGGGACTACTAAATAAATTCGAATTATCCAAAACTTCGTTTTATAAAAGTAAAATTGAGGTAATACGGATATCAAGGGACCAAGAAAAATCTTCGAATTAACGATGATTTCGAATTACAGATGTTCGAATTATTCAAGTTCGACTGTATTTATAATCATAAAACTGAACATTCGCTTTTGACCTCCATGAAAGGCTTAGGAATTTTTTCCCTTCATTCAATACGGTATTTATAAATTATGGTGTGTATTAATCTATCAGCAATAATTTACTTAAATGTTTGATTTTTCTCTCCTTCGAACTTAAAGTTAAACTGTCTCTCTCCCTTCAAAGTGAAAATTGATTAGAAAAGAGGTCTTCTTGAACTTGCATTCACGTTTGTAAGCATTATGAAATTTTTAGAATAATGCGAAGTTTCCATTTTTTTTTCTTTTCTGAATTAGATTAACAAATTAACATAGCACATTTATGGGATACGTGATTTTAAATATAATGAATTTTCTTTACAAGAGATTACAAGGTTCTTATTTATTTTTTTATGTAGTGACCCTCTAACGATCCCAGTTATAGCTGTGGTAGCATTGCTAGGGGATAAGACAACACCACCTAGACAGAAGGCCTGATAACGGAAACGTCATACATTGTTACATCATCATTAGTCGACCATTGTTAATCCTATATCTACCAATAATAAGCTCAAAATTTGGTCGACTAATGATGACGTAACAATTTATGATATTTCCGTTATCAGGCCTTCTGTCTAGGAGGTGTTGGATAAGATCAGGGGCGGATTTACGTATAACATGGTAGGGGCTTCATATAGCTTAGGGCCTCATTAAGTCTAAATCCGCCTCGCTGAGCCCTACAGAAGAGGCCTACATATTGTGAGGTCCTAAGCTGTACCTTATTTAGCTTATATGTAAATCCGCCCCTGGATAAGATACATCCATAGTAGACTTACTATTCGTTTTTTAAACTGAATTTGTCTTCCAATAAATGTAATTTATTTGTTCCAAGACTTCTGTTTCAATCATTTTATAATTCTTGCTTTTTAATTAAAATACAGGAGAGGCGAAGCGAACTAGCTGGCTTTGGCGCCTTTCTAATTTTATATCTGATTGAGATTTTAATATTTTTATTATATCTTGTTGAGAATAATAAAAAAGGTCACCCAAAATGAATAATTATAAAAGTTTAATTTTTTCTAGTTTTATGTGTATTTTCTTGCAAAGAAAAATCCCTCCATTAAATCTCGGATAATAGTTCCATGTATAGAAGAAGCACAGATCTCCGCTCAAGCTGCGGTATTCGATTATTTTGGCTAATCCATCTGAATGAGTATTTCTGGTCTTGTGGTCTTCTATAGTCTACCTATCAGTGATGGAGGAGTTGTTTGGCTAAGTTGCTTAACATTTAAAAAGAAAAGTTTGTTTTACAAATCAGAAAGCAAAACTCGTCT
This sequence comes from Rhysida immarginata, assembly GCA_023313115.1. NCBI lineage: Eukaryota > Metazoa > Arthropoda > Chilopoda > Scolopendromorpha > Scolopendridae > Rhysida > Rhysida immarginata. Next base: position 8,276,228 of record JAHWFO010017593.1, on the reverse strand, counting down.
TTATTTATAAAGAAGAAATTTGTTTGCCAAAGAATAAGTAAAGGATGTTAGCTTGTATATAGGAAGTAATAGTTCGAAAATATTGCATTTTAGTGATAGAAGTCAGCGTCCAAAAAAGACTAAATCAGATTTAATTAAAATCCTGTTGTTAACATTTAGTATTCTTGTTGTGGTTGTGCGTTCATGACTGTTGCGGTTCCATCGAATACCTCTGCATTCGCTGCCAATTCGACAATCTCCATTGCAAATGATGTACGTAGTTTGACTCGTAAGTCTCTTAGCTAATTCCTCTTATCACCAACCAAAATAAACAGATTATTTCACTGTATTGAATTTTAAGGTGGATTATGTTAATTCTCTTGCTCATTTTATACGTTTTATACATAGCGTTTTTAAAAACTTGCTACGGAACCATATGATACATCGTAAAAATACAGAACTTAATAATTTTGTCATAAAATTTTATAATAAATTGATTTTACCGTTCCAGGATTAAGTTGACAAATTTTATGAAAATACTTTTAAGGAGTCCGTAATTGTCCGTTTAATTCATTAGCTTTAAACTATTAATTAGTAAATGCTCATATTTCCATTATTTTATAATTAGCGCAGATGTGTCATAACGTTTTGCTGACTCGGCCAAAATTACATAACAAATCCTTTAATATAGAACTTTCCTGATTGGACAAATCTCCATTATTTGAGTGCCGAAAGTAGCTAGTAAAAGCTTTAAAGTGTATAAATTGAAAATAGCTTGGTAAGGTAAAGAAAAGTAAAATTTAAATTACAGTGTGGCTAAAACCGAGGTTCTGGTCCTTTCAAGACACCCTGCTCAGTGCGCTCTCCATGTTAGGGGAGCCTCATTGAGGCAGGTGGAGAAATTCAAGTATCTCGGGATTGCATTCACGAGTGATGGACGGCAGGAGAAGGAATTGGATGCTCGGATCAGTGCAGCAAGCTGTGTCAGACGTGAACTGTGGCGATCCGTGGTAACGAAACGCGAGCTGGGTAACAAAGCCAAGCTCTCCGTCTTCAAATCTATCTTTGTCCCCATTCTCACCTAAGGTCATGAGGCTTGGGTAATGACCGAAAGAGTGCGATCGCGGGTACAAGCGGCCGAAATGAGATTTCTGAAAGGTGTGGCAGGTGTTACCCTACGAGATAGAGTGTACAGCAGCACAATAAGGGAATCTTTAGGTGTTGAGCCGCTACTTCTCCGCATTGAGAGATCTCAGTTGCGCTGGTATGGCCACGTGACACGGATTGCGCAAACTAGTCTTCCTAGGCAGTTGTTATTTTCCAAGCCGGTGGGTAAGAGACCAAGGGGTCGGCCTAGAACCAGGTGGCTAGACTACATGGAGAATCTGGGTTCGAGTCGCTTGGATATTACCAGGGAGGACATGCGCCTGATGGCGGAAGATCGCGATCGCTGGAGATCCTCCATAGGGCTGCTGCCCCCGCGACCCTAACGGATAAGCGGGTTTGAAAAGTAAGTAAGTAAGTAAGATTCGAAATTCTCCAAAATGTTTCGCTCGAATTTGTTTTGGATAGAGTATTTATCTTATAAATTAGCCGCCAATATGTAATAAAATAAACTTGAATATGTAGCACTACAATATTTGTAATATTATTTTTACATAAGAGCAATTTTTTAAATTACATTTTATATTTTTTAAAAAATAAATAACACGAAACACTGTAACATGGAGTTCTGGACCAAAAGTGCCTGATACCCGACTGCAGTGCCTCATTGCAGTTAATGTGTTAATAACGGATCTTTGTAAATATTAACAAAGAAAACAGCAGATGAACATCTTGCTCGAGAGTAGTTCGTGGAAAACATGTCGCGACATCACCAAAATTTTAAATAGAACGAATGTGGCCTTTTTGTGGACAAATATTATTTAGCAACCTCACCTGATGGTATTACATCTTCCTAAAAGAATCATTCTGTTAAAGTCAATGTTCACCAAAGAGGGCTCACCCGTCTGTTCTCCGCCTGAGGTACTCATTCGTTGGAGCACAATTTTTCGTTTAGACAACATGAAAATTTGAAAAGTTTTGTTTTGTTATTTTTTTTTTTCAATTTTCAAAATTTAATCTTTGAGGCTTATACTTTATTTCTAGAAAATATTGCTTGAGAACTGATGGATCACTACGTGATTATCAAGCTCTCGTTTATAAGAGTTTTAATTCATAACAAAATTGTGATAATTAATTGAGCTTTCCAATTGTAAACCTTATAAAGTCATCGCTTGAAGAACAATCGAGCTTTTATGTGATATAACTGATAGCATATATTTGTGGAATTACGTGATCAAATGGAATAGGTTCATTTAGGGGTTATTAAACATAACTCTTGTTTAAACATCCTCTCTTTTTTAAAAGTTTCCCATAAATCGCCTTTACATCTTGATTGATGAATTTTTATTAAAACTTAAAATATTGGATTGCATGATATGCAGTGCAATCGTAAACTCTCTTGAAAAAACATTACAAAAATGAGCTGAAATCTGAAACTACCTGTGGATCTACAGAGAATTCATATTAGATAAACGTGTAGTTTTTTTTTTATATATAAAACAGAAGCTGATCAAAATTTAAACCTACAGAAAGTCATCAGCGCGGGATGTGAAAATTCTCGAGGATCTACCGTGCTTATTGATTTTGAGTGTATTTAAACATCCTTTCTAAAATAGCTCAAAATATAATTATGTTTCTAAAAAATTTTCAACTTTTGTCTTTCAATTAATTTTTAATTATACTTCATCGAAACATACAAAATTATCATTATTGATATCTGTTTTTATACTAATCCAAGTTAGTATAAAAAGAGACTTTTGGAGGATGAGTCCCATTACAATATATATTTTAAATTGATTGTAAATGTTTTTCTTCCTTGAAAGAATTTTTAATGTTTCAAAATTTATAGGGTTATTTTTTTTTTTTTTTTTTTGTTTTTTACTTATCAATTGATTCTGTTGGTGAATAAGTTTAATACCAACATGTATTTTTGGTGATCATTTGGCCAAATTACAAAATGATGATCAAGACTCTATGGAAACATTGCATCTAAAGAAGAGTTCAAATTCATTCATTTTTGATCGTAGCTGATACTTTCATAGCTTGGTGGCCTTTCGTCGGATGATAGGCGATACACTTGATTCGGGTTCCAGCCTTAGGTTGCAGCGTTAAATAGCTCAGAACGGTGACCAGATAGTCATCATTTGATTCAGTCAATTCCTTGTCGGAATCGAACCCAAAGCCATCCACTCTCCAAAAGACTAATGGTTTCGGTCTCCCATTAGGTACGATGCAGACCAATTCCATCTTTTGCATCTCTATGTCTTCCTGGTCGGCGTAAATGACTTCTCCGTCGAACACAGTTAAGTTTTTGTACATGATGAAAGGCTGCTCAGGTGTCACTGCAATAAATACAAAAGATTGTTAAAGATTTTAAAACCTTACGCATAATGAATTCTGTAAGCATAGATTTGATACACGACTTTAAAAAATAATTGCATTATTATGCGTTATATAGACACACTGACCAATGAATTATAAACATTCTGTGGAACGTTTTCATGCAAGTGATTCGGTCATGTAATTCAAGCGTGCACTCATCACCTATTTAAGAAGGAATGAGGCTAATCATAAAACTTGGATCAGCATGGGCAAAAAAAGGACCTAACTGTCTTGGAAAAGGAATTCCTTGTTGGTGCTCAACTTGCTTGAGCCACGATTGAAACAACGAAGCAGCTAACAAGATTCTATAAAGGGAATTGTGGTCCCTATTTTAAAAAGGTAGATCGAAGCGACTGGCGTAACTATCGAGATATTCAATCTTTGCAAAAATGATCCACAGTCTTTGTCTAAAATAGATAACTGTGGCTCAAAGACAATCAATCATGAGAAAAGGAGTCCGCTATTCTTATACGGAGAAAAGGAATCTACTGTTCACAAATGATTTTATCCATGTCTGTTGCCGACCATAAGCTAGCAGAAACATGCGCTGGGAAATGAATAGAATTCTTAAACTTATACGAAAACCCCTGATTTCTGCAAAAAACAGGCATTTCTCAACATTGGTATTTGGAACAGTGTGTTAAAAACGTAAAGACTGAAAGAAGGTTATGTGCTCTGATGAATCATTAGCCTTTACACATTGCTTTATACCGACGATAGTCAGAGGGTTTGCCGGGTCCAGCATGCCTTATCAAGACAACTCAAGGTTATGGTGGTGAGGTCATAGTATGAGCTTCTTCCGCTGATCCCGTGATATTCAAGTGACGTCGAGTCGTTCCACGGAGTACCTGAACATTGTTGCCGACAATGCATTTTTATCTTGCATGTGACGGCTTCTTCATTGACTTTTTCGTCGAGTATGGTTGTTTTAGCAGTAGCTTCTATCATCAGTGGTCGTCCTAGAGCCCAGATCTCAACCCGATAGGGATAGCTTGGAGCATGCTGGAACGACATATCCGACAGTAAGATCTTCTTCCAAAAAATTTGCGAGAACTTAGAAAATATCTGGTGAACGCCTGGTCTTCATTTGACTTAAAAGTGCTTCAACATCTTATACATACTATAATTTGGGCCAGGGGGGTCTAGCATATACATAATATTAAGCAAACGTCTACAATTCATTGGTCAGTGTGTGAATTAAATGCGTTTCACATTTAGATTTTATATTTTGTGGATAGGAGTGGACTTTTTTTTTTTTTTTTCAATAAACCCAGAACTGGTTATTTAAAAGATTTACTACTTTTCAGTTCTGGATATATATATATATAAATCATAAATGTAAAACATTGAAAATGCATATTAAACATGATATTTTCCCAAAACGTTTTCTAATTTTAATATTTTACCAAATATTGGGATCCAATACACGAAGATTTAGTTCGGGCCGCACAATTGTCGATACCAGATTTGTCTGTGATTTTCTAGTGAAACATAATCAGGCAACCGAATAATTTAAAATGATCAAAATACGTGGACACTCGCCCTCTTATCTAGTAAAATGAACCGGAATAAATTAATCATTATAATCAAAAGAAGCACAAGGAATGCTTTGAACGAACCTAGATTTAGGATAGATTTAAACATTTTTTATACTTGCATTACGCTTCAAAATGACCACAGTTTTGTATGAAAACTTCCTGGTTACGGGTACGTTTGAGTATAAAAAGAATTCGAATATGAAGATTAATTTAATCCAATAATTTTATTTGTAGAAATTATTGTCGTAAGCATAAAAGTATTACAAACTTTAAACCTACAACCGAAATAGAGGTTTCTATCATTTCTAGGATGCTTAAGAAGCGGAAAAAAATTCCTCATGTGACATCTGTCAACGTTCTCTGCTTGCGATTCTTAAGCGCTTTTCTTAATTTTTTAAAATTAAAGCTTGCATATTTCTTAGATAATAAATGAATGCAAAACACTTAAAAATGTTAATTTTAATTATAATTTTTATACAGGATCCAGTCATAATGGTTCTCAATACGTTCCATATCTCCTTGTTTAATTTTCACAAGAGCTTACAGTTTGACGTTAACGCCATCCTTTGAAGAATAAGCATGAAAAATTAACCCAATTATAAATTTTCCCTATTTAACCGCCTCTATATGGAAAACGAGCGATCGCACGAACAGGAACCGTAATGTAAACATTGCCGAGGACATGGATAAGTGAAGAATGAATAAGCAGTTCCATTGAAACACTCTTAGTGCGTTGGGTTATCATATAATTTGCTGGTTTTGTAAATGGGGCCGACTATGAAGTGTGCTCAAAATGGCGCAGCATTGCTGTTAAGGACTGTTCAATAGAGACATGTTTGACTGCGTAGCCGCGGAAGTATCGCCTAATTAAATTATTTTAATTGATAAAAGAATAATAATAAAAAATTAATATTTACCAATGATATGGAGCTGTCCGATCTTGAAGTTTTGAATTTGGGGATGTTTAGGATGATATTAAATATCATCACCACCTCATTCATATCTCATATTTTAATATCATCCTCAACATCCACAAATTCAAAACTTCAAGATCGGACAACTCCATATTATTGGTAAATATTAATTTTTTTATTATTTTTTAATTATTATTCTTCTATCAATTAATATGTTTAATTAAGGAGATTAAAATAATAAATAATCATATAATAAAATGCAATTATTATAGATTATCAGATTTACTAAGGGACTTGATACTAGGGAAAAGCGAAATATTTTTTGTATAAATGTTATAAATCTACTTATTACTATATAATATGCAATTATTTTCAAAATAAAATTTTATTTTATAATAAAACCCACTAAAATTACAAGCTTTTACTTTTCCTTTCCTTTCCACACTTTATAGTGTTATAACGATCAAAATATTTCATTACTGTCATTATGTTGAAATTATATGACATAATCACGTTATTTTTTATATCGAGACTATATAAAATTTATATTGAAAAATAATTGTGAATTGATAAAATACTATCCTCCAAATCTTTCGTATGATATTATGCGAAAACTTAAATCGGGCATTAGAAAAGAATCTAGATCAGACCATTCCTCTTTGAAGGGCGAACCAGAAGAACATCTTCTGAAAAAAAAACAACAACCCTGGTTGCTGAAGCTTCCTTAATTCAATAGCGGAAGCAATATACGCAATGATGTTGGCCAAACTGAATGAGCACATTGATTAAATTTGACCAAAATATCAATTCTGTTTCATGAAGAAGTAAATAAATAATTTTTCAGTTTTTTTTCCCTTCCCTCAAGAGATAAAACGACAACTTGGATAAGGAAGTGAATGGCTTTCCGGATTTCGAATATCCGTTTTGTCAACATTGTGTGAAGACCCACTGAAAAGCTGTTCTCAACCGATAAATAATTTAGTGTTGCAGGAAATAATGGGAATAACCTTTGTTCTTCAGATTTGCTTGAAAACTCGTTAAGCTAATCAGAAACCGATGGACAACACCATTATTTATTTCTTGCAATTAATTTAGGCTACACGACTACAAAATAAATCCGATTAAATTCCCTGTGTAAGATGATGATGGAACTCGCTATTAATAGTCTAAATAAATACATGTATTCGGAAGAAGCAAAAAAAAAAAAAATTCTGAATGATACCTTCTTTTTATTTGTGTTACAATTGACTGCCACATCCTCTGAATTAAAGTCTGTTATGGATAGAAATTTGATGTGCTGCATCGGACTTCGAAAGATAAGCAAAAACCATTCCTTTTCACAAGCACGATTTATGAAAAAAAGAATGTGACCTTGAAAAATTTACTCTTCCTCCAGTATTATGTCATTTACTATACTTTAGATATGCGTGTATTATCATTTATCTTTCTGTGGTAAGTATGGATGGTCACGGAGAAGAATTCCAGATAATTTGCCTTCTGATATATCATTTAAATCAGTATTGCGGATTCAGTGTAATTAATAAAATTAAAGTAAAAATGATGTTCTTACTTTCCGTTTCGAGATCTATTAAATGGAAATCTCCCGATGGATAAAATTTGCACGTTAACTTTCCAGAATCTTCAAAAGTGGCCTTAGTTATTTTCAAGGTGCAATCACCTTCTTTGGGACTCCCAGTGAGTTCATATCTGGGCGGCGGAGAGATGGCGTCGTCGCCGCTAACCGTGACGACGAAGCTGCCTGAATCAGGCAGGACCTTGGTCCATGCACATTGATCGTTGACCCCGGGATCGGTTTGGCAAGGGAGAGTCACATCGTCTCCTAACAGTACTATGTACTTTTCGGAAACAATCCACTCTTCACTTGACACTAGTTAAAAGAAAAAAGAAAAAAAGAAAGAAAAAAAAAGAAAAAATCTTGAAATGGTAGTAATGATCTCAGAAGTTGGATTCCTTCCCCTTGCGCATTCGACTTACCTATCCAAAAGCTTTTTAATAATACAAATAAGACTTGGAAGTTTCTCATGACTGAATAATATATATGAGCATTTATAAAATGTTTAGCGTAGCACTTCGTAAGAGGTGAAAGGAAATGCCATCGACCGCTAAAATTAATATGAAATGAAATATTCCACACCTTTGCTTCCTCATTGAGAATTACGGAAACTTTAATCTAAATTCGTGTTTCAACGTATCACAGGAATTATAAATGACGTGATTTCAGGTTAAGGCCATTGGTTTTGTCGTATTGTTAAGTCATGAACGAAAAAGTAATCATTTTGTAAGAAGGGCATCATTTCAGGCAGATTGTTCTAAGTAGTCTATTACTTCTAAACCGAAAATTAGATTTGTTAAGTAGATATAGTCTCGTGTGTGCATTTGGTAATATTCATTTCCGTTTTCAAAATTAAAATGATTTAATTTTCTTGTTAAAAGAAATATTTTTCACGATAAAGTTTATGCATTATTTAAATTTGGTTTTGAATTAACAAGTTCAGGATTTTGAGTCTCATTCTTCCTGCGAAGTAACTTGGTGATATTCTTTTTCTTTGTGAATCAACGTGTCGAATATTAAGCACCTGAGAGTCTTAAGAAAAGGAACATTAGTGAAAAATTGAATTGAGCTTTATTTTATTAACTTATTTACAGGAAATGGAAATTTTTATTTCCTTTTTTCTTCAGAAATATTAGTTTTTGTTTTTCATAAGTGCGACTTCCTCTTTTTGTTTATTCATGAAAAATTTTCATATTTTCGAGGAACACGGCTTCGAATAAAATTATGCTTAAAAACATATAATGAAAGAAAGTCTTGTTGAATAAACATGGGCTCCATTTTAATTATCCGAAAATAAAAATTCTGGGGATTTTGCAAGCAGTGAACGTAGAGAAATATTCATCGAATTAGTCATCCAAGGGTGCAGCCTTGTGCACGCGGCAATTGTCGTCTTGATAGACTAGGTGCTCCGTATCAGCTTGAAGATACTGTACAAAAGGTAGTACCTGGTCGTCCGGAAGCTGAATATAACCAAACTTGTTCATGAGTCCACTAACCAATTCTGGGTGTGTACTAAATACTCCCAAAACATCACAGATGAACCGCCTTGTTGAAGAACACCTTGTACAGGATTTGCAGATAACTACAGGGCAGTATAACGGGAAGCCTACCCGATCGATTGCAAGGGCCGGTTCGGTCGATTGGCAGAATGGAGGGAGATGAAGGTGGCCTGCAGCAGCCAGCAGTTTCCACAGTCGGGGAGGGGGGGAGTGAACGTCAAAACTGTCATGTTTTTGATAAAATTACCCAATTATCATTTGATGTCAAGCCGGCCCCTGCAATCGAGCGAGTAGGCTTCCCGTTATACTGCCCTGTAGTTATCTGCAACACCCTGTACACAGTCTGCATTGAAGGCTTCATTTGATCGGCGATGAACTCTTCGGTTCACTTCAGTTTAGTACAAACAAAAACCAGATCACGCGTTTTCAGTCGTCTACAGTCCAGTTGTGATGGTTCGTATCACACTGCAATCTTGCTTTTTTGTGTGCAGCATTCAGCATAGGACTATTCCGAGCTATTCTGTTCCAAATGCCATTCGAGGTGTACGCTCGCTCTGAAATCAGTTGATCGACAGATTGTAGCATTTCCTACCTGGCTTTAAAGCAATTATGTGTACAATACGCCGGCGGTCCTGTCTATGCGCACTTTTATCCTATTAAAAATTTAATCTCGAGTCGTTTTTATGTTCTCAATCGTTTGAATTTTTTTTGGATTTTGATGCTCAAGAACTGCCAGATATCTATAGTTTGGGCTGTCCCCTAATACTGACGCCTAGTGGGTTTTGTGCAGAACAATATTGTTAGTTGTACAGGGTGTTGCAGAAACTTAGTTGTATAGGGTGTTGCAGTACAAGGAAATCCACCCTTAACACACTAACCTAACCTAAAACTTCGAACATAAAAATAGACGGGTTTTCATGCTCGGAGGTCTAACCCGGTGTTTCTCAAATCGGGCGCAGGGTCATTGGTTATCTAGAACAGGGGTCGGCAAACTTTAGAGACTGAGAAGCCAAAGCTATCCCCAGCAACAATTTAGAAATTATTCAACACATACTTTTACAAATAAAAAAGTTAACCCAAAGAGCCGCAGTTTCACGAGCCCGGATCTAGAACTTCAATGGAGGGAACGTTATATAGCAAGTGGGCGGTAGGGGGACGTTAAGTAACAAGTGGGGAGTGGGGGAAGGGGGAATGGTGGTTACGAAACATGCGCATGACGTGCGGCTATGATTCAGTTGTGTGAGTTTACGTAATACGAGTGCTATTTTTTTCACCTCCGATGGACTATAAAATAAAGACAAATGTGAATAACAAATTTACTTTTTGACATAGTCACTGTAGAAAATGAAACATTTGTCATACCAGTGAACGAGTTTTCCAATACCCTCTTCATAGAATGCCGCCAGTTTTTCATCGTGTTCTTGTCCCCATTAATCCTTCAGCTAACCTTCGTGATCTTTTTTTCTTTTTAGTTTATTGTCACAAATTTTGATATCTTATTATTCAATAAAAAACCTTTTTTATCTTTAATTTTAATTGCGTTTTATTTCACGGTTCATGCTCGATCACGTGTGTTTATTTTAGATACAACCCAAAAGATAAGTTGGGATTGAAATTATCTACAGCATAGATATACGGTATTGAAAGGAGAATGTGAGGGACAACCCTGAACTCAATTTATTGCGATCATATAACAATATTGTTCACTACAGATGGGGTGCGCAGGAAATAGGAACGCGCATGTACCACTTTCTGTGCCTTCTTTCACTTCCGAACTTAGAATTTCTGAGGCAGGAAAAAGTAAAAAACGAACAATTTAACCAACAAAAATGCTCTATTGTGTTGCTCCCGGTTCAATCAATTCGGAAAAGGCAAAATTATTGAGTAAAGTAACGTTTCATCGATATTACCATTTTATAATCTCCGACTCAGTAATAAATTAATGATAAATCCCGGCAAGCGGCAGTCAATCAGAATAATGTCGACTTTTAGTCACACCCAACGCTAGAAGTGCAGTTATTAAGTACCGAAAGGTGCTTTATGCTATCAGTGTGGGGAACGTGTCTGTCTGTCTGTCTGTCCGTCTGTCTGTAACTCTAACTCCTCCGAGGCTATGAAACATTTTCAAAATCTGTTTTCGTCAGTCGATGAATATGGTTCATGGCACGAACCAATCACAAATATTATCTAAATCGGTTCATTGGCACGTGCACAAATGGTACCTCAATTTTCCCGCCAAGCAATTTTCAATGGGAAGACATATTAAGTAATCTATGAAACAAATCGTAATGACGAGATAGAAGGGGTTATTCATTACTATTTTCGTCCGTCAATGATTATAGTACATGGTACGAACCAATCACAAAAATTATCTAAAACCGTTCAATAGCACGTGCACAAATGGCACCTTCACGACCCCACCAAGCAATTTTCAATGGAGAGATAGCTTATATTAAGTAATATATCAAACAAATCGTAATGACGAGATTGAAGCAGTAATTACTATTGAATATAAATTACTATTTTCGCCAATTAATAAATATGGTTCCGGGAATGAACCATTTACAAAATGGTTGAAATCGAAACAATGGTACGTGCTCTAATGGTACCCTTATGACACCCTCAACTGTTTTCAATGATAAGATATGGCATGTAATATATCAAACAAATTGGGATGATGTGTCATGAATGAATATAACGTAAAATTAATGATAGTCGAAATTGGTTTCAAGGAACCTGGTTTAGTGGAACCATTATGGTTCATTGGAACTTTCAGTGCTAAAATATGGCATGTAATATATCGAACAACTTGGAATGATGTGTCATGAATGAATATAACGTAAAATTAATGATAATCCAAATTGGTTCAAAGGTACGTGGTTAATGGATTAATATGGTCCATTAGCAACTTACAATATTAACATAGGGCAGTTTAAAATAAGGTTCCGCGAATTGTTTAGTTTAACCTTTCGGTACTTGGTTATGTCATTCCTTAATGGTGTATTACGAAAACGGAAATACGTATAGGCACGAAGACAGGTAATGTTTGTAAACACCCACCCCGTCTATGATCACGTCCCTTAGAAAAAAATAGAGCTAGAGTGTTTTATTCACGATACTTAATACCATTGTGTTAATCTCAACTGGTGTATGTCAAAAAACAGTCCATTACATTACTCCAGAGGGGAATAACAAAGGATTTTGGTACGATATTAATTAAAAAGTATGAAAAAAAATACATAAATTCAAAATTAATAAAGGATTTTATTTTTCGATCGAAAAGTTTTTATAAATGATAATTTAAAAATGCTTTCAATAATTTTATACAAAACTGAAATAAAAAGATTAATTGCATTTATAAGTTTATCATTAAGTCCATATATAACTTCACTGCCCAAATTCTGCGTCGCTCATCGTCTCTAAGAAAGCGGTTTTCCCGCTGTTTGAACACCTACTGCAGCACAATTAGGCATTAAGCCTTTATTTCATAAACGTTTTATAATTCGGAAGAAAATTACAACTGGCGATGACTAAATACGGCTGTCAAGTATCGATATCGCATGGCATCTGCTACCACAGTTAGCACATAATGGCGTCCATAAATCATGTGCTGGCTCTAACCAATCGTTTTTTGACTTCGCAATTGTCGTATCTCTTATACATACAGGATCTCAATGTCAGTTTCGTGTAAAAATGGGTTTTCTTTTCTATAGAAACAACGAAAATTTTTAAAAATGAAACAGGTTACAATGTTGGAGACTGATAGATCTCGCGAAATAAATTTTGATGTCAATTGACTTTTAAGGTTATTTTGAAAAAGAAATTATTCAAACAAGTTTTTTAATAACCCTGTTGTACGTTAGCCAGAAGATAAATCCGTCATCAGTCAATCATCCAGGTGTTTCAGGTAAAGTACATAAATTTGGTATAGGAGGGCGCAAATATAGTAGATATTATCAATTATTCCGTAGTGATGTATAAGTTAATTTTGACACGCAATAAGTAGATATCTGTAAAAGTCCTGTGGATTTTTGCGTCTTGTTTTCTCTGAAGTTTTACTTATGTAAGTATGCATAGATTTTAAGGTTACCTATTATCTACTTTTAAGTAAATATCACTTTAATACGAGCATATAATGGGCCGAAAAAAGACGCAATGAGTGCAGAAGGGTGTGAACACATTAGTTCGTGCCAAAGGACACAGTGTATTGGAAGTAGCCAATTTTTCAGGCGTATCAATGAGGACTGTATAGGATGTTGCAGATAACTACAGGGCAGTATAACGGGAAGCCTACCCGCTCGATTGCAGGGGCGGCTCGACATCAAATGATAATTGGGTAATTTTATCAAAAACATGACAGTTTTGCCGTTCACCCCCCATCCCCGACTGTGGAAACTGCTGGCTACTGCAGGCCACCTTCATCTCCCTCCATTCTGCTAATCGACCGAGCCGAGGATTGTATTTGTATAATCTCGGAAGCCTCGGCTAGGCCAGGCTGATTTAACATAATGGACCAATAGGGCATGAGCACAAAAATGGTATCGGAAGCTGTCACGGTGGTGGCGCCACTGTCGAGGTTTAGGATACCTTCGTTAGTTGATATTACAGGGTGTCTCAAAAAAAAGTATCTATTTCAGTGAAATCGGACATTTAAAAAAAAAAACTCAATTTTATTTGTTTAACATACTTTTAATTATGTGTTAAAAGTGCATAAATTTTTAATTTTATGTATACATTTTATTAGCAGTGCAGGGATAATTTCGAAAATGCTTCAAAATATGTTTCTCATAGCTAAGATTTCAAATTTAGGGGGATACAGACGGAGCAATGTTGAAAATTATCAATAAAGTTTTGACGTAAGATAATAAATCTGTTTTGATGTCATAATTGAGTTTTTTTGTTTTTAAATTTGCCCGATTTCACTGAAAGAGTTAGTTACTTTAGGGGCTCCTACCCCTGCGTTACTAAAAAAATTTAAACAAAATTAAAAATTTATACGTATACTTGTAACATATATTTAACATAGTAAACATAAATAAAAGCGAGCTTTTTTTTAATGTCCGATTTAACTGAAATAAACACCAAATATTTTTGGACACCGACTGTATGCTGTGTGCCATCATGCTCTAACAACTACAAAAAAGCCTCATTCATGCTATCATGGCTTTGCTAAAGATAAATCTAGAAGAAAGGAATGGATTATAAAGATACGAACCGATAAAAAAATTTCCAACAGCATGAAATATGCAGTGATCACTTCACACCTGATTATTACGCCATAACTGGTTAAATAATATGAAAAACTAATGTTAAAAGTCTGTCATGAATTCAGCTTAAAAAAAAAAAGTGCTGATAAATTTTTTGGAAATATTAAGGAAAAAATTTATAATAATTTGATACAGTATATCATTGATGATCACTTCTAATTTTAGTTGAAATTCATTATAAAAGACCTTAAAATCATATTCATAGGAATTATGTCAATATATTGTGAAAAGTCTAACGTAAAATCAGGGATGGATGAAAGAATGAATGCTGTTATTTTGTGAATGACGTGTTACACTCTGAATGATGTGTGTTACACCCGTTTTGTGCAATGTAGCATCAAAACAGAACATTGTTTATATTTCATGGTGAAATGTGCATAATGACTACCATAACAGCAGAAAAATATCACATGTTTATTTAATATATCTTGTGAAATATCAAAGTTTAGGTAGGTATTTTTCGTGTATAGGCCAATGGAAATAATTGAAGAAATCAGGAATTCCATTACAGAACTTTTCAAAAAAAGCCAAGAAAAACTACCAAAGAACCGCAGGAAGCCTGAAAAAAAAAGTTAACAGGCAGTTCTTGGTATTAGTGAAATGAAAAAACATTGAACGTTAGTGCTTCTGATCATAGTGAAAGAGAGGTTATCCTAAACATCAGAGTCGAATTCGATTACTTTACATTATTAATACAATAACACACTCATACAATCGTTTTGCGGGTGAGAATGAATCACGAAAGTGAATTTGATATTTTGAACGGTAGAATTTGCAATTATTAAAAATATACTTTGTCCATCGGTTTGAATCGCTGGCAAAAGATCTTAATTATTTATTGCTGAAGTCTGATGGAAAACAAATTTACCTTTTGCATAAGTGATATGGAAAATGCAGCAGATAACATTTATTATTTTATGTATATTTTATATTTTAATTAACGTTTTAATTTTAACTTACTTTTAAATGCAATAAAATATTGGGTCATATACAAAATATAAATCTCAGTGTGAAAACCACGCTCTTTACAGTATTTTTATGATGATACTTGTTTAGTCACTGAGAACTTTTGTCATGTGACTTCCTGTTTTGAAATTACTTTTAGTTTCTTCAATTAATTTGTATCACTCTCCATCTGCCTTCTGAGGATGTGTGTAGACCACACGAAAACGTTAAAGGAACACTGTGTAGCTGTGTATATTCTTGGGCAGTTAATTTTTGATATCTGGCATTATTATGAAATTTCTTCATGAACTTTATTTGGACACTTTTCAGAATTAAGTGAGAAATGTTTTGATGGTTGCAGATATCAGTCTTCTAAATGAACTTGTGCCTATTTTC
Source organism: Rhysida immarginata (assembly GCA_023313115.1). Taxonomy (NCBI): domain Eukaryota; kingdom Metazoa; phylum Arthropoda; class Chilopoda; order Scolopendromorpha; family Scolopendridae; genus Rhysida; species Rhysida immarginata. The sequence continues at coordinate 8,260,631 of JAHWFO010017593.1, read as the reverse complement.
GTGCTGATGTGTATGAATTTTGAGATGTTCCAACAAATGAGACATTGTTTTTGAATTTTATAGCCATCATGGATGAAATGTTAAGCTAAAGTTTATTTTGTTAAAATTAAAAAAATCTTGTATTGGATGGGTTAGTTCAGGGCTGTCCAAGATTTCTGTCCGCGGGCAACGCCCGTTCACGCGGGTAATCTTCCTTACCCCCCCTATTGCACATTACGTTGAAAACATTGTAGAAAAAAAAAAAAAAAAAAAAGGCAATTTACCATTTTATTTCGTTTTAATGTGACAATTTTTTCGATGTCAGCTAGAATTGTATTTTTTTTCCCCGATAGGACACGATTGCATATTTAGCATTTCGAATCCGATCTGTGAACAATGAAAAAAAAAACGTATTCTCCCACTCCGGCTTAAATACTGGTTCAGTGATTTTATGCTTTTACGGAATGTGCGCCTTGTTATGCGAAACGAAAAACAAGCAAGTATCAGTAACAAAAGAAATAAGGCCTCATTTAATGCAATCGCCCCCTAAAGTCTGGCAACACTGCATAGGAAAAAACTATACCCACTCCCCTCCTGAGTTTTGGACTATCTTCTCGGCTTTGCCCGTGAGCTTTGTCCGCGAGCATTTTATGTTGCGCGCGGGCGACGTGCACGATTTGGACGGCCCTGGGTTAGTTACATCGTTAAGAGGAAGGGGGTGGAAGTTATTATTTTATAATTTTTTATTTTGTTGTTAATATTGTTGGGTTGTTGTTTTTTGTTTTTTTTAATCAAATTTTGTGAATAAATTTGAATTGGAGAATTTTGATGTAATAGAAATCAGTATGGAAAGTTTATTCAGATTATAGCTATAGTGAAATGTAGTTTCTCCACCCTTATTAGAAATAAGCAAAGAGAGAGGTGATTACTTCCATATTTGTAGGGATGGAACATTTAGGAAATTATATCTTGGCGTCGTTTTGTTCATAATGCACGTTGCACAATTCGAAGATTCTTATAAATGCAGAAAAATAAAGGGGAAAAGAATTAATTTAAAATTATTGGTATTATACGAATGCTACAGTATGATTTACATTGTCTTAGCAATACTATTTTTAATTCCTCCAATTCAACCATCATCATAAAAAGGAGAAACGGTTTACATAACTGATGGCATATTCTTTAGGGGGAAAATGTATAATTAGATTGCTATATATGGATGATCGCAATATGTGGATTTAAAATTTAGACTTTGTTCATCAGAAAAAGTAAATCGCATCAGAGAAACAGTAATGGTGCTTGCAATAAAAATCTGCTAATCCAAAGCATATTTTTGTTACTTATTTTAAATTAATCTTCATATATGAGTGAGCTGATTTTGAATCGGAACAAAACGCTTTACAAACAATTTATTTTACAAATCAAAAACAAAATAGTTTATTCATCGAAATAAATTCCATCGTGATCAATTCCGCAAAAAAATTTAAAAAATCTACAGGTAATTCGGCTGGATTTGGAGAAAAGTCTTTAGTTACACTGCTAAACAACTATAAGTACCAAAAAATCCTAGCTTTTAAACCTGTTATGAGTTCCTCTTGGGTTGTTATTTATTCACAGACCATAAAAAACTAAATGTATTATAAAATGTACAGTAAAAAATTAGTAGAATAAATATAGGAACCATCTAAACACTGTGAATAAACATATCCTTCATACAAATTATTAATAACGTGCGGATATATTCCAAGTGCGGATATTTTCAAAATGACGTGTGATTAAAAAAAAACCTAGTACTTCACCCAATGTCAAGCGAATTTTAAATTTATCTTCGTCCCGTAATATTTCAAAGGTTGGACATTATTTGGATATTCCGCTTCCTTTGGATTCAGCATGCTCTAAGATAATAAAGAAAAACGTGAAAACAAAGTGTACCGTGAATGTTGTTGTACTTGTTGCAGCTAAAATCGCAGGAAAAAAATTAAGTATAGCGAAAGGATTATAATGAGCCTTCTCGACTCTGATGTTGGAGCCACCTAATGACGTTTGCTATAGAAATTTTTTTTTGCATAATATTAAAGACCTCATAAATATAATCATAATTTGAAACTATGATTTTTTTTTTGCGAGGGGTTTATTTTTTAAAATTTTTTTTATAATTTTAGCATAGCATATTTGTCAAATTTGATGTCAGTTGACCTTTAATTCAGAAATCCTTCATCCAGTAAGTGCCCTTTCTTTCAATTTAAAATGAGTTCAGACGGCCAAAATTAATTCTCTTATGTAGAAATAATTTGAACAGAAGGTTTTAGCAGAAGGTTAAAAGATCGCGATTGTGTCGGTGATTGCCCTTTGTCTTTTCATCAGCATACGAATCACCGTTTCATCTCTTCGATTTAGCGATTATACTAGTGCACAAGTGTTGAAAACTGTTGTATTGTGGAACTCACAAATATTGTATCTTCCCTTCGTTAGCCATTACTTTAAAAATTTTTTAAAATAAATCTTTTTATTTCATACTAAGAGCCATAATAGAATATTTTTACCCGTGGTTATAAATTTGTTTCAGTAATAGAAGAAAGATCGCATGCAAAGCAAAATATTTGAGAAATTTGGTACAGATAAAAGAAGTAACATTTTATGTCGATTTACTTCAAACATTTTACTTCATTTCAGAGTTGTAAAGTTATCAAAACAAAATCGAATGTAAAGCAAAAATAGTTTTAGATGCTTTTTTTAAACTTCGATTGATTGTAACGCGCAACAATTTTTAAGAACATTCGAAGAAACAAAATGAATGAATCTCGATTGATTAAAACACCTCAGATATGTAATCTTTGTAGGATTTCAGGGGGATTTGACAATATTATTAAAGTATGAAATGTGCTATAAATCGAGAATATTATAATTTTTAAATTATTAAAATGTGCTCTAATTTTGCGAGAGATATAATGGAAGAATTGAGAAAAGAAAAATGGACATGTTTATTAACAGAATTTTACAGAAAACAAGAGATAAGATGGTAACATTCGCGACAATTTTCGAATTATCAAATAGAACATAATCATGGATCAAGTAAAAATAAGTTTTAATAGTTGATGCTTAATCAACGATGCTACCTATAATCATTTTTATTACTCTGAATAATTTTCATAATATTTTATGCAGTACCAATTAAATCAATTGGATACTTTTGGAATTATAGCATATTGATAATGGAACTTTTACAGACAATGATAACAATTCGGAACGAATTCAAAACTGAACCCTGTAGCTTAGCCGCGCCATAAAATGAGGATTTAGAAATAAAAAAAAAAATACAGACAGGAAATATGAATAAATTGCCAGATCTAAAACACGGACAACACCAAAACAGGACAATCAGCCAGAATGATTAAAAATGAGTGCGTCAAGTTAAGGATGAGTCAGAAAACGCAAAAAAGAAGACTTTATGTGATCAGAAAACAGCTATTTATTTTTATTTATTTATTTATTTATAGCAGTAACATAATAGTAAAAGAGATGGTGGTAACAAAAGTAATTAGCTATATGATAACCATTATACGAGAGGTACTCAAATGAAAACGAACGGTGAGGAACTGCAGACAAGGGAAAGAATACACAGGCCAGTTATCTGTTGTCGACACACTTCTCGCACTGACTGTGAGTCACAGGCGCAGATTACCAGTTGCGTAAATGTCCGTCGGCTGCGAGCAATAGCCCATCTTAAACTGCTACCGATATCCTGACTTTGGAGTCCGACCCGAAGCGCCACCCTTTAAGTTAATTTTCCTTGTGCCAAGAAGATGAAAATTGCATAGGAAGTGATCGGCAGATAGTGTTCAAGTAAGATCTCTCAATTGAAGCGTTCTAGACTATCAGGTTTTCTTTTTGAGTTTGATAGTATCTTGTGGTGGAGAGAATGTCCCTGTGGGACGGGAAACTGATCGTTTGTTTTTGATCCCCAATCGCAAGGTGTTCACAGTCGTCGCCTATTGGGTGAGTCAAAAGTCACTGGATATAGTTGTATTTCGGAAATGGTCTGAAGTTACGTTGCAAGACTCGCGACGGCTCTTGGGAAGCGTTTAATGGTCCCAAGCGGAGCCATTTGAGGGCTGTGGCCCGTAATGATCCTCAACAGGCCTTTCTTTTCCAATGTCCACCAGGTTAAACAGCGAAAAGATGGGACGAGGAGGTCACGAAATCGTAATTTTGTGAGCATGAGGAAGCGGGATAGGGCTCATTCTAAGAGCATTCAGGTAGTGACGCCGTCTTTTAATAAGAAAATATACAGGTGACAATTATTGAGCTATATGAAAAAAAAACTTGATAACTTTTGAACAATTGGCGAGATTCAGTTAAAACTTGTTGGAATTTTTTTGATGTGAATATGGTTTTCTTTAGCGACGAAGCTCACTTTCATTTGGATGGTACGTCAATAAGCAGAATTGCCCCCTTTGGGGGACTGAAAATCCCCATTTCGCAATCGAGAAGTCTCTCACCCCAAACGGGTAACTGTTTGCTGTGCAACGTCAAGTCGCGGAATAATCTGTGCGATATTCATTGAAGGCACAGTGATTGCTGAACGATATGTCAAAATTTTAGAAAATGATCTCATCCCTGTTATCCAAAGTGACCCAGATTTCGAAAAGATGTGGGTCATGCAGGACGGAGCACGACCCCATCGGACCAATAGTGTTTGAAGTCCTGGAAGAGCACTTTGGAGAGCTCATGGCTTTGGGGTACCCAGAATCACTTCGCCGCCATATTATCCTGACATCAACCTTTGTGACTCATTTTTGTGGAAAAATATTAAAGACAAAGTTTACGCAAATAACCCGAAACCGTCGCTGAGCTCAAAATAGCCATTCAGAAGATCATCGAAGATCGCCATCTCGAACATGTCATAAACTAAATCCGAATATCTGTAGTTACATTAAACACTTGAATAAAAATTTTGAACTCAGTAGTTTTTGAAAAATTTGATGTGTTATTTCATGTAGCTCAATAATTTTCACCCTGTATAAAATCAAGCCAAAACCAGTGTGCATAGAAGAAAGCATCGTGCGTATCGACAGTCGGCACATAGAAGCGTTTTAGTAATTAAGAAGGAATGAGGAGGCAATTGACAGAGAGAGGAGAGTGCGCGGAAAATTTGAGCGAGGAGGAAGGCAGAATTGCTCCCAGGAAAGGGAGGATGGGAAGAGAGCTTAGCATGTCCTACGAACATTGTTATGAGCAGCTGAAAGCAAAGTGTGAACCCCTATATTGTGAAAGGCCTTCATGTTTATTCTAGCTAGCGCAGAAGTCGAGAGGGATATTAGAGCCGCCTAATGTAAATGATGTTTTAGATTTTTACAGTGAAAATCTTGGCGCCGCAGCGAAGGAAATTCTTTGAACGCGATAAAGTGAACTCTTCCATTTCACCTTACAGTGAAAGCACTCTACGGCTTGTGTTACCGCTTGGTGTGGATATATCTCATATTAGCATCATTTTCCCCATGGTTCGTGCTCATAAAAACCATGCTCTTTTTCTCTAAAAACTAAATTAAAACTTATGAAAATTTATTCATTTTTGCAATTTAAAACTAAATTATGCTGATGATTTTTTTAATATTTTCGACTAGTGTTACGCGAGTATTTTATGTTAAACTAGTATTTTCTAATACAAACGTATGTACGAAGGGTGATCAAAAAGTAATGTCGCGTATTTTTTCTCTCTAAAATCATGACCGGGAAAAAATAAACACATGTACATTCGATAGAACAATTCAACTTTTATTTTTCCACATAATCTCCAAGCCGATTGAGGCAACGATCCCAGCGGTGGACAAGTTTTTTCACGCCTGTCGATAAAAATCGTCTGGTTGAGTGTGGAACCAGTTGCGAATGCCGATTTCACCTCGTCGTCGTCACGGAAATGTTGACCGGCCAGTGACTTCTTCAACGGTCCGAAGATATGGTAGTCACTGGGAGCGAGGTCCGGACTGTATGGAGGATAAAGCAGTGTTTCTCAGTTCCATCGCTGCAACAGGTCAGTGATCCGTTTCGCCGTGTTGGGATGTGCGTTGTCGTGGTCCAGCACGATGTCCTCTTTTGCCAAGTCAGGTCTTTTCCTGCGTATGGCCGCTCGAAGATTTCTCAATGTGCCTCTGTAACGTTCGGAATTGACAGTGGTATGCGGTGGAAGAAACTCAAACAGTATCGGATCACGGCAATCCAAAAAACATGTCACCATGACCTTGCCGGCTAATGGCATAGTTTTGAACTTTTACGTTGTGGGAGATGAGGTGTCTTTCCAAACCGCCGATTGCATCTTGGTTTCGGGTGATTCATCGCCTGTGATGATTCGATCCAAAAAATCCTGACCCTTCTCCTGATATCGGGTGAGATGCAGCAAACAAGCATCGAAACGAGCACTTTGATGTTCGGCCGTCAGCTGTCGTGGTACCCCATCTGCATGACACTTTGCGAAAGCCGAGCTGCTCCTGAACAATGTCGTACGCCGTCCCATATGAAATGTCCAGCGTTGCAGCAATTTCTCTCACGGTAATCCGCGAGTTCTCCCGCACCTGCGCTGCTTCCACAGCGGTAATGTTGCTGTCAGTCATGGATTCCCGCTGCCGGCCAGCGCGATGTTCGTCCAGCAGGTCCTCTCGTCCTTCTCGAAAAGCCTTGCACCAACGTTGTACTGTTGGGAGCTGCACGATATCACCTCCGTACACCGACACAATTTCCTTATGGATATCGACTGGTTTCAGTCCTTTTGCACAAAGAAAACGCATAACACTTCGCCGTTCAAAGGCACTGGCCATCTTGTTTGGACTGTCACGTTGCTAGTGCTTGGCGGATTCACACGATACTAAGAGGAAACTTTAACAATGAACCAAACTAACTTTCATATATCGCAATTTTCTCATATCTGCCGTCATTTTCGAGGAAAAAAATACGCGACATTACTTTTTGATCACCCCTCGTATTACTGATATAAAAGCGAATAAATTTAAATTCGGACTAATTTCTCGAGTAGTTTTATAATAGCGACTTTCTACTATTCGTGCCTTTATTAGGCGTATACAATGAAATTCATAACATTTAATTTTTTGAAGGTTTTATAATAGTAAAATCTTTTTGATTATCTTAACGCTTATTATTTTAGGTAATTGTTATTCTTGTACTATACATATAGTGCTTACAGTTGTAACGGATTAAAGCTTTCCTCTTATGTTATTTTTTCCAAGTGCATTAATTTTTATTTTAATTATAAAATTGTCTCTAGTGTGTTAATTTTGAACTGCAACTGAATGTTAAATGTTGTTTGTTAGTTAAAGGGCAACTGACATCAAAATTTTCGATACTATAAGATTAAGTAAATAATTAAATAAAACTGCATAATTGCATAATACATAATTTAATTTCGAAAATTTTTATTATTTATTTAATAAAATGAACAAATATTCGCTATTTACTGAACACGACGAAAAACATTCTTCTGATAGGGGGGGAAGTCGATGACGTCATACGAGCGAAAGGAGTTTCCAGTCCTGTAGTCATTACCGCTAAAGTCTCATTCATTCAACGGAGGTCAATCTGAGATCAACTCGAAAAAAGTTCTCGAGAAAAATGTATCAGCCTTGCAATCTTTATGATCTCTTTCTTGTCAACTAAATAGTTTCCCAAAACGGAGTAACATGGAATTCTGTGGGAGCGCGTGCAATATCAATGGCAACCATAGAGATTCAACCAGACCCAATTTCAAGGCAACTCAATTGTTGCTCACTCGAATAGAATCAATAGGATATAGAAGGGGGGGGGGA
>JAHWFO010017593.1:8201547-8252738 GCA_023313115.1 Rhysida immarginata | reverse complement strand
TCAATTGTTGCTCACTGGAATAGAATCAATAGGATATAGAAGGGGGGAGGACTGCTGATGAACTAAAATTATAAAAAATTATAAAAAAAATAACACCTGTTAGAACTTCTTATATATATTGATTGTTGTACTGCCGTGTTATTTTTTCTGGGACTAATTTTGCTGTAAACATCTTTTTTTTTAAATCTCTCATAAAAATGTCAATTTACATAGAGGCTGTTTATTAGTGAAATCGAAAAACGACCTGCTCTTTATTGAATTTAAGTTAAAAGAATACTGAGATAAAAATCTTAGACAAATTATGAACAGAAATTTGCAAGCAGTTTATTCAGGAATTGGAATAAGATAGGCTATATAAATTATTTTATGTTTTATATTTTTTAACTACAGGAAATTCGTTTCGCGTATCATTTTTTTTCTCCCTTAAACGATGTAGGCATATGTTTGTATATGTGGTAAGGAAAAAGTATAGTAGTCTCATTGAGGTTATATATATCAGTTCGTTAGAGGAAGTGGGGGGGGGGGCTGGTGGGCGCAGCCCCTCAGTCTTTAAACAATAAATTCAAATAAATTCTTTCCTTGGTCGCATGATCAGTCATCGCGCGATGTGCAGAAGTGAACAATAACCAATTTTTATAATTAGATATATCTATGGGCACCGGTTCATCCCGATCATAAGAGAAACTGACACGGGTGGAGAGCGAAATCATTACAACCAAGTAAATACATAAGAGAATGTTATAAACACATTATTAATATTAATTAAAAAATAAAAAGTCCATTAATATACTTTATTACAACTCCTACTCTTATATAACATTATTAATATATAAACTGACGAGTCTAATTGTTGATCAATCAATAATAAGGCATGTTAACAAACCAATCGACAATTGATTAAATATGTAAATATGAATTGATTTAACGATATATATGTGCCCTTTATGTTTAATTGTCACACATTGGGAAAAATATATAAACAAAAGTAAAAAATGAGAAACAAGATGAGAGGCCAAGGCCACAGTTCATGTATAAATCTTCTTAAATTTTGTAACTTTTATTTGAACATTTGAAACCGACACATATTAATCAAATAATGAAAAATAAAGTAAAATTCAAGTTTGTTGCAGATTTGAACCCGAATAACGCTAGTGCAACAAGGAACATTTCAATGTAAGTGGATCTCATTTTTTATTTGGATTTTCCAAAATTAAGGATAGAAAATGATCGGAAAAGAAAAATGATGATCAGTTATTCTATGTTAGATAGCCAAGACGATTCTCCAGAGTGACGTCACGCACAGCGGTGAATTAGGGCGAAGCTCAAAACGAAATGAGTTTTGAAAACTGATGTTTGAAAAATTATATTTAAAAACTACGTAAGTTATAAAAATTTTACAAGTCAAATTAGAGTTAGTTGATGGTCCTTTATGTTATAAAATAATAAAATTGATAGGTGATTTTTGGTGTCAGTTGCCCTTTAATATTTGAATTGGTTTTTATTTGAATTACTGGCGATTTTTAATAATACATCCCAACTATCTTCTTCTTTTGAAATTAATTTGATTAATTTTTCGTAAATTTTCATTTAGATCTTGGTTTTCATTTGTATATTACAAATCGAGATCTTGCTGCATAAGAAATTATAAATGAAACCTGGAGTTAATGCTCCAAACATAAGGCAATGATATTATTGGAAAAAATGGAAGGAAACTTTCCGCGATCTGGAGTCGAACAGGAATTTATTATCAATTTCTCATGTGTGTTCATCAGCGTTCTGATGATTTAGCAAGAAGGAATTTCCGATCCGCTAACTGAGTGCCCGCCCTATCATTAGGCTTCCATCTGGACTACCTTGTAGTCTTTAGGACACTTGGAGCCAGCCTTGCTGTAAGCTTAGCTCAATTGGTAGAAGCGACGAGCCTGATGCTCGTTGTTCCTGGTTCGAATCCTGTTTGCGGAATTTTTCTTTCCATTTTTTCCCAATAATATGTTTGTCATATGAAGAGTGATGAATTTTAAATGCCGCATACTTTTGACACATTTATTATTTTTAATTTCTTGAAGTTGGGGTTTTCTTAAAAATCGCATTGTCACTTTAATTAATATTATGCTAATCTTTTGAAAATTTATTACGTGCCCTTATTTAAATCCTTAATTTAAAAATTAATTTTAAAGATGCGTCTAACCTTTATAATTTTATTTTCTAGTGTCAACCTCCGCATGCCAAGAACTGGTCAATCTGGTCGGCGTTGTTTCCTTTTTCTGTTTTGTACTATGAATTCCTTGAAAGATCTTGATATAATGAAGCCATCTTTTACAAATTGTAGGCAAACCGTAGTGCCCCCGTCCTAATCTCTCTATCCCCATCATACACAAAAATAATTCAACACATTGCCGAGATACGGCTCTGGTCTTTTAGTTGTATCATCGTAACTTGGAATTCTTTCTTGTATTAGAGCAGTCTGTATAGACACTCACAAAGTAAATTTAGTTTATATTTAGTTAATTTCAAATTCATTATCGAAAGTTTCAAAAATTTAGATTAAGATTTTTTTTTCATTTTGGTTTAGTTTTCAGCGGAATTAGTTTTTAACATGCAAATTAAAATCTATTTGAAGAAAGTTAAATGTTAAATTAAAAGTTAAATCTTGAATCTTAAATGTAATTTCTTGAAAAACAGTTTTTATTATTAAAAATTAATCTTTCCAAATTAAACATATAAAATTATACTTTTAAAAACTTTAATATAGTTAGAAATTAATTTTTGCGAGATTTAAATCAAAATGTAGTTAATTTTTGAACTAACTGAGCATAATTGTAAAGGCTTTTATTCCTGTTTCATCGAGTTAAATTTCTGCTAAAGTTTGGCGATGAGAATGAAATGAGCTGTTGATGGTCAACTAGTGGAAGAGGAACCATGCTGGAATGAGCATTTGCTTGGTTGTTTAAGGGAAAATGGTAATAATTTAGCTCTAGGAACATATCCAACGAGGACCCTTAAGTTACGTTTCGGCTCTTTGTCTGTGATTTTCTAGAGTAGTTACTAAATTGCATTTTAAAATTTAAAGGCTAATTTAGATTATGGGTTTATATTTGTTTTTATTTAATTTTGGGATATTTCTCGTGCACCGGGCCTCCAATGTGAACTTTCAGAAATTTCTTCAAGGTATGTTAATTTTTAATTTGTCTGCAATTAGTTTAATTATACAAAATGGTGGCGGAGAGGATCTTAACATTAGAGGGAAATGTTTGATGATCAAACAAAATTAGAATGCAGTTCCTGGTTTCATTATAGTTAGGGAAAGGAGAACATTTTCTTTCCGCATGGGAAGAGGATATCAGGCCTTAAAGACATTGTCATCCCTGGATGTTAACGGTGGGCGTCGAAGAACTTTCAGGGTATCTTGGTGTAATAATTTTTCAGGAGCAGAAAACAACTTTTCGGTTGCTGAAAGTGATGCTCCAAAGGCATAAAAATGCACATATTTATGCCAGAGACTAAAAAAAGTTCTTGTTTTAAGTAATGGTATACTCGAATGTAAACATTTTCTCCCCTGTTTGCCCAGATTTAAAAATTTTACTTTCTAAAAACTCATTTAAATTTTAGCCGTTGCCCTCGGTCTCGGTGATGACCAACGATCGGCCCAGACTGCAAACACAAGGTAGCACTTAGCTATTACTGTGAATAAACTATGGCTCGATGATGAGGAAACCGTGTATAGACAGTAAACACAGGACCCATTAACATGTTCTATCGCTCTCCCTTGATGTTGGTGTGAATCCATAATATTGTTTAGTTTCATTACAACAGCCCATTAAGCTATTAGAAACACTTTAATAGAATCGTTTAATTTTTAATGATCTTATTAATGTATTAATTCAGATCATGTAATACCTGAAAATCTAATTTTTGTTCTTGTTTCTTCTAAGAGGAAGCGACCCAACTTTCATTTCAAAATTCAAGTTAAGGCACAATCTTAAGCTTGTAAGTAAGCTAACGTAAGTTTTATTTTTTTTAAAAATTAGATTTTGGTTTCATTTTACATATAATGTTTTGTCTTTCTTTCACAGGACTTAATAAAGATGACGGTACACGTAGTTAATTTCTATGTTGTCGAATTAAAATTAGTCTTCTAATTGCTGTTCTGACTTCTAAATTTACGAAATTTAAATTGCTGTCAATGTTTTCTTGCAGTTTATATCACGGTTTATTTAAATATGGCTGAAGATACTGTTGGTCAAACCTAGATCAAATTTCAAACAAGAGCTTAGTTAATAATAATTAAAAAAAAAAAAACGAGAAAAATTTACTCCTTTGATTTGACTTGGGATTCATTGTATAATTCCCTCAAAATTCGCGTTTCTTCACCCTCCAGATTGAAGACCAGGGCTGCCCCAAAAAGTAAAAAGGTGAGGCCTGGTGCAGAATTAACTAATCTATTACATTTTATTTTCTATCGTGGAAAATCAAGATGTTCGTGCAGGCTATTTTCGAAAATATTTGTGCTATGGAAAATCAAGGGCGTTGCCAAGCCACCATTTTTTGAACTGTTAATAGTGAAAAGCGTCTTGAAAATTGTAGCTATTAGATTAATATACTTCGCAAGTGAAGGTTCAGTGTGTGAATTTCAAATGAATGCGGCGTGGAAAGGAAGGAAAAAGACAGTAAAATTCAATTCAAATTAAATAATTGGCCCTAAATTTAATTTTTGAAAACTGATTCGCTGAAGCAATTTAAGACGTCCTATATAAGACATGGATAGATATCTTCGAAAAAGAAAAGTGGGCAGAAATCAAAATCTACGAACAATCTTGTCCGGCACCCCGTATCGATCAAAATTATCCAACGGGAACAACCGGCTGCGAACATTAATCACAGGGCAGGTATTTCAAAACATTGGTAATACTGCGTAATACTCACCACAAGGGCACATACTGGAAACACAGCAATGAGATCAGATCATCTGGTATAGAATAGATGTTTCAGAATAGATGTTTATCTGAAGAACGCCTGCAGAAGCCTTTCCTGTGAATTTGTCCTTCGTATTATCAACCTTTGAGGGGACTCTGTCCTGCGTTGGATGCGATTTCTCCAAAATATAATCTCTAAAGATGCAAAAGTGCAAAAACTCAAATGTAATCATACGTTGTAGAATATTTTGGGGGCACATTTTGATTCGACCGTTTTGCCATTCTCACTAAATTGACCTAGCACCTTCAATGAGGGAACTTCAACGCAAAATATTTTTTAAATTAAATTAATGTCAGCATATCTTAGAGCCTTAATCGTCCTTAAAGTTTCATTTCTATTGTAAACTACAACACAATTATCTTATCAAAGTTAAAAAATAGAATGATACGTCAAGTGTTTCATATGCAGTGATACGTCCAATTAATGCTGTTGAATGTTTTTTTATTTTTTAAATTAGTAATTAGGCAGCAGATATCGCCACTTAATTTTTACATTTCAGCGAATTATGCGCCACCCTTTAGCTCACATTTTCAAAGTTCTTGATAGATGATAGCTTGTGTAGCTTCTGTATACATTTACTGTACCTATATTAACAAATAGCATCATTAGAAGGTATATTATTAAGTAAAATGATTAAGAAAAGAATGAAACCTAAGATAAACTTAGAAGGGTAATTAAAAACTATTTAGACGTTCAAAAACCGTTCAATCCGCAGGGAATAAAAGCCCAGATTGCACAGTATAAAGTCATTCTACAGGAAAAAAGATACGAAAAAGTAACAGATTCTGGTTAGATTCTTTATGCCAACGACAGCCATGGTACGAGCTTGCACTCCACTGTTTCTGATTCACGCTTGATAAATCTTCAACTACTACTGCTGCAGTCTATCCCCTGCGGTTTGGATGAGCAAAGAATATAGATATAAATGAGGTCGATAATACCGTAAAAATTATTTGTTGTTTCCTACTTGAAGTACGAAGCCATCGTTAACTTCAACCTATGGTTGTCACACTATCACCAATAAACGCTATTTTCTGATTTTTGTTGAGAATTCTTTGTTTTACACCTGAAAGATAATCAGCCGTGTTATGATCTAAATAACAACTACTCAGTACTGGTTAAAACAAATCCACCCACTCTTACTTTTGAAATTAGTGTTTCCTCAATATTGTCTGTGTTTTCTTTTCCCCCCTTTATCTGTATGAAGTCTTTGACTTCCATTTTTGTCATAAACGGTGAGCTACATCAAGCGAGGAGTTTAACTGAATACCGTAGTATTTGTTTCTACGAATCCCTGAAATAATTTTACATATGTGAGGAGGCCACGAGATTTATTAGCTCGTTTTGTACTTCAGGAGAAAAATATAAAGTTTACTTAACTTTTATACGTTCTAAAGGCACGTTCATTACTGGATCAAATTTTGCTAACAACTCCAAAAATGGCAAAGAATTTCTATAATTTTTCATTGATTTTACGTCACTTTTATAACCACAAAATGCTAGATTCTGTTAAGCTAAACATTGTGTTTAATCTAGAGACCCGCCGCAGTAAATTTTTTAATACATTTGTTTTCTTGCTGAATTTGTCATCAATGCATACGGCGCTCAGTTTTCCAAATGACTCGCGATGGATATTTTCATGGGCAGATGAGTTTTCAATTTTCTTCCAGTTTGAGAATCTACCCCATGTTTTGAAAGCGCATCAACTATCGGATGTCCTCCAAGTAGACGAAAAACAAAACAACATAAGCAGCATAAAATGGGCATAAATTCTCATTAATTAATGGCCATAAGGAAAAGGAATCGGTACCCTTCGCGCATACGCCACTTACGTCCTCTCCCGCTTGCTACGCCACTGATGCAATCTAGACGTGTTTCGATAGAATAGCAAACAGTCGTCACGGAAAATATTGAGATCAATAACAGCGTCTCGATTGCGCAATGCCATTTACTGCATATCGATTGAGTTTAGAAACTACCATGGGGAACTGAAAACTCCGTTCAAATTTCATCCATTGAATGATGTCCCAGCTGAATCTTGTGCCTGTAAATTTTAATTAGAAATATGGAAAAAGCATTATAGGAAACTTAGTAGACATTAAGTAAAATTACGCCTTAAAGTGAAGGAGGAAAAGAAAAGAAATGAATAACAGATAAAATATTTTAGCTAATCCAAAAATTGATCTTATTTTTGAAAGTAAAAAAATTTCGCAAAACTTAATGGATTTTTTTTTTACTCTTTTTCAACATGCTATAAAAAGTAATTTTATTTCTTGTAAATTTTGTTTTTTCTATTTATTCTTCTCTTGGTTGTCCGTAGGACCTTTAATGATTTCTTGGAATTTATTTTTTGGAGGAGATTTTCGCTAATTATTTTTTTTTAATTTACTTTTTAATTATTTCTTATTTGACTAACGATGATTTAAATTTATTATGCGTTTACGTTTTTTATCGTATTTTTGTTATTTTTATTATATCCATTCTCTGTATAGCCCTTACCTATAGTTTCAATTGTCATTTCATTGCTTTCATCAATGCGGAAATATCACTTTGAAGTCGATTAAATATTCAACTCTACCACTGTTTTCGGATAGTTGCGGCTGTCTCCTGTAGTTGTTCGAAAGATCTAAACTTAGATACAGAGATGTAACGAAGTATTTTTCGACATGAAAATAAAAGACTAGGTATAATACCGTTGTAATGTCCTTTATGATTATGTTCATTTTTTTCTACAACGATCCTTATAAATTTCGAATAAGACTCTCTTATAATATAATCGTCACATTTAACATAAGAACCATACTCAACATTTGGTCATTACCATATACGGTTATACACTCCCTGGAGAAGTTAATTACTAGAGTAAATACCAAATACAAGTTGTTGTAGAAATTTTACAGAAAACCGTCCCGTGTATTATAAAAAAAGCATGTAAATCTCAATTGAGAACTTTGACTCTTTTTGTGAGAAAACCTTCATGTTCGAGAAAAGATATTCGACGAATTGCTGCTACTTAGTGTTGCAATGCTTATGAACTACATAGAAGCCTATGTATTCAAGCGCTCACTTTAGACTAGTGTATAGGGTAAGTCAAAGTGACTCGTGACTAACCCTGTCTTAGCTTCAGTTGAGAGTGACGTCATGGAATGAGGTCCCTTACCAGACATAGTGCACAACATCGTATCCTTCCGCCGTTAAAAAAATAAGTTATTCTAAGGCTATGTATGCTACGCTACACCATCCTTTAATCGCGTGGCTTCTCGAAAATTAGGATGGTGTCTATCAGATATCATTTTTTTAAATTAATGTTTAAAGTATTTTAATCCTCTTCTTTCAATTCTGACACATCTCTTTCACGCAGGAACAAGAGACGCCGCCATTTTACAATCAAATAATCTCGACTACAGACTGACTTCATTTTATTTTATTTTTTTTTAAATTTCGTCAAATAGCTTTTCTATCCACCGATTTTTGATTATATCGAGGAGAAAAATATGAAATATGATTCCAGAAAGAATTTTGAACTTTTTATACAGAAAATTATTCCAACTATTTCTTCATGCGGGCGAACTGTAACCGCTTCACTCGTGACGTCACTCTCAACTGAAGCTGAGACAAGGTATTTTTTTTTATAGAGTCAATTCACACATGACTCTAGATTAACATAGGATACGATATTAGCGTATCTTATTAACAAATATAATCATCAAAAAAAAAAAAAACAAAAAAAAAAAAAAATCTAATTCCTCTAACCACAAAAAGCTGCTCGCATTACATTTTCCCTTCATTTACAGATCGTATCTTACGACATGATTTGCAAACAGCAGTTTCTGAGAGCTTTTCATGCTGGAATGATTCTCTTAGAACATAAGCATGATTTCCTTTTGAAAATATAAGTTGAGGTAGTTTGAATGAAATTGAATTTTTTCGTTTCACCTCAACCAAAATAAAAAATAAATTTTCAATAACTTCCTTTTAAATTTAAATTAATTTCAAATTCAATAATAAATAATTCAAATGTTATTTAAAATTTTGTTTTGGTTGAGGTGATAAGAAAAATTTCAACTTCATTCAAACTAGTTTCCATTTTTTGTTTTAGTTGTGTTCGTGCGAAAAATCGCATGAGACTAAGTCGTATAAAGCAATCGAATTTGCTTTCATCCGAGCTTTAGTAGCTTGTCACACTATTTAGAATGGATCGAACTTTTCTTCAATTTGGGTCACATGGTTAAGCACCCGTGATTGTTGGTATTGCACCACTGTTGTTTCGGCGGGATATGCACGTGCATATAAACTGATCTTCATAACTCTCAAAACATTGAATCGTTAGCGGCAAGGTTATATCACTTTAACTTATAGCAAATTTCGCGGATAAAATTCTCAATGGCTATTTGGTGGGTGTCGGAAAAGTCATGCGGTATTTTTTCTATGTTTTTCAAAGGTCATTTAGTTATATAAAGAACAAAAAAATCAACAATGATATATTGCCATTTTTCAGTGAGCTTCATAATTTTACGTTTATACAAGGTGTTTCACTCAATTAGCCCCCTTTTCAATTTATTATTGTGACTTAACAAATAAACATAGACATATGAACATGGAAAGAAAGGAAACTACATACTTCAAATTATTCCTAGGGGGATGATGTGTTCGATATGGAGTCCATGGATGTTGCGAATTTCCCGTAGGCATAACGCAAAATTATGGAGAACGCGTTTCATCATTTCTCATGTGAAAAATCGGCAGCTGTCAATGATCGCTTATCTCATTTATTCCAGTGTTCGAGGACCTGTGTCATACACATTCTTTTTAGAAAAATCCCCATAGGAAAAAATCAGATGGGTTCTACCGAGGCTGGTAAGGATCGGGGGGGCGGGGGCCCGGGCAGGAAAATCCGCAACGACTGGAAAACGATTTGAAACCACGTGGTCCTGAAACTTTGAATGCAGATAATCGAGCACCTCAAGTGTTGTGTAAACAGAAATCTTCTACGCCGCAGTTCAGGAATAAAAAATGAGTCCAACATCTCCAGATAATTCTTTCCAGTTACGTACTCCTCAAATAAACGCATCAATGACATCTTCCACTGAAAAAAGCACACCACACCAACTGCTTTCTGGGTGAAGCTGGTCTCATGCATTACCTTCGGATTTAACGAATATTCTGTCTGTTTATATCTCCAGTAATGTGAAAATACGCCTCATCTCTCTAGCATACACGGGTTGGCTTTTAAATGTTCCCTAATTTTTTGTGCAAAGGTCTCCCTCTTTGTCATGGCACCACTCTTTAAACCCTGTACCATATGAATCTTGTAGGGGAGCATGTTGAGGTCTTTCCGCAGTATATGCAAGGTCCTTGGTAAGGTCATCATTTTCAGCTGACAAAACGTCACAATGATTTCTTGTTTGGAGAGGCAACAATACTCTGACAAATGTTTTTGATGTTTGCTGGTGATGGAATTCGCGGGATGCTGCCCCATTTAGGCCTACCTTGAACGTTTCCCGTTCGGATTTGCTTGTCAAACTTCTTTATCGCACTCCCGGCCAGGTGGTCGAGAGGGCTAGGGCGTAAGCTTTCTAGTTCTCGAGTCTGCCTGGTCGTGGGTTCGAATCCCGCCGTGGGCATGGATGTTTGTGTTTGTCCCGGGCTGCGTACAGATATAGCTTGTGTAAAAGGCGCAAAATGACCTTAGTAGTCGACGCCAAAAATTCTAATAAACCAACCAACCATGTTTATCGCACTCGTATCTGGAGCATATGCACATTTAAAGTGCTTTCTGAATTTCCCCCAAAACCATTCCACAATCCGCGTTTTCTGTTACGTTATTAGCGGCGGTGCCAAGTTGGATTGTGATACTACTGCCTATGCCAGATTTCAAAAAAACTTAGAATATGATCTAAACGACGATTCCATCAACGGCATTTCGTGATCATTTCTTACGTTACAGTATTAAAGAAAAATGGACACTACTTGACTGAAACACCCTATACAGCAGGATAAACTGTCTTTATCGGCGAAAAATAATCAAGATGCTGATTTACAACCTTATCTGAAATGTACGTTATACCACGCAAAGAGTTTTGAAAAGAGCGAAACAAGTAGAAGTCGGACGACGCAAGATAGGTGAGGAACACATTCCATCCAAGCTGCAATAATTTTTAGCGAGTGATCAAATTTTTGCCTGTTCTCGGGTTGTCGTAATGGAGCACAACTCATTACGATTAACGAGCTCTAACGTTTCTGGATGATATTCGTTCAAACTGCTCATTGCCGCCGACAGTACACTTTCGAATTGATTATTTGGTTCCTTGGTAGGAGCTCGAAAACCCCCCCGCATGAGAGCAGTTTTAGAGATTGAATGTCTGCTTTCGATATTGCTTGAGGAAAATCATCACTGACGTTCTTGTAGAGCATTGTCACTGTAAGCTTTAAGCGACCATTCACAAGCTTGACGCGAGTTCTTCTCTTTAAGGAAGTAAAACAGTAAAATATGGCGAAAACGCACAGTTTCGTCTTCATCTTCCATGTTGTTGTAAAATCTCTACCAAATTGTTAATTTATTTTAGAATTAAGCTAGAACGACATAGCATTAACATAGATGCGAATGACTCTAGTACTTCCAAAGATGAACTTGACAAAAATGCGTCATGACTTTTCTGCAACCCAATATTATTAAGGTTACAAATCTTGAAAATATGCGAAGACATTGTAGCTAATGCATCGATAAACAGAATGGCTTGCATAGAAAGATGGAATGGATAAGAACTGTTCTTTATATCAACAATCAAGCATACCAATCACAGCAATAGCCGGAGTGGTCAATTACACTGGCGAGCTTCAGTATGGAAAATACCCGTCAGCCTAACTGCGGCATAGATTTCGTTCGAACAGACAATTTTTGAAAATGCTTGAAGCTTTCAAACCTATTAGTAGGAAGCTTTTTAGAGAAGTACATGTATTGACATTCTCCGAGCTCATGAATAATCTCAGATGCAGTAACATTTATTACCATACAGAATTTGAATAAAGAGGTGAACCAAGATTATACATTGTTACCAGAAAGGGTACACTTCGTTCTAATTGCGCATTAATTAAATTACTTATTTTTCTTTAAGTTTCAAAAATGTCTTTTAATTTTTATGTCGGAAAAATAATTATAACGTATAAATAAGTTTTTTTTCATTCATATTTAGGCATCCCTTACTTTGATAATATAAAAGATATTTGTCAACTTTATGTATTCGGGAAATGTTTTCATTAAATGCCGCCTGCGTCCTCAAAGAGTATTCTGAACAGTCGAAAGGAACTTGAGAAGTTCACGGAAATAAGCTTTGAACTTTACCAAGTATTTCGTCACGTAGTCTTGTCCAGGTTTTAACGGAAACAGGCTTGATAAACCTTTGCACCTGCCCTAGCATGAGAGACCGTGACCTTTTGGCTGTCCTCCTGCAAAATTATCAGGAGCGGTCGATAA
The DNA here is from genome assembly GCA_023313115.1 of Rhysida immarginata. Taxonomy (NCBI): domain Eukaryota; kingdom Metazoa; phylum Arthropoda; class Chilopoda; order Scolopendromorpha; family Scolopendridae; genus Rhysida; species Rhysida immarginata. The sequence goes on along the minus strand of JAHWFO010017593.1, from coordinate 8,240,290 downwards.
AAGAGGAACAAATCGAATTATGTGGATCGCTTTTAAGACGTATACGTATTTTTTTATATACGAGAAGAGTAAATAAATCTTTTTTTCAAATTGATTTTTAGTCATGTATCTCTCTTTTTTTCCCCCCTCCACTGCAATTGATTTTTTCAGAACAATCTATATCTCGGTCTCCATATAACAAATGAGCTCTCTCTGTGCCTTCATGGTAACTTTAGAAAATATGAAAGAAAGACTTAAATATCTCAAATAAGCTTCAAGTTTTATGTAAACAAATATTGCGACTCAATTCAGATAAGCAAGTTTCTAACTTACAAAGTTTGTGAGCGGGTTTAATTTAATTGGAACGGATTTCCTTAAAGAGTTAATTATTTTCAAAACAAAAGGGCGAACATCTAATCCAGAATAAGAATCTGATATCCTTTAATAGTATTTAATTTATAAAATCATTATTAGTTTAAACATTAATCGCTAATTATACTCTAATTATTATTCTACTTCGTTAATTGGCCAAATCTGTGAATTTGATTAATGTATTTGATAAGTGAATAATAAAGTGCAGAATTCTCAATGAAATTTAAAAAAATTGAGTTAAACTTGTATAATATGTTTAAATTTGTTTCTGTTAATACGTTTAGTTTTCAACACTATCTTGCATTATTAATCTGTTACCTCAATACTGCACTTAATAAATTAATAGTAATTTAATGATGTATAATGCATTCGTCATTGCTAAATTAACAATCTACGCTAATTAAATATTACTCTTATCTTATTCTTTGAATTACGTAATCAAAATTTAATTTCTCTTTTAATTAATGGAGAATTTGAATATTGAATCCAAACTAATTTCTATTAATTCCAATGCCATATCAGACATTTCGAGCGTACATATAGTACCAAATAAGAAAAGCTATTTCACTTTTGTCCAAAAGATCAGTTTTTAAAATGCTGACTTATTTTTTTTTTAAATAATGCTTAAAGAGTGGTTAGAATAAATCAGTGACCATGATTCGTAAATCCTTAATTGTGGTTTAAATAAAAAAAAAAAAAAAAACTTTTTTGAACTGTGAAATCTATATATCTTTATTCGCTTAAAATATAATTGCTTGTGCCTTTTCTTAGCTACATACAAATATTTTTGTATATCGTTCTTAGAAATTACTTCTTTGATTGGTATCTTATTTTCACCTACTAGAACTAATTTTATCTCTGAATAAAGAAATCCAGAGATGCCTGATGGAGTGGCACGATTCATTTGCACCAATGAATGGACACAAAAACAACAATCTGGCCATCTACATCGAGAGGGAGAGAAGTGCTACTACTACGCCTCGCCAATTTCCCTCGTGGTACTTTTCCCTCCACAGGGATAAGGGCACTGCAAATTACTAGATGGTGGAAGGAGTCGAACGGATGATGCAATCTATTAGGAGGTTTTTAACCCTCTTGAAACCAAGAGAAGAAACAAGAGAAAATTGCATCCTGGAAATCAATATGACCTGTTGTAAAAATAAAACATTGAGGAATCGTACTTCAATGCATTACTTAAATATTAATAAATATTTAAATATCGTTATTGCTTAATTATTTTTAACTTAATCATTTAATAATTGTGTATCTGTAAAATGGCGATTTTTTCCGATTAAAAAATAAAGAATTTTCTTTGAAGTAAACTAAATTCCTTTCCATGATTGTGTGGAGAGCTGATAGACGATAAGGCTCTACAGTACGCGGCCGGTATTTTAATCGGATAAGTACAAGTAATACCTTTGGAGACTGAAAAACAAAATGCTGTAGAATGCGTTTTCATTTTCTTCGTTGAAACATGCTCGCGAGAACTTCTAAAATTGCCTTCCTGTGTTAAAGAATAGCAGGATGGCGCGCGGTAATCGCGCAGGTACACTTCCTAAATTTCTGCGCATGAATCTGTACTGCATATAAATGTATATCAAATTACATTTCCTTAAAATTATCTATTTTGATCATGTGTGCTTTATCTTATTTATTCTTGCAGCTTAATTATGTCCAATTTCTTTGCTGAATGAATTTATTGCCATAAAGTCAAATATCAAATTGACCAGAAAATGGTTAATTTTAAGCCGATCTAGGGTGAAGATACCTAATTTGGTGATAAAGTTTGTATTTTTAAAAAAAATTGGTGACGCTTTCATTTCTACTACGGCTTACAGAATGCAACAAATGGCGGTTAAAAGCGTTGTGGACAAAACGTAAAGCTCTAGATTAGGAACTTAAATCTGTAGAGCTTTACACTAAACTTAGAGTCCCTTTTTACTTACAGGGACTCTAACTAAACTAGCAATACAGCGCCATCTATCGTCAAACTCAGGAACTATTGATACGCTATATAAGTTGGGTCTAGAGGAAACAAAATTTATCACCAATTGAAGTAAATCACCAAATAAGTCTTTTCTAAGAATATGTGGAACCATCATGCTAAAGGATGCTATATGGGATTCATAACGCTAAAGTTTTTCTAACAGTACCAAAGGAATTTTGACATTAAAGATACGAGAGCATTTCAATAAGTAACGCACAATAATTTTTTGAAGATAACTTTACTGTATATCAAAACATAGCAATATCGACAAAGAACTTACAGAGTTTACCTATTTTCGAACGTAAGAACCTAGTCGTTATACAGATTTCTTTTATCGTGGTACCACTTTCATTAAACTATCTGCTTAAAAGCCCGTTTTATTTGCAGTCGGCCGATTTCATGTCCTCGTCAGAATCAAACCGTTGCTGGCCAAACAGATGGAATTGCAATTCATGCGCTGTTCCGACCGAAATCTCTAATCGCGCTGCCAAAATCTCCAAATGAACCCGTCCAAAATTCCTGCTCAATGAGTGTGGCATTGCTTGCTGTTGCAGCGGTTACAGGCTGGAGTCTTCCGTTGAGCCTACAGAAAATGAACACCACCTCGCAGCTCTTCCACCGTAGACGAAGGCTCCAAACACTTCATTTTTTTTTTGCAGTTTCACAATTTTGCCCCAAGTGGGACGGCAACGTAGTGGGTACTTTTCTGTGGCGTGTTATTTTATTATTATTATATTATCATATGAATGTTGTTTTAGCCAAATTCTCAACCTCTTTGGATAAGTACTCGCGGCATAACAAATAATTGTGGGTTACTTATTGAAACACCCTCGTAATAATGGAAAAAATGGAAGGAAAAATTCCGCGACCTGGAATCGAACCAGAGACCACGAGTTCGTCGCCTCTACCCTGAGTTTTAGCTATTTGTCCCTCTTAATCCTAAAATTAGCTTGCTAATTACTGGTTTGATTTTCAGCCAATATTCAATATCTTTTCTTTTAAGACACAGCTTCAGTTTCTAAATGTAATAATTTGAATTTTTTTCGAAAGGACATTAATGTTTTGAAATTCCAATGAGAAAGATGTGGCAAAACTCAACAGTTTCAATTTTTTTATACTCTTTCATATGCTATAGAGCATGCCAGACATTTTTTTCAATCTTAACGAATAAATCTAGTTTCCTAAAATTCAGTTACACTATGAACTCGTTTATTCTACAATAGTTCTAATCTTCTCTGAATAGTTTATTCTGTTATATTGAGTAATGAGTATCCGTAATAATCACCGGAATTTCATGTTTTTTATTTGCTACAAAATTTTTCCATTTTTAAAAATAAGCTTCGGAGTCGGAGAATTAATAATTTAAATAAATAAAGAGTTTTGCTGGTTTTGACAGCGTTTTTCCAACATTTGTTTACACTAACGCAAATTTTGCTGATAACTCAATTACATTTATACAGAATTTAGATTTGCAGTCGTAAAAGTTTCCTTAATTAAGGACAATCACTTCGTTTTTTAATAGGCTATCAAGGAAGCATTTAGTAATTTATTTTAAAGATTTACGATGATGAAAGTTCAGTGAAAAATCAGTTAGTTTGCGGATAACGATATTATCATTGAACGAGTATAATAATTATGGAATTCGCCGTCATTTTCTGGTGATTTGTGGAAGCAACGTTGATGAGTTAATCTATAATTAATGTAGGGGAAGAGAGTCGGAAGTAAACCGGATACACGCTTATTAACGTCTGTCATTTAAACCGATTCAGAACCGATGATATTCAATTTGAGAGATAAAAATCTGTTCAACGCTCTCCGGAATTTATAAATCTGAAGATGAAATTCAATAATGATTTCACGCTATTTTATTTTATAACCCGCTTTATTAATTAGGGAAGTCTGTTCAGGGAAGTTCAAGCCTCAAGATTTATAGCAGAGATTGAGATATTTCAAATAGGTTCCGCGAGAAACTGCAATTAAACCTCCTTGTTAATTAATTCAAACGTACGAGACTGAAGTAGATTTGGGCTTCTTATAACATTAATTATATGTCAAATCTTTTTAATAATTATCATACTTTGAATATTTTTGAAGGCTGTTGAGAATGCGATCAAATTTTAAAATGTTGTGAAAGATGTTTAAAAATAACTAGATTTTATTAAAACGGTTTTTATCATTTTATTAAAAAAAGGAAAGGAAGTAATTTTACATATATCCTTACAAGTGCTAATCTGAATATAAACATGAATTTGTTTTCAGAATTTATACAATTATCATAAAAACCCCTGAATCGTCGTTGGCAGCATGGTTCATAATAATTAAGATAATTTAAATAAAATTATAAAAGATATTCCTCACATGATTCACATTTGACATTGAAAAAAAAATATCAATTACATAAAGATTTACCTTCTCATTTGCTCAGTACTACTGAAATTCTGTTAGACCTATAAGTATTTATAACAAACAGAATTCAAAATAATCATTTAAATACATCATTAAAACCGGCGTTATGATCAGCTACACCTAGAAATTTCAGATATTAGCACAATTTAGAAAAAAAATGGAGGAATGGATTAAATCAGTAGCTTAAAAGTACAGAGTTTATTTAATTTAATGATTCGTAGTATATAATTTTCTTTTTACCATTGATACAATATCATAAACAGATAACAAATTAATTAAGTACTATAAAAAAGAGTCAAGGTGAATTATTTTAAGTTTAAGCAGACGATATGTAAACCAGAAAAGGAGAGAACAATAACAACATTGGCATTTCGTTCAAATGTGAACCAAGTGTCTACGGAAGATGGTCATTTCATTAAGTCTATCCATCCTATAAACTCAGTAAAGCCGTAGAAATCACGATGACGGATGATTTTTAACTTCATTACACTCAGTTGGGACTGAATTGGAGATTAACCTTTTTTTAACCATTAATTGCACTTAAAGTTACTAATGTTTAAAGAAGAACAGTTTTTTTCTGTTTATTTTCATAAAGACAATTTAAAATAAAAGGATTTAGATTAAAACATTGGCACAGAGATATCTCTGGTTAAATAAAGAAATGTATATAGGATTAGAAAACCTAATAGCTGTCTGTATACCTGCCATCGAGTGAATCTAATTTGTGAAATCTACTACAATACAAATTGAAATGATCTTTAAAAATGTTCTGTAACAGTGCATTACAAAGCGTAAGTTTTTCCACAAGCACATTATACAATTTATTTCTTTTTTTTTCTTTGCTCTATAGAGTAAGAAACAATTATGGGTGGTTTATTCTGAACAGCAGTTATTTAATTTTTTGAAAAAAAAAATTCATGAACAGTTCTACTGTTATTATCACAAAAAATTAACTGTTTAAAAATCTTAAAAAGGGTATTTTTAATATACATAAAACGAAAATATTCCCGATCAATAGCAATTTTCAAGTGTATCTTGTCTAAACATTTCACGTAATACTTGTATTTATTAAAAGGAGGGAAAGTATTCTATTGACTAATGGAACAGAACAAGTGATCACGGTAATCAAATTAAAAAATACTGTATATAAAGATTTTCATTTCGTATAAATTGAATTTATTTCTGTCTGTGTCTGCGATATATTTTCTGAAAAGGATGAAAACGCTTTTACAGGCTGCCATTAATGATAAAATCACATTACAAGCAAGTATTCAACGGTTTTATATAGTTCATCATATTTACACACGGAGTCTTAGTTCTAGTAAAAGGAAATCGAAAATAACATTAAAAAATATTAACTAAAGAACTAAGAAATTAAAAAAAAAACAAAAAAAAATGATCGTTTCTCAGTCTCTCTCTCTCTCTATTTTTTAATTAAAAACTAAATTAACAACTTCTGCAAGAAAAAATTTTGAGGGATCCAATAATAATAATAATAATAATAATAATAATAATAATAATAATAATAATTACAAAAAAATATGATTATATGAATTGTGTAAACTTTTATATGATTTTTAAAAAATGATTCAAAATTACATTTACACAAAGAACATGAACATGATTTTTAATAATAAAGGGTATAAGTATATGAAACATTATAAGGCAAGACTTTTTTTTTTAAATTTTTACATATATATTGTATATTTTATACATATACATCGTTGTTATGATTGTTGATATGACTTTGAATTAAATTATCATTTGTCAAGTCATTAATATATTCATAGCTGCATAATTAAAAGTAAAAAACAAAACTGATTTTTTTTTCTTTTTTACTTTCCATAGCTTAATATTTTATATTATCTTAGGATTCGTAAATCACAAGGTGGGAGATGAAAATTCATTGAATTCTTCAAAGAATACTGATCTCGTATTATGCTCTCATTAATTTTAAACATTAAATGAAGAGTATATAGACGAACAAATAATAAAACAAAACTATCGATTTAAATTATTTTTACATTTAAAATAAAGTAAATAGTAATTATCCTTAGGACTCTTTACATAGATTTTTTTTTTTTACAGAAAGACTTAAAAGCAACTGGCAAAGAGTAGATTTGGAGTTCCAAATGAAAACAGCATGATAACGAGTTTCACCATAAAGGCGTTTCAAAAGATGAAAAATTCTTATAGCTAATATTGATCGATTTTTATTCTAAGAAATCACACAGGAACACTCAATTTAGTTGCCTATGTTGAGGGGGAATAAATTGGAATGACTAAAATATGAACATGTGGTGAAATGAACGAAATAAAGTATGTATAGCCTTTTTTGTTCACAATCATAAGTATAGACTTCATTAACCCACCAATGGTTTTCTGATATTCATAGAAAACGATAAGAGGGTTCTCGTCATAGTTAATTATTTAGGTAATTTTTTTTAACAATTTTTATGGACGGACTTGATTAGTTGATTCATCACACTTGGTTCTCTTTCGGTTGAAACTTGATCTGTGCATACTCAGTCTTTTCTTTTGGAGATTTCGGTGAATGGTTACCTTGACTCTGTGGCAAATTTAATTGAGCATACACTATTTCTTTTTGCTTGGTGTTCTCGTTTTGGTCTCCCTGAAAAATTAAAAAAGAAAGGGGAAAAGTAAGCTTTTAATACGAGTTTCAAGTAAAATATCGTGATGTTTAAAAGAAATTCGAGAAATATATATTTTTTCATCAATAATGACGTTTCTTTAATATCATTTACAATGAAACGAAAACCACATATATACGTTTAATAGAAAAAGTAATAAAAAAAATTATACAACGTGATGAAAATATGCCTTAAATAATCTGCCAAAAAATTAAATCAAAATAAAAGTCAAAAGAAGCAGGTTTTAATATTAGATAAAACCTTATAGTTTGCCCGAACAAGGTAAAACTATTTAAAAATAAACAAATTTTAATAACAAGTTATTAAAAATTTTCCATACCATGGTCCGACACAGAGATCAATATAAATAGCATTTTGCCATCACATCATTCTGTTAAATACTGTAGTCAAGGTTTAGAGATTTCCTGCGAATTTTTTATTCCCCGAGGAATTCTGTAGCGAAAAGTAAAGTGCCTGCCTGTCACATTTGCAGTTGCTGTTGCAAGCAGGAAAATTCCTTAAATCAGCCATCAACTAAGGTCATTCGTGTCTCAAAACTGAATACATGATCGAGATGTAGGCATCTTAAAGGTGCCTCATTTCCGGCTAGGACCAATACCATCTAGATAAAGAAGGCCTGCGCACTCAATTCTGACGTCATAAAAAGAAGGCTGGAAATTATGCTTTACAGGAAAGTCTCGCAAGCAGCCCCTAAGTTCATAGGATAGGATCATGGATAGGATAATCAATTTCGCGTTAATTTACAACTTCAGATATTCGAACTCAATACTTGTATTTCCTAAAGTAATATTTCATTATTAAAAATAATTGTTTATTGTAATTTCTGATATTTAGTTTAATGAATATAATCAAACTTCAACCAAATTAATAAATTAACAAAAAAACCAAACCAGCTGTATTCTTTTTTAATTTAATAAAAATGTCATAATCATAAATTTGCCAATTGAAATGTTTATAAGCCAATAGTGATTTTTTTTAAAAGATTCAATCCGAAGGTTTCATCCACAGCCTAAGAATAACTATGGTTTCAACTTTTCCTATTAATTTTTAGATAAATAGTCTACATATCATCTAATTCAAGATTCATATTTTGAAAATATGAACTGAGATTAATAATTTGAAGCACATCCACTCTCATTATTACGCTAATTTTTAAATTTTGTTTCTAAATTTATTTTTAAGCTTCAGTATTGTTAGAAATTTTAAATTAAATTTTGAATGTTTTAAAAAAAATTTTATTGGCTTAAAATATCTAAATTTTAATTGATAAATTTATAACAATTTTTTTTGTTTTATTTATGGTGGCCTTCCTGGTTTGGTTTGGTCTGGTTTGTTTGGTATTAAAGTCCTTTTCAACTGCTCCGGTCATTTCAGGATGGCGTTATAGGGGCCGCAAATTTTGCCTCGCAAGGGTTCTTTAACGTGCAGCCGGCAAACAACTACACGGGACCGAAGGAAGTGCGTGATCTCAAGATTTTCGCCCTGAAAAAATCCTCGTCGTCCTCGGCCAGGGTCATGGCCTTCCTATGATGACGTCAGAAGCGTGATACAGAAGTGCGCGCAGACCTTCTTCATCTAGATGATGTTGCTGGACGACCATACGAGATTCTATCTTGTCATTCGCCGTCATTCAGAAATCAAAATGGCGAAGAGATTTGATTTTAAGTTGAAAATAGTCAAGGATTTCGATTTTAATTTATGAATAAAAGAAAATGAATTTTTATTAATTATTCATGAAATCATATACGTTTTATATTAATGATTAAGCTTATTTTAAATTAAAAAAGGCCTATATGTCAGCATTATAACGAGATGCGAATTTGTATGGAAGTTGTAGTAGTGGCGATAGTTTCGGTTTCCTTAAACTTGACACTATAGTCGGCGTTTTATTGCAATATACGAGGCACATCCAGAAAGTAAAGATACAAACGTCATGACATGGCCAAAAAATTTTTTATAACACGCCTTCAAGTACTTTTATACAAGCTCAGTTTTCATTGTAGTTGCCACCATTATCCAAGCACTTATTGAACTTGGGGACAAGCTTTTGTATTCCGGTGTCATAGAAGGATGCCGCCTATCTTTTTGAACCAAGCGTTGACTTCATGCTTCACATCGTCATCATCAAACAGTTTCCCAGCAAGATGCTTCCTCAGGTGAAGAAACAGGTGGAAATCGCTGGGTGCAAGATCCGAACTAGGAGTATACGGTTGATGATCCAGAACTTTCCACTTGAAGCTTTTCAGCAACTCTGTGGTGACACGTGCCGTATGGGGGTCGAGCATTGTCATGGAGGAGGCAGACCCCATTTGTTAACATCCCCCTCCTTAAACGGCAACAATTTGTCTGTGGATTTCAGCTGGAGACCCATGTTTGGCGTAAAGAAATCGAATAACAGATCGGGCTTCGCATTTAGTGGGATTTTCAATGGGCGTCGCCATATCAAACAACTGTTTCTCAAACACGACGCAGTGTGGCGCCACCACTGAATTAGTAAAGCAAGCTAACGAATCGTAGCACAATTTACATCTGGCTATACCCTTTGTATCTTTTACTTTATGGATGAGCCTCGTACATGCATGATAGAGATGTGCAAAATTCATTCACAACTTTGACAGATGCGTGATAATAGATAAACGGAAGGAGAAAATTGAAATTCTAGTGCCAATTGTATAAAATTTAAATAGCAATATCTTCATTATAAATGCATAAGATACACTCTGCCGTTTGAAAATGACTGATTCGATCCAAAGTGGTCGTCAAGCGGTCACTTTCTAGTCACAGTCTTACATGAAATAAAACAAATTAATATAATCCAGATTCGTTTTATATCTTAACGGCTGTTGTATGCCATCCGCTTTATGAAAATTCTCCGTCTGGCAGAGCTTATTGTGTTAAAAGGCGGGCATAACCTACATCACGTTGTTGTGAGTGTATTTTTTTAATTCAATTTCTTACGCGGCATTTTTTCAATAATCCATTAAACTACCTGAATTTCCAAAGTGTTACTGCCTTTTGTTAAAAAAGATCAATAAAAATTAGAAATAATTTTTAATTATGTAAAAGGAATAATAAATTTTTATCCAATATGATAAAATGTATCTTTAACATTGCTCATGGTCTCCTTGTAAATATTTATAAAGCTTAATTTCACGAGGACAAAAAACATTCTGTCATTCGCCTCTTGTTTATGACAAAAAACGGTTTAAGGAAAAACCTATTTATAAATGAATTATCGTGTGTAGGTAAAAAACGCTTGCCCTAATAATATTAGTACTTATGATATTTCATCAAAACTGCGATGCCATATGAAGCAACCAAAATTTTTAAAAAAAAATTCTCAATCAAATGTTTGCTGTTAAAAATATAAATCAATAATCAACTGCATGCATCAGGAGTAATCATTAAAAATCAGAAGGAGATTGAGGGAGAATACTGATTGGATGAATTTCTATTCTAGTAATCGATAGATCCTCAAATTTAATCCTTATCGTCTGTTTAGTCGTAATACACCACTAAAGCGAAAAACTTACAATGATCCTGATACGATAAGGGCTTATTTCCACCCTTAGTATTGGGGGATATTAAGGATATTGTAGGAGTGATAATGGTACAATGTTGTAATTTTTGTAGTTGCGCCCTTCAGATTCTTCCACCATAATGCTTTAAATGCGTTCAACTTTCCAACATTTTGAGGGGAACTGTTCAGGATGTCTCACCTAAAGTGTATCAATAGCCACTTCTAAAATACAAATGTGACAAAAACAAAGAAAAAAAGAAAAAACCGACGCCATTTTCGGATATGGAAGTCAACTTTGAAATGTGCAATGGAAACCACTATTTTAATGGTATTATCAGATTGTACACAACACTTGAGAAATGTTTTATTCTTAGCGTCTTTCTCATTTGATCCTCCCGTTTAGGAGACAGGGGAAATGAAAGTGTGGTGTGTTTCCACGGAAAACTATAATACCATTTCCACTAATACTAGTCACACGGAAGTGAAATAGTCAAACTATCAAACCAACCATTTAAGTTTTTTTTATGGACGTACCGTTAATCTTTGTTTTCGTTTAAATTTATAAACAATTTCTGTTTTTTGCCTGTTCTTTAAATCCAAACACACCACACTTTCCGTGTCTCTATCTCCTAAACGGTTGGATCAATGAAAAAACACCAAGAACAAAATATTTCTCAAATATTGTATACAATCTGAAAATTCCATTGCACATTTCAATTGACTTCCATATTCGAAAATGGCTTCGGTTTTATTTGGAAATGGAATACAAATAAAAACCCCTCACATAAAAGTACAATATGATTCTTCCATTGAAAATACTATGTCAGATTTATATTTTAGAAAGTGGTTATTAGTTTACTTCAGGTGAGAAGCCCTGTATATGAAAACTTTAGATATCGAAATAGGATGGTTTTACGATTGTGAATGGTTGAAGAAATTCAAGCATTACAAATTTTAAAACACGTGAATAATTGCAAAATAGTTAAGACACTGTATGGCATTATAAATCAGTAGAACCCTACTGTAATGCCTTCACATTCAGCTCATGAAATTTTTATAAAAAATACTTAGCAGAAGTTAAAAATTCTTTCTATGGATTTACAGAAGATTGCATCCGTTAGTTTTATCTGAATCTGAATGGGCAAAATTATGCTCAAGCAACTGCAAAAGACATGAAAAGAAAGCAAAACAAAGAAAGAAAGGAATGTGAGAATATTTCAGTAAGCAAGTTGAAATCTTACAAGTCAATATAACTTGCGATTCTTATCATTTCTGAAAACTCGACGATTAAACAATTTGATTTACGATCACGAGCTATTTTTAGGTAGTGTCTTTTTTATTATCAATTAGATATTAAATCAATATTAAGCATTATCCCTCTGCCAATCCAGTACCAAATAATCTTGAGCATAATAGCTTATTAATTCCGTGACTTTATTACTGCAAATGATGTGTTGCAGTTACTGAAATATATCATTAATAATAAAAAGAATTTAAAAAATATACATTTTCAAGATCTTAACAATCTCTTTTTATACTTTTATGTTGATATGTGAGGTTTTTTTTTTTCTTGACAGTATAACCAATGTTCGTTTGTTCAAAGGAATTAATCAACCTAAGCAATTTTTAATCCTTTCTCCATAGAGAAATGAGCAAAATGACAGAATGTTCATTACAGTTAACCTTAAGACCATTTCATTGAATTAGACGAAAATATAAAATAGTTATTACTAGAAATTTTATATACCACACGCTGTAGAATCTGGTTTAACATTCAACATCTTTTTGGTGATAAGGTTCGGTAATTACACCATCCTGTTAAGAAAGTAAAAATATGCAAATATTGTTAATGGGTTAGTTTAGTTAGATAAGAATGTGTTAAGATAGTTTATGCAAGATTTATCTAAATAGCACAACACCATTAAACGTTTGTATTCTGTTAGAAGATTAGAATTATGGGTTTTGGTATGATAGAAACGATTAAGAATTTGTGAAATATTTCTGGTAAGAAGTAATTTTAATCATGATTTTAAGAATCTGTTTTAAGAATCTTATTTTTGATTAATCCTTCTTACGTTAAAAATAATTATTATTACTTAAAAACTGCCTATCCAATTAAATGTTAAAATACTTCCTTCACCGTTAATCTGGTTTAAGTTACACTTTCGTAAAATTCAATAATACAAGTATGTGTGTCTAAACGGGATGTGTGAGTGTTTTGTTGTCAAAATAATTACAAGAAAACACCAGAAGGGCGTTTCCAATTGGAATTTGTGTATCTTAATCTTAAATTATTTCGTTTATCATTCCATTTCTTCCAATAAAGGTCTGCCGGATGGAAGATTAACAAAAGTTAGCGGTTTAATTGGGCATGCATGACTCTTTCTATTTGGAAAAAATAAGGGGTTCATAAGGATGGTTAGGATAGAAGAGTTTAACTAGCAGAAACAAACCAAAGGTGAATAATTTGATCAAACAGGGAGAAATAGCGAAGCAAAAACAGATAAAATATAAGCAGGCAAAAGAAAAGCAAGTAACAAAAAAGCAACTAAAATTACGAAATGTAAACAAAATTGCACAAATTAACGAACATGAAAATGAGAGAGGCCGTTTAGATTATTGCTACAATACATTTAACATAATCGCTGAAGGATGGTTGGAAATTTTTTTATGACTCAATTTTCGTTTTCGTAAATTCATTGGCACAAAAATTACGTTTTATTAGAAATTTTGCAGCAACAATACAAGCAGTAAAAACCTCACATACCAAATGCATACAGAAATGAGAAAATAAGAGATATAATGAAATAATTTTTAAATAAATATTGATATGGTAAATGCAAAGGTATCTATGAATTAACATTTCACTGAAATTTTAATAAGTTTTTATACTGAGAGTTTTAACTCTAAATTATAAGTGTCTAAGGTTGGCAAAGAGTTAAGCTTTATGTAGGCTACATAAGATGTGATTGAACTGTATACATTGTGAAAGTGTAATTGCCATAGAATTTTATATGAAACTCACTCGGACTGGATCCCAAATTGTTAGCAGTTGAAAAAGAAAATCATTTCCTTAAAGCAATGGTATATTTAAAAGCATAGTATCCATTATATGTCTCTATCGTTAATCTAAGTATAATTTACATGCGAAGCAAACCTAAATATTTAACGACAGACACACTATTTTATTTACAACTAACACGTCATCATGTCTATATCTACGGATATTTTGTTTGAAATTATTCATTAATTTGTTTAACTTTTGTTATGGAATCGGATTTTGTTTAATTTTTAATTTGAAGTTAAATTAAATAAAGCTATTTTACCTTCACATCAGGCTTTCCATCCGGGCTGTTAATAGTTTGAATTTTCCCACCATTTTCTACGTTTCTGAAATTAGTAAATATAAAGCATGCTTATAGCATAATCCTTTGAAATTTGAAAAAAATAGGAAAAAAAATAATAAGATCCCATGTGTAAATCTAATTGCATAGTTAAAAATAATGACCATTTTAAACCCTTTTGCTTCAGAAGTTGTCTAATTCATTATTTAGGTAATAGTTGTATTATCCCCTTTCAAATTATCTTTTTTATCTGGCATAAATCTGAAACCCTTTTAAGTTCTACCTTTATAGGTGCCAATGATATGAAGTTGTGGATGACAACATGTCCGACTAATCAACAAGATATATTGTAGTTGGTTCATGCACACAAATGGCATTCCGTTAGCCTAAAACTACACCAACAGAGCAGAGAAGAGCATCAGAATATCGCTGTCAGTGACTTTTCCTCTATATTCTCGAACTGCATTCGCAGCTTTAAAATGCTTCATAGAAATGATTTACACTATTTTTTTATAATCGAATACGGATTTAAATTTACAAATGTAAATAAAGATTTAAAAATTTCCCAATATTAACTGTATCCTGCTTTTGATTGTATAGATATGTTTTCTCTATCAATAAAAATAACATCTTCCCATTTGATTGGTTGTTATGATTTTGATTCTGACATTATCCTTTCCTGTTACTGATTACGGTAGTCATCTTTTGGTACTCTGATTGATCAACTATTCGTACTTGTCTCTTTAACCTGATTGGTCACCTTCTGAATATTTTACAATTGTATATTTGATTTGATTTTGACTTGTCTTATTAGCCAATTACTTGTTTTACTCCTTTATTCTGATTTGTCATCTACTTTTACTTGTCTATTTCTCCTAATTGGTCAATCTGCTATACAAAGTGTCTCAGAATTCATTGTACAAACTTCTAGGGGAGTTAGTTTGGGTGATTCTAAGCAAAAAAGTTCATATGAACATGGGTCCGAATTTGAACGATAACTGAGATATGAACAGAAATAAAAATGCCGCCACCAAGATCAACAAGTTAATAACTCAGGTTCTGTAAAGCCTAGATTAATGCAATTTGGGAGAATAACAAGGTACATAAGACTGTGTATACCGTTAAAATTTGATTGAATTCCAACGAGAAGTTTCCGAGTTACACAGTCAAAATTGTAACAACTGCTAGTTAGTACTCACAAGTAAGCACGTGTTATGATGTTGAATGAGTAACTCGGTAACTTCTTGTTGGAATTCGATCAAATTTTAACGGTATACACAGTCTTATGTACCCTGTTATTCCTCCAAATTTCATTAATCTAGGCTTTACAGAACCTGAGTTATTAAGTTGTTGATCTTGGTGGCGGCATTTTTATTTCTGTTCATATCTCAGTTATCGTTCAAATTCGGACCCATGTTCATATGAACTTTTTTGCTTAGAATCACCCATACTAACTCCCCTAGAAGTTTGTCCAATGAATTCTGAGACACCCTGTATATATGACGTTTTTTCATTACGTACACTGTATTCCACTGACTGATGGCTACAATGTAACCGAAATGCGGATACGGGACAAAAAATTGTTGTGGACAAGAGGTTTCTTTCTCCTTATTATTGCTTTTATCCACAGTTTCTCGATTATTTTTGTTAACTTCCCATTTAATTTTTGCTTCTGCTTCCATAACGTATTGGTGATGCGTTTATAGGCGGCAGGCAGAGGACAATGAAAAAAGCAGCAGCATGTGGTCGAAATTACATGGAGCCTCCTAAGTTTGTCGCCATTTCAAATTTTATCCATGGATTATAAGCGAATTAAACGAGCATTTTATATATGGCAAATATTATATATAGGAATAATCTTCCTATAACCCCGTATAATGGTCTAATGATGGACTCCATGAATGCTTAGCATTATAAAATAGTTCTTTCTTTTTTTAATGTTACAAAGGAAAGATGTCTTTCTGCTTTGACAGATTGGTAATTTACAGCATTATAAATGTGAACTGCAAAATCGGTTAAATTGACTAGCAAGAGACAGCAGAAAAAAAAGTTTTTCTTTCTTTAAAATATCTATCAGCCCATTAAACGTTTATTCTTCTGCTGATTCATATAATAAAGACTGTTTCACTACCCTTCAGTTATCTGTAAGACTGCGTGCGAGTCGAATAATTTCAAGAAAACTTTCATTTGAACGCATTCGAAAATCCTATCAAATCAACATTAAAACAATTCGAAATGAATTGATCTGTTTCTAGAGTCAATTGAGCTTTTATCGAGTTCATTTGAACTAGCATTTGAAATTTGGATGCTGTAACGAATTGTGTGATTCATTCAATTAATTTGTATGAAACCTATTCGAAAAGTTTATAATCGAATGGCCTTTGAATCTTCCTTTCGAAACCATTTGAACAATATTTACATGCAGCAACGTCAATTTCATCTTGGTTTTCTTCACTTTTCTCAACATTTTTGTTGTAATGTTTCCATATGAAAGACCTAGATGATATATTTGGTTCCATTTCTAGCACTATTGTTTTAACGTTAACGTTAACGCTGCAGCCGTACGTGTACGAGTGGTTCTGAAGTCTTTGCATTTCAATTAGGTATTTTAACTAATTAAAGCAGCATTCACAATGTCCCCGAAGATTTCTAATGAATTAGCCCTCAATAAACACCGAAATGAGCTGTTATTTGTAAGCAGTTATAAGGTTATTTTCGGATGTACCCGAAGGTTTCGAATGATATCGTTCGGATAAAACCAAATCGAGCTTACAGGAGTGATCCAGCCTCCTTGAATTGATTCAAGTCGAATAGATTTGATTTCAATTCAAGTGTTTTTGAAATTTTTCCGAATCCATTTAAAATTATATTCGTTTCATTTGAAGCAGAATTTGTGGTTTTCAAATGAATTCGTCTGCATCCATATTCGACTCGAGTTAACACTCGTACGCAGCCTTAGTTATCTGTCATTATTTCCTCACCATGCAAATGCTTTGCTATATGTGTTTCGTGTTGCTATTCAGATCCCTAAACTAAGAGATACAGTATACAGAAACCATTCATTGAACAGAAGGGGAATAGAATAAGAATGGTACAACTTCTGGTCATTCATTATTTTTTTTTCCATCAAAAGGGTTATTTTTACAATTCAGAACAACTGATATAGTTCAGCTCAAAGCGATAAATTGGCAATCGAAATATTTACGTATTTACATTAATTAAAATATTATAACGATTAAAAATAACCAGAATTAATACATTTGAAAACTAAGTTATTATACTTACTCTGGCACACCAGGTCGATGTGATCTTTCTATAAAATACAAAATAAAAAAATTAATTAAATTTATATTTAAATAAAAGCAAATTTTTAAACAAGTACTTCTTAGACATTTTGCCCATAGCTCCCAAGAATATATGTACAGAAAAAATTCTGTACATCAACATTAATCAAAAGGATGATCAGAATTTTGATGGGATCTCTATCGAGAATATTTAAAATATTTTTTTCTTAAGATAAAAATGTAGTTTATAAAATTTATATTAAGAAAACGATATCTTTTACAGGACGACTAGACATATGTTAGACATGCCCTAAATGCAACGAGAACAGATTTTATTCAAATAGTTATTAGTATTAGTTATTGATTCCTTTTACTCAGCAATTACAATGCAGAGAGGATCTTGTATTTCCGAGAAATTAATTAACTGAATAATTAGAAAAGACCAAGAAGTGAAAAATCATTTGATGATCCTAACCTGAAACGCAGCAGTCTGGACATTTATATCAATACTTCCTAGAAAGAAAGCCTTCCAACTGAAACGTCATACATTGTTACATCGTCATAAGTCGACCAAATTTAGGACTTATTAGTAGAAATCACGGTCTATCTCGTACACTGTCATATCACTGAATTATGACCACCAATTAGTAAGGGGAGTAGCCACCCTCCGCCGCTATAACTGCTGCTGGGCATCGTGGCATGGACGCAAGAAGTGCGCGATATCTGTCCGATGGTATGGCAGTCCATTCCGTTTGAAGCACTGTTCACAGAGCTTCGAGAGTCATAGGTGGAGGGTCCAGCTGCCATATATGATGATCAAGGTGCTCCCACAGATGTTCGATTGGATTGATGTCCGGCGAATTAGCGGGCCAAGGGATCACTCGAAAGTCAGTAGTGTTCCTTGAACCAATCCAGAAGGAGACGTGCTTTTTGGCTGGAACACACCATCACATTAGGGGAACATCCTGAGCATGTACGGGTGCACCTGGTCCGCTACAATTGACAGATAGCCACAGGCATTCAAATTGCCCTCTAGACGAATCAGTGAACCTAACTGCTCCCAACAAAAGATTCCCCACACATGCACACTACACTCACCAGTCTGTTTCCGGCCCACAATAGCCTCCTGCTGGAACACACGACGCTCTCGCCATCGCCCGTCAATCTTATGGAGCAAAAACCTTGACTCGTCGGAGAAGGCAACCTTAGCCCACTCGTCTGTGGTCCAATGGCGGTTCTCACGTGCAAAGTCTAGGCGTCGTTGACGATGACCCCTGGTCAACATGGGTGCAGCAACTATGCGTCGACTGTTCAGGCCCATCCGTGGCAGGGTGCGTTCAACGGAAATGTCGGATACACGTCTGTTGGCACCACTGTTGAATCTGGTGGTCAGTTGATGGACTGTGGCTCTCCTGTCACATTTTACGAGTCGTCGTAGGTGCCGCTCACCACGTTGGTAAGTGGCTCGTGACCCTTTACAGTGATGGCGTTGGGACGCGATTTCTGTCTCTGCTGTCCACTCTTTATACAACTTCACTACAGCGGATCGCGAACAGTTCACAAATCGCGCCGTTTCGGAGATGGTGCCACCCTTGCTGCGAGAGCTTATTATCATCCCTTTTTGGATGTCCGTTAAATCCGGACGTTTACCCATCTTGAGGCTCGTGCACCTGGCGTTTGATGCACCAGCTTTAAAGCTTTCTCAGCCTGTTATGCAAATTTTGCAATGTGCCTTGAAGGGGTGCTGGTCATAATTCATTGATATGACAGTGTATATTAAGGCCAATGAGAGACAGGCCAGAGCACTTAAAAGTCACCTGACCATCGGGGTCCGGGCAACAATCCCGGAGAAACATTGGTAGAAATACGAATAACAATACCCTTCTAATGATGATGTAACAATGTATGAAAGTAGTAAGATCCCCTTAGGGTACCAAGATGACCTTTGACCCCATGGATCTGGGTACCAAGATGGCGGCGGACTGGCCACGCCCACCACATATCGATGTCGGATTCGAACCGTTCTCACTTACACCACATATCTACTTGAGCGACGTGAAACAAAATTAATATACAGTATATAAACTAATAAAAAATGCTAAGGAAGTTTTCAGGGCCATTTTTCTTGAGTATAATTGAATATTGCGTGTTAGTATTTTGTGATGAAGACACGTAAACCGTGTACTATTCACACGCCCAAAACTACTTTTCCTTTAACAACACGTTATATTCTCAACCTACTGGGTTGGGTATGGGCTTCCCACTTAGCAGCTTCTTATCCGAAGTCTTCCTACAACACCTCGAACTAACCTTCGTCACCCCCCTCCTTGCTAACTCCATTATCATCTCATATTTCCGATATATGGACGATATCCTTATTATTTACGAGTCCCGTTCTTCCTCCCCCACTGACATCGCTGACACCTTCAACTCCTCCTCTCCCCATATCCATTTTACCTACGAAACAGAAGTTAACAATTCCATCCCGTACTTTGACATCCTCATTACTAACAACCTCCAAATTAACTGTTTCTCGTTCACTCGTTAAACCTACCACATCGTCTAATCTAATCCACCGTTCTTCCTCACCCCCCCCCCCGGCCGCAAACACGCCTCCCTATGCTTCTTCATTGACCATGCCCTGAAGTTACCCCTCAGCTCATCACCTTCCCGCACCTCCGAACTCCGTATCATCCACGCCCTCGCCCGTATGAACGGCTTCTCGTCCTCTGCTTTCTCCCGTACCCTTCAACGCCGCAGACGTGCTTTCCTTAGCCCGAGTCCTCCACCACTATATATAACCCGACGAAAGTGGGTTTCTCTATTATACCTTGGCCCCCAATTCTCCCGCCTCTCCAATTTCCTCTCTTCCCTTGGCCTCCAAGTTTCTTTCCGTTCCCCTACCCCTTGTCTGCATACCTTACGCCCGTCTACCCTAACCGCGTCTGACGATTTCTCCCGATCTGGTGTATATCGCCTAAACTGTGCCATCTGCGATAAGTTTTACATAGGCTTATCGACCCGTAACTTCAACGTACTCCTACGAGAAACAAGACGGTAATTCCCACTATGCCAACCATCTTGCCGTTTCCGGACATGCTTTGAAAACTCAAGACGAGGTGATGACCATCATACACAAATGCAACGACCCTTGAGTCAATCGAGATATTTAAAGCCAAGAGGTCTACCCCTGGCCTCCTCCTCAATTGCCAAACGGTTTTTGATGTGTATGCTATACTTGACTCTGTTTCCGACCTTTTATAATGTTTTTATTTTTATTTTATTTATTTCTTGGTTTTTCAGATATGGTTTATAATTTTACTCTCATTCTCTTTTGTAAATCCTCCTGTCTTGTGACAACCGGATATGCTTTCTTTTCGGTCCGCGATTTGTTTGCCTTTCTCTTTTTTCATTTTATTCATTGGATGTCCCTCTTGTATTTTCTGTTATTGGTTTACACTTCTGTATTTCCATTTTCCAACCTCTTGCTTACTCTGTACCATGATTCTGTATATAAAGGCCTGCAAGCCTTTTGTTGTGTTATCCTTGATAAAGCCGGGAATAAATGGCGAAACTCTGTTGTCTCTCTGTTATAGTGTAAGGTCACTACCAATTTCGTTGATAGGAACAGTATTACGAACCCTTCTCTCACTGATAAAAATATTTTTAATGCTTCGAAATAGGAGTCTCCAAATAATATTACCTTTAATATTAATGTACTGGTCTCCATGGAAGAATCGCTGTTTCCAGATTAATCTGACACAGTGGAGATGACAGAGTACCACATACATTCTTTATAGGAGACAATCCAACTACCTGGCCATCTCGGTCTCAGTGAATTCCTACCCATTCATGAAAACACTCTCTCTCACACACACACACACACACACACACACACACACACACACACACACACACACACACACGCACACATACACGCACACATACACACACACATACACACACACACGCACACATACACACACACGCACACACTCTCTCTCTCATTCCCTCATTCTCTCTCTTTTAAATATAATTTGCTTAGCTGTTTAAATCATTTATTTAATTTTTAAATGCTATTGTTCGTTTCAGAAATATAAAAATCTACTTAAATTATTGGAGCTAAGAAATTCCGATGAATTCTTCGGCAATATCATCTGTTCTATTTTAATGGCTATATTAATTAGATTTTTGACGAATTCATTACAAACCTTGAAAACAAAGCACCTTTCTCCTGAAAGTAAAGAGTGTAAGACCCGCGATGATACAAATGACAACCAATGCAGCAATGACAATCCCAACTATCATTCCTGCCTGCTGCGTATTACTAGATTCGGTATTCTCGTGCACGCTAATTCCTCCTTTATGAAAATAAAAGAAATCAGATAAAAATAATATTAAATTAAAATGACTTTCACGTGATTATATAAAACTTAGCGATGTATGCTTACCGTTGCTTTCATACGATAACGTTTCTGTGGATGCCATCCAATCAGGATTCTCGCTATTTTTTGCTTTACATCTATATTCTCCAGTTTTATCCAAAGTAATATTCGCCGTATAGGCAACAGGTTCCCAGTTCACATCATTCTTATTTAGAACAAACTCCCATTCGTATGCAGTTGGTCTTGGAATTCCATTACCTTTGCACATAGCATGATTTGTATCTATTTGAGATATTTTTACATCGTCTGTTGCATCTAGAAATATAAACCCAAAATTCGCATATAAAATTTAAGAAAATTATAATACAATAACAGATATGTATACAAAGTCAGAAATAAAATAACAATAAGGATCAACTATAAAGATCATGATCATTTTTTTCTTTCAATAAGTTACATTTTTTCGCCAAATAAACAAAATTTGTTTTGTGGATTTCCCTAACCTTGTTAAATTTATAAAATAGCGGCTCAATTTTCAATCTTTCTCCACCAGTCACTATCTTCACCAGGGATGGCTCTAGTCTTTCCCTGTACTTTTGAATTGCAACAATGATTTCTCGAACTTAATATAGTGTTGAACCTCCCTTTACTTCTGTTACAGCCTCTACTCTCCGAGTTTCACCAGAATATTTTAGATAGCTTCAGGAATTTTTATATTGTCCCTCAAGCTATTTCTGCACACCTTTGTGACATGGAACATTGTGCTTGACACCACTGCCTTTTTCCAATGTTAATTGACGAAAAGTGTCCCATAATCTAGAAACCTTCTGTAGGTGTACAACTGTGTAAGAGTCCGGAATTTATGGAATATTATTTTATAGTATTTAAATATTCATGCTGGTACACGAATAAGAATGGTCCAATCCCAACAATGATGGCAGTAGAATATTATCTCAAATGTCCAGGTAAGTGGGAGGCGTCATAGTTCCTGCTACTGGAACAAGTTAGCCCAATCTAAACCAGGAAATTCAGCCTTAAACCATGTATCACCAGATAGACAAGTAGCATTCTCCGACCATCTGCCAAACTCAACCATCTGATTGCTAGAATGAATATCGAGATTCGTTGCTTCATAAGCCCTGTTTCCATTGTTCCACGGTCCAGTTTCGTATTCGTATCTTCGCATCGATACTGCTAATGAGCATCAGTACGGCCGTGGAAATCTAAAGATTCCGGCGAATAATATAATGCTTGTACATGAAAAAGTATTTCGGAACTTTCTAGCAATTTCTTCAGCTGCAGAGCTCCGATTGCATCGTGTCACGCGTTACGATCGATGATCTTTCATTTTCTTTAGCACACCATTTTGCGGTTTCACTGAAGTTGGTCCTTGAGATTTCCAATTGGCAATGATGTTACTTACAGTTGAACGGGTATTTGCAAGCATGTTTCTATTTATATTACGTTAAGACATCAAATTAAGGTAAGTACAAAATTTTTTACTAAATAATGTTTAACTGCGCATGCGCAAGGGTTGTCTTTTGCATAATTGTTAGCCAAATGTAAAGGGCTACTTTTATAAAAAGCCCAACCAAATATAAAAAAATTCAGAAAGATATCGCCGATAGAATGAGTTGAATTTCAGTTACTCTCAAAAATAAACAAAACAATAAGGGGTTTTCTCCAAATTTTTATTTTTGGACCGGACACCTTAAGCTGATATGAATTCAATATCAGGTCAATATGCCTTCATATCAACTCCTGATCTACAGAAATAAATGGTCATGAACCATTTGAAAAAATTTCCCGTTGTCATCGGCACAGAATACATGTACAAAGTTTCACCTCTCATAACTTATCAGGAAGTTGATTTAATATTGATTGCAAGATTTTTACCATACAGATAAATATATATATACAGATAAGCAGATTTAGAGATAAATATTTTGGTGAGTTAATTGAAAGTGTGGAAGAAGTCTATTTATATTTTTCAGCGACGCTTTTACCCTAATTTGTTTTTTGTTTTTTTTAATATCTGTGCTTTTTTACATAAACACTTACCATTTCACTGGCGATGCCATTTTAATGATCTTATTTTTTAAAAAAATGCTGTTTGTTCGGTTTATCTTTAATTTATTTTGTGTCATGTTTGCGATTCAATGTTCCTAAATATCATTTTCGGGATTATGCGAGTTTTAGTTGTAATAATGTTCAATCTAAAGATCCACTAATGTGATTACAAACTTTAAATGTTAAATAATTTAATGATCTTGATTTTTCTTCTTTGTTCTATATCGTGATGGCTCAGTTTCTGCATTATTTTTGTTTTGAACATTTTACAGGGTCGAGTCAGTGAATTATGACCACCTACCTAATAACCGGAATAGCCTTCTTTTGCAGCCAAAACAGCAGTCCAGCGATGGGGCATGGACTCAATTGAGTGCTTGGAAGGTGGCAACAGGAATCTGTGCCCATGCGAACAGCAGAGCATCACGTAACTCATGAAGCTTCTGATACCACGGGGTGGAGGTCTTCTGCCTGACGTGTCGATCCAGATGTTCCCATAAATTCTCAAAAGGATTAAGATCTGGGGAGTTTGAAAGCCAGATTAGTAAGTGGAACTCACCCTCGTGCTCCTCGAACCATTCACGGCAAATTTTGGCCACCCTGTTGAAAGATGCCATCATTCGCCGGATGCACTGTTGCAATGTAGGGATGCACCTGGTCGGCAACGATGGATAAGTATGCACAGCTATTGAGGTACCTTCCAGAGGAAGTAATGTACCCAAAACATGCCCCAGACCATTATACTGCTTCCTGCAGCTTGTTGCCGCCCAACAATGGTTTCAGATAAATTGTTTACGGATGTCTCCAGTGGATACGTCAGCGACCATCGATACGATACAATAGAAAACGGACTCATCAGAAAATATAACCTTTTTCCACTGGTCTAGGACCCAATTTTGTACTGCAATGCAAACGAAGGTCGTTTCTTGCGATGCACACTTATCAACATGGATGGTGGAACCAGACGTCTGCTGCGGAGGCCAAGACGCAACAATGTGCGTTGGACAGTTGTTCTCGATAGCTTTCTGGTGCATTCCGCATCGATCACTCTTAACCAGCCGTCATAAGCGCCGCTCATCTCGTTCATTAACGGCCCATAGTACCCTACAGTTTGCACGCCTGGAATGCATATCTTGTCCATTCTTCATTCATTGTACACCTTCACTACGGCACTACGTGAACAGTTTACGAAACCCGCAGTTTCCGAAACGCTGCCGCCTTTTGCACGGTAACCTTTTGATCATGCCTTTTTCAAGGTCTGTTAGGTCGCGAGCTTTACCCATGACGGCGACTATTGCTATACGACCTGTTCCTCTGATACCATCTTTGTCTTCCAACAGGCAGGTTTATCCGCCCCCCCCCCCCTATGAATGGGCACAACCTTATTTACATAAATCTATGTGGCGGTCATAATTCAGTGACTCGACCCTGTATATATAATTTATTCATCTTTTACATTGTCTCAGGCACCTTTGCTGTTTAATGCATTTTGTAGAAAATAAATAAATAAATAAATAAAATTAAACATTATTTGATTAAAATCATTAAAAATAGAATTGATAAAATATTTGAAGGAAAGAAATATAAGAGTATTATCAAAATATACCTAGATTACAAGAAATGGATAAATAAAAGAAACAAACGTATGTGTACTTACAAGGTCTCCCTATAATTGCGGTCACTTTTTTTATTTTCTCTCCTCCATAGTTTTCATGTTCAACCGTGCAAGTGGCATCCACCTCTTTGTCTTTACTAATTTCTGATAAGGTAAGCACGTTTACGGCCTTACGTGCTTCTGAATCATAAGTTTTATTTTCAGAGTAAGATCCCTTAGCCGATACTGACCATTGCATTCTGTTTGTGTCAGGTACAGCATTTTCTACAATGCAATAAAGCTTCGCTATGTCGTCTCCAATTGGAACTTCCTTCGGAACATTATCATGTATTAAACCAGCCTCCGTTTCTTCATTATAATAAATGACCGGATCCTTAGGTATACCTGAAATTAAATAAATATATATATTTTTTATTAATGTGTGCATTTTATACAAATGCTTAACATATACAGTAATTATGTCAAACGTAGTTGATAGCAAGTAGTTCATTAACATTTCCAGTAACAGATGCGGATGAATAGAAAAATTCGCTTGAGGCTTTTTCTTCCTGTCAGGTCTCTAGAGCTTTAATTTCTATATGAAGGAAAACCCTCTTATCACATATCAGACATATGAAATGGCGGATATCTTTTGTGGTAAGGGGTTTTTCCTTCACATGCAGACAATTCCACACCACAGTACCTCATTGAATCTTTAAAGTTGAACTGACATAATGGAATTGACAAGACAAACTTGCATAACAGCAATTTAAATTCAACAATGAATAATCAAAAGATATAAATAAGATCACGTTAAAAACGAAGCAAATAGAGCACAGACATTTTGTGTCGTTAAAATGAGAACGCTTTTCATATAGTTACGAATACTGCAAGTTATAAGTAAAACCAAATAAACAAATTTTTAAAAATGAGCAAACAATTTTCTAAATCTTTCTTTAGTGAAATCTTCAAAAATTACAATTTGTTAAGTATATCATGCACATTTTATGCACTGGTTAAAAAGTGTAAATATTAGCAGTCTCAGTTGCCAATTTGTGGTATCAGGGATGTATGCGACAACCTGAACATTGAAGTATTTTCTTTTTAATTTACTAACCAAACATTCATTAAGTATTTCAGAAAATGATAAACTCTGTGCTACAAATACTTCACGAAGTATGCAGAAGTATAGGACTGCATTTTGAGGCAGTGCCTCTTTTAAAGCTATAACGCTTGGGTCTTTTTTGGCAATTTAACTATTTTTTTTGAAAAAAACTTTAAAAAGAAAAAAAAAGCGTATGTCATCGCGTTTGCCAACAGAGCGATAAAAACTCCATGAGTGTTCGAAATCATTGTACAGAATATTTACCCAGGCCTCGAGAATATTGTTCCGCAATTTGCTGCAAATTGGCAAGTGCGTGTTCTCGTATCCTAACAACACGTTCAATTTCATCCCACAAATGCCCAAAGGAACTAACATCCGTAGGCTGTGCGAGCCTAGAAATCTCAAATTCGTGATCATCTTCTTGGAACCACCTTTCAAATCGAACAAACTCTAAAGCGTGTGGCATTATCACACTGAAAGAGACCATCATGGAGACCGGAATGGCGTTCTGTCTTTTTCGAAACCATTCCCGCCGACCATGACAGAACACGACAGCCTCACAGGACAGATCCATCGGACCACATAATATTTTTACAATTTGCGATAGTCCAGTGCGGATAATCACGATCCAAGCAACCGCAACTTCTTGTTTTTTGGTGAGAAGTGTACCCAAATGGGTTACCGGCTGTTACAGCAGATACGGAACATATCCGGCGCATAATGCATTCCGAAATTCTCCCCTGCAATTTGCAGTTGTATTGGATCTACCGAGGATTGTTATGTTAGGGATCTACGGTAAAAAGTTAGAGAGGGCCAGAAAAGATGGAAAACCCCTTTCACCACCATCGAGTGTGTTCAATCTGGTAGCCATGCATGGTTGCTATTGCCCTGCATCGCAGTTTCTTAATATAATTTCGTAACCACTAAGATCAATTCGTAACCACTTTTCAAAACACCCTCCACTATTCGCGGTCGTCTCTTTCTGAAGCTTCTCTCATGCTTCCATAATTACGGAATAGCTGAATTTGACGTCGGAAAGGGTTGTTACAGGTATTGGACATTGAAACGGAAACACCTTCGCAAATAGCACTGGATACCCTCAGGGCTGAATAGAACCTTCTGCTAGGTAATTAATCGTATGCATATCAATGAATCACGTGTCAGAGTTCTTGGTAGTCACTCCAGTAGAAAAGTTCGATAGTAAGCTTCAAATTGTCTGTGCAGAGCGCTATAATGGGAGACATATCCGACTTCAAAAGAGGGCAGATTGTTGGCGCGCGTCTAGCAGGTGCATCTGTGTCCAAAACTGCCACACTTTGTGATGTCTCACGTGCTACAGTATCCAGGGTGATGTGTGCATATGAACAGGAAGGACGAACCACGTCCAGGAGGAGCAACTGCAGGGGAAAACGGAAGTTGTCGGAAAGAGACGTCAGGACATTGACCAGGATTGTTGCACGAAAGCGGAAAACCACCGCAGCAGAAATCACCGCAGAAATGAATACACACCTCCAGGAACCTGGGTGCACGAAGACAATCCGTCGTTACCTGCATAAATCCAACATCCATGGCAGGGTTGCTATACCGAAGCCTTTCATCAGTAGTACAAATGCCTCCAAGCGGATTCAGTGGTACCGGACGCATAAAACCTGGACTTTGGATGACCTCAAACGCGTCATATTCTCGGATGAGTCCAGCTACACTGTCTTCCAAACAACAGGGAGGGTATTCGTCTGGAGGAGCCCCTCTGATGCCTACAACCCAGACTGCTTGGCACCCACAGTCAAACACGGAGGTGGATCAGTAATGGGTGGATCAGTAATGGTTTGGGGTGCAAACTGTGCAGGACCTGTACCGATCCTTCCCAAGACGTGTTGCTGCTGTGCTGGCTGCCCACGGTGCC
Source organism: Rhysida immarginata (assembly GCA_023313115.1). Classification (NCBI taxonomy): domain Eukaryota; kingdom Metazoa; phylum Arthropoda; class Chilopoda; order Scolopendromorpha; family Scolopendridae; genus Rhysida; species Rhysida immarginata. The sequence continues at coordinate 8,211,672 of JAHWFO010017593.1, read as the reverse complement.
CCAACACCTTATTAAATAAAGATTTTGGATTTCTACCAGGTGTTTCAGTTTCAATGTCCAATACCTGTATGTAGCCCTCCCAATACATGGCAAATTTCGATGTTTTTAGCTCGCTGTTCGAATATTAACTGTTTTAATACTTAATACCTGCCCTAACAATACTCCACGTGATGACTCACGTGAACTGAACGCGTGCACCACATTTAAATATGCAAAATGTTACCATAGATCCCTAACAACCCTCTGTATTTCACGAATTGTTGAATGCTGATTGGTATGTATTCCTGTCGATGAGACGTTGTTGTCCATCCACGGGCAGGACGCGCTCCTTGCCTAGACGTTTCGTTTTGTTTGATTTTTTCCTTTCTCTTTTGGGTCGTTGCACAATATGCAGTGAGCCTGGCTACCAGCGTACCAAAACCAACTGTGTTACGTTTCAATCCTACGTTAAGAATTCATGGTTGCTGATGTTTGGATCTGCTATGCTACCTTAATAAGATTAAACTGATATCAATATTCCAAAATTTGCAATATGTGAATGTGAATATACAGTAAAAATGAGCACATGAAAAAGCTTAGAATTAATGCAGTAAAAATTCATAATGAAATACCGAAAAAAATTTTAAAACGCTCCCAATGGATGGATTTCGCCAGGTATGGAGAGCTAGCCTGAATAATTTCTTGATCACGTAATCTTACTTTAGATGCGCACTCGCTCTGTTGTGGTGAACTTGATCGATTATGCAATTCTCTTCTTGGGCGGCAGTGACTGTACATGATCGTTTGTGTCTGTGTGCTCTGCAATCCCAACAATCTGAGTGGGCTTATTCACTACTTGGTAATCTGTTTTTGCAATTCGCACTCTATTCTTGATATCTTGAAGCAAAACTTAGCCATTCTTCATTTTGCGTGGTCTAGCAGTCGCCGTTTCTTCTGTTGACATGCTTACGTCGTCGGGGGCCACCTAAGAACTTCGCTGACCACTTGCTCAGTTTCTCAATAGTCTGCTAACTCTCCATTAGCTCCAGTTACTGTTCATTTTTAAAGATATTCAAGAAAATGTTAGGTGCTAAGAACTATCAATTCTAAGAAAAGCCCAAACAACAGGAATTCTATGCATTGTTGAAAATTCCAGAGCTTTGATGGAATCTTCACTACATTCCTTTAACGCTAATTACATTGTAAAAACCTTGCCTTGCATAGTTGGTCATTAGATATACAGGGTGTTTTTGAATTGAGTACAGATTTTTTGGGAGATGATAGAAGAGGTCCTTAGAAGTATTTTTTGTCATATGAATATGGGTCCCCGCAGCTCCGTTTACTTACAATACTGCATTGAACAATCAAATGACACCGGGACGCAGTGTGCGTTGGTAGGCCTAGATTATTTTATTTTTAACAATTAACACAAGCAATCTACTGTAATAACTTTTTAAAACAAATCTTTACCTACTGCTGTCCCAGAATGCGATTAGTTCATGTACATATGGACTAATCATATTTTACAAAGGGGTTGGATACCATGGAATCTCCTTGATGAAGTTGTCCTAAGACTTTTCAACAAACAAGCACGTGCACCTTGAAATTTCTTTGCAAACAATTACTTTAAAAGTTAAATATCTGTACTCAATTCAAAAACACCCTGTATACTAGAAATTCCACCCGTCGCATGACGGGTGTCAAGCATGCAGGTTGAAGGTAAAGAAATGAAATTGGAGCATCAATGGTGTTCAAAACTTAAAATAGGCTACTGTTCATCTGCATATAAAAATAAATTGGGCTAGTGCGAGTCGGACTCGCGCATCGTGGGTTCCGTACTATCATATAATATATTTACCAAAATATGCCAGGTTATGAAGGGTGTGGCACTGTGTTCTCGATTTCGGCTTTTATAGACATATAACCTATAATAGTTTAAGTGTCGAAATTTATAAAATAAGCGCTTTGAACAAAAAAGTTTTCAAAAATTAATTAACAGATCACCTGAAAAAAGATTTTATTTTTGGAGTTGCGCAAGTCCAACCCACACTTGGCCAGTTTTTCATTATTTGTTGTAATACTTTGAACTACAATCCTGCCAAGTTTGACGCTTGTATGTATAACTGTTTTTACGACAGAACAAAAACAAAACAAAAAAAAACTTTTTACATTTTTTATTATTTGTTAGACAATCTGCCATCCGCCATAATAACACATACTCTGTGAAAATTTCAACTGGCTACCTATTCCCGTCCAAAAGATACTGCCCTTAAGAGTAGTATCTTATCACACATCAATCCCTGGCTTTGGACAGACAAAGAGAATTATTTTTTTTCAGTTTATTTATTTATTTATTTAATTAAATAACAATGACGGAGTATTGTCTTGCCACAACAATCCGTCCCACTCTTGTCTTCATTGTTGGCCTCGGACGGCCGTACGGACCGACGGATAAGAGAATTAGGGCCTGTTCATTATCTACTTTATCAAATTAGTCTTCTCGACTGAGTCTTTAGCAACAATGGATTGCATTGTTAAGATGAGGAAGACTTGATTGCAGAACAATGTCACTGTATTGTTGCTGAACACTCAGTTGAGAAGTCTCAACTGAGAAAGTAGATAATGAACTGGCCCTTAGTATATTAGATACTGTTGGTCCGTGCATATTGTTGGTGAATTGTATGTTGATAACCCGGCGTCGACGGGACTTTATTTATCTCTTGTTGAATAAAATATCATGTGTATAATTATGCAGTGATGCAAAATTGGTTCTCTTCATCCGTTAAAAAGTACTGTCGCCATTGATGTCCCTCATTGCTTTTAGGCTAATTCATAATAATAATTATTCTCAGTAGGTAATTGCTGTTAGGCCTATGTTAATAACTGCTAAATGTTGGCAGGCCTATCGTGATCAATAGTTAATTGCTGCATAATGCAAATTGCTGTTAGGTCTAAAGTTATCAGTAGGTGATTGTTATTAGGCCTACCATTATCAAAATCTAATTGCTACAAATAGCAAGCATATGTTAGGCCTAATGTTATCTAGAGCTAATTCCTATCATTAGCAAATTCCTGTTAGGCCTAATGTGTTAACAGCTAATTGTTGTCAATAAGTGCTTGTTAGGCCTAAATAATATCAACAACTAATTGCTGTTAGGCCTAAATAATATCAACAACTAATTGTTGTTAGGCCTACAGTTATCAAAAGTTAATGACCCAAAAGCATATTGCTATTTAGCGTAATGTTATTGAAAGGTAATTCCTAGTAATAGCAAATTGCAGTTAGGCCTAATAAATTAACATCTAATTGTTATCAATGGCAATTAATTCTTAGGCCTAATTAATGTCATCAACAGCTAATTGTTGTTAGGCCGATTGTTATCAAAAGTTAATGACTATCAAAATCAACTTGCTATTAAGCCTAATGTTCTTGAAATGTAATTTCTAGCAATAGCAAATTGCACTTGGGCGTAATAAATTAACACCTAATTCTTGTCAATAGCAATTACTTGTTAGGCCTAACTAATATTATTAAAAGCAAATTAAATAAAAGAAGAAAATCGTCCTATTTTTTAAATCAATGAAACATGGATCGACTCAAATTTGGCTGTTTGTCTCCCACGATTGAATAGATTCATCTGCAACTGCAGTGATACCATACGAGCACATTAAGCAACTCAGCGGTTTTCTCGTGGCGTGCGGACAGTACGTGTTAGGCCTAAGTAATGTTATCAACAGCTAACTATTGTTAGGGCCGAATTTATCAAAAGCTAATTGTTAGGCCTAATGTTATCGAAAGGTAATTTCCAGCCAATGATGTCAACAACAATAAAGACTGGATCAAGCCTTCTATGAGCGCGTTAACACAGGCGCATGTCTAAATAACTGCCTGGAAAATAAACCATTAAGGAATGACATAATTAATCACCGAAAGGTTAAACTAAACCATTCGCGGAACCGTATTTTTAAACCACCCAATGTTAACATTGTAAGTTTCTAATGGATCATAAAGATACCATTAAACCACGTATCTTTGAACCAATTTCGACTGTCATTAAGTTTATGTTATATTCATTCATGACACATCATTCCAAGTCGTTTGATATATTACATACCACATTTTAGCATTGAAAGTTCCAATGAACCATAATGGCTCCAGTAAACCAGGTTCCTTGAAACCAATTACGACTATCATTAATATTACGTTATATTCATTCATAACACATCATTCCAAGTCATTTGATATATTACATGCCATATTTTAGCATTGAAAGTTCCAATGAACCATAATGGTTCCTCTAAACCAAGTGCCTTTGAACCAATTTCGACTATCAATAATTTTACGTTATATTCATTCATGATACATCATCCCAATTTGTTTGATATATTACATGCAGTATCATTGAAAAATTTTGAAGGTATCATAAGGGTACTATTAGAGTACGTGCCATTGTTTCGATTTTAATATGGTTTATTAATGAAATAAGGAATATTTTTTTTAAATCATTTTAATACAAATTTATTTATTTAAGAAGAAGAAGAAGAGAATTTTTAAATTGAGCCCGATCCGGAGCCTGTATGGCCAACAGGCCGAAGTGTGTGGTCTCCGGAGGGAATACTAATTTATAGTTACATGATTTCGATTACAATATAAATAGAAAGATCGTATATTATTGATACATTCTTGACATTGATGTATTTAATTCAAAAAGTGATGACCTTTTAAGGTTGAGTTAAATTCAAAAAAGCTATAAAAAATTTGAAATGTAAAGAAATGTTAGAAAAAAAGTCTTAAGTTAAACTATAGAGGAAAAAATAAATTAGAAGGGAGAATAATTATTGTTAGTAGATATTGTTAGTTAAAAGGGAATTTTTCAATAATTTTTTGAATGATGAGCTTGTAGGGGTTGAGCGAATATGTTCTGGCAAATTATTCCACCATTTAATGCCTGCATATGAGACGCAGCGGCGCTAGTAATTACTTTTAGTAAAGGGGAGTTTAAATAAGTTTGATTGTCGGATAGAATAGGGGTGCAAGTTATGCTGCAGAACTATTACAAGAGGTGAAGAAAGGACTAGATGATGATTATTAACCTTATAGACGAATGAGCAAAGTTGAATTATATAAATTTGGTAGATAGTTAAGATACCAAAGCGACTGAAATGTTGTGAAACTGAATTGGGTAATATGATGTTAAGCAGGGTTCTTAGGAACCATTTTTGTAGACGGAAAATACGTAGGAGATTTGCGTTAGTAGTGGAGCCCCAAAACTGGATCCCATAGCAGATGGCCGAGTGTATTAGGGAATTATAAAGAAGGATTAAGAAATAGGGTGGAACAAAATGCAACCGAGAAATCATTCCTTGTCTTTTGCTAAGCTTAGCTAATAAGGTATTGGTATGTAATTCCCAAGAAAGGTCATGTGCTAACTGTATTCCTAAATATTTATATGTATTAGTGACTGATAGTAAGTGTGAGTCATCTATATACTAAAACTCTTGCGTGTATTTATTTATTTATCTGTAATTCTATCTCCTCCTAGACGGTTTGAGCTAACGACTTGAAATTTTCAGGGCAGGTTTATCAATAAAGGACCTGCTCTATCGCCAAAAATCAGCTCCCTACGACCCCCCCTTTCCCCACTTTCTGGGGTTTTCATTTAAAATTATCTGCTTTTGCTTTGTAATTCCCCTCAACAGATGGCGCGGGTGGGCGAAGCCGCGGGTAACAACTAGTAATAAATAGGTAGTTCTGTAGGGACATGTGATTTATTGCGCTGAAAGAATAACATGTATTTTGTTTTATTGAGGTTAAGGGCATGCAAATTAACTGAGTTCCAATGATTTAAAGTGATTACAACCATATTCAATTTTGAATTGATTAAAGCTCCTAATAATGGAATGCAGTTGTTCATTACGACTGTAAAAAACATTATAAAAATGAGAAGTTAATAAATTAAATTTTTTACTACAATTCTAAGTACACTTCTAGATTCAGCATTAAATGTCCGATTTGTTTTGTGAAGACAAATTTGTCAAGTGATTTGTGTGGCAAGCATCTGCTGGTTTCACTTTCGTTTTAATGCTGGCATACTTAAAAAACTTTTAGTTGTTAGTTGAAAAGTTATTAGTGTATGAAATATGAAAGGGTAGATTTAAGATGACAAATGTTTCTAATAATAAACGACCTAATTTTTTGCTTATTAATGATCCACAAACAAAACAATGTTACCAAAACTATAAGGCATGTTCAAATGAAAGTGATTCAAAGGGCACTGAGACGGAATAAATGAAAGTATTAATATTTACCTTTGTTTATATGAAAGAAGACCATCTTATAGTCACTATTATAGACGCGCATTCCTAAAAAATATGTCCACCTGCCGCAGTGCAGGGCTCCCTCTGGGGCATCAATCGGCTAATACCGTCGGCAAAAAAGTCAGTTTTCTGCTGCTCTCTGAATTATGCCCGAACAGCGTCCTTAACCTCATCATTGGCAAATCGTCGACTTTTCAGTGCCGTCTTTAAAGGACCAAACACATGAAAATCACATAGTGAGAGGCCGGGCTATAAGGAGGGTGTGGAAGAACTTGCCACTGCATTTTGGTTATTGCTTCATTCATCAATCTCGCAACATGTGGCCTAGCATTGTCTTGGAGGAGGATCACCCCATCACTGAGCTTACCAGGACGCTTGTTTTTCACAGCTTGACGCAAGTTCTGCAGTATCTTGGTGTATGCTTGTTAATACGGCTTTGGGTTCCATAAACTCCAAAAGTAGAGGACCTTCGGAATCAAAGAAACACGTAAGCATAATCTTCCCGGCCGAACTTTGCGACTTGAATTTTTTGGGCCGTGGTGACGATGGAGGCTTTCACTGCATTGTGGATACCTTCCCGAAGGGTTCCCAATAATGGTACTAGGTCTCATCTACCGCGATAATCTTCTTCAAAAACGCTTCCCCCTTACGATAGTAACGTTCCAGATGATCCAAACAGCAGCCAAAACGAAGGCCTTTGTGCTCTTCCGTGAGCATTCTGGGTACCCACTGACAGCAGCTCTTGCCATATCCCAGGTTTTCACTACAGCATATGCGGAACCAATACTGACGTTGTCATCCTTCGCAAGTGACCGTATGCTGATCCGCCTGTCCTCACGAATTGACTTATTTATCGCCATGTCTGTCTTCAATTGATCGGTGATGACCACGTTTGCTTGGCCCGGATGTTGTTTATCAGCCTTTCCACACGACCATCATGGAACATTTTGGCCCAACGCACCAAGGTTGCTTTCGAGACACATGCTTCTCCATAAACATTCAACATCCGAGCATGAATGTTAACTGGTGGAATGTCCTCATCCGCTCGTTGGTCAGTTTTGGACTGCCGGTACAAGATTATTTCTTTAATTAATGGTTTATTTTGCTAAGTGGAGTAGATTGAAATGCTCTTTAATTAGCACACTGTTTTAAAACATTATTTATAGTTTTGTTTTATATGCTTTTGTTTTGACCACGGTCTATAGATATTCATGGTCATCGAGCTCCATTGTTAAAATGAAGCTAAAGTTTCTAGCTCCCGGAACTCTATTGAAAAGTGGCGCTGCATGTACAATCTGCCCAACTGCGCCTGCAGCGCCACCCTATCAGCAGACAGAAACTTTACTTTCGTATTCAGTTTCAATGAAAATCTCTATCGCAGGTTGCGGTCGGGAATAGTGCGATCTATGCGGCACCTGGCGCGATCTGTTTTCCTTAGCTTCTCGAAACAATGAAAAATGGCCGAAGCTCGATGACCATGAATATCTATAGGTTGATTTAAATGCCAAATCTATACGCCAGATGGCATCCGCTACGGTTTATGAATTTTGTTCTAGTTTATTTATAAAAGTTTAGTGAAGATGAAAGTTAAAGACTTGAAAGAAAAGCTTCAGTTAATAGGAGCGAAAACTGACGGAAATAAACAAGCATTGACTAACAGTGAGCAAATTTTATAATGAATTACGATTTACGAAAGTGACGATGCTAAATATTGGGATAGGTTACGACATCTCATTTAACCTCACTGAATTTTTCGATCTGTAGGAAATCCATGAAACTTGAGATTTTTGTTTTTAACATTGTTGTTCGAACATTGTGGAACTGAACAATTTACATGCATGTTCTTATACAGTATTCTTAACATTGCCGAGATTTTCTCATTTCGACCATAGCGTCATAGCCTCAGATTCATAAAGCGTAAGCGCTGCCATCTATACTTAAATCAACCTATAGATCGTGGTTTTGACTAAATGCTCTGCATCATTGTGACGTCGTACACTACTACTTATTAACAAAGCACTACATTGTTTTTTTTTAAATTTTCTCGCCCGTTTGAATTTATTGAATTGCTGGTGCGGAAAGTGCATAAATGACGTAACGATGCTATTTTTTACACTCCCAATTTTGAGTTTTCGACATTATATATGAGGAACTTTTTGCTTCGATTGATGCATGGAATCACGCTATGTACTTATTGTCCTTCCATTTAGAAACACCCTGTATAGCGGCCTTGTTATTTGTTACTATCAAATAATTTTCCTATTGGTTAAACGCCGCTATATAGACACCGCAACTTAAAATAGCGCCACTATAGTGGTCAAAAAATAGAAACTGTGTTTAGGGATTCTACCGTAACACCCGCTTAAGAGAAGCGCCGTTCTAGTGTTTAAAAATAGAAACCAAATTTAGCAATCGCGCCGTTTATCTTTGAAAAGCGACGAAAAAATTTTAGGGTTACATCCTGTTTTATTGCTGATACGCAACGAAAACGTGTTTTATTGTTACTTTCTGTTTTATTGCTGATCGGTCACCTACGTGGGTTTAACCTTGTAAAATCCTAAACATGTCGAATTTTGCGATGCTAGCGCCAGAAAAGCTTAGTGGTAAGTTGCGCTGAGGATAGTATAGTAGCCTTGTTAGCTGTTATTTTCACATGTGGTTTCTCATTGATGAAGGAGACAGAGCTCCGAAATTTACACAGGAGTTTTTACAATTTATAAAATTCATTTATGTAGAATTATGGTTTCTTTTCTACCTTCGTTTTTATGAAATATTATTTGATTATTTTGGAAAATTAATTATTTCACTAAAAAAATATTTCAAAGCTCTTCATACTTACTTCCGACTGTCAGTAACCATTGAACTGAAGTTCGGTCTTTGTCATAAAGTTGACACATCCATTTACCGGCATCATTCAGCATCACAGAAGTTATGGTTAGGGAACAATCTCCGTTAGTATAATCCGGATTGAAAGTAAAGCGAGATGGAAGATTTGGGTCAAAGGTCGTAACGACTGGTCCACCAGATGGAGTCCAAATGCAACCTGTAGTCGTTCCGCCACGACATTCAAGATAAACAGAATCACCCTCTTTAGCAGACTTTTCTTTTGGCGATTGATCTTGACACCTAATCAAAGCTGCAAAGAAAAATTATATTTTGAATTTGTTAAATTACTTCTATAATAAAGAGCAATTAATATAAAATAGAAAACTGTAGGCGTCAGCATTGTTTCTTTTCTTTTGTGCAAAACATCTCTTTATCGTAGCCATGAAAGTGACAGGCCGGGGCACTAAAGTCTTATGGCCAAAGTAGATCGAGCAACAATCCAACCTTCATTATTTCAATCTAGGATTTCAACAATCAGTGCTTATTCGTTTACTGGAAACAATAAAGATTGGATTGTTTTTCAGTGCCCGATAATTATATACCGGCGACTCGGTAACTACGAATTAAAATCGAAATGTGTTGGTTTTACCATGTCGCTCCAATTCACCATAAGAAATAGTTGGTTGGTTTATTAAAAAATTTGGCATCAACTACTAAGGTCATTTTGCGCCTTTTATACAAGTTATATCTGTACGCAGCCCGGGACAAACAAGGCGAGATTCGAACCCAGACCAGGTGGACTCGAGCACTAAAAAGCCTACGCCATAGCCCTCTCGGCCACCTGGCCGGCCCATAAGAAATAAATCCTTTCCCTTCGGATATTTGTTTTGCAAAAACCATGAAATTACTACTTGAATGCTATTTAACATGTAACATGGAATATTTTGATTCACTTTGAAAACGTAATTCGTTCAGGGCCTTAACCAGGACGTTATCTTGGAC
>JAHWFO010017593.1:8168517-8179319 GCA_023313115.1 Rhysida immarginata | reverse complement strand
CTCCCAAGTTTTTTAATCAAAAAATTGATTTTCTCGAATACAGTGTGTAGAAAATGTAAAATAGCTCTCTATCTCTCTATCTTTCATTTCTCATCATTTCCGATCGAATTACATATCACACCCCATATATTGCTATAGCTCTAAAGACCCCCCCGCAACCTCGGCCCTACTGGAACAATTGGGCATAAACTTCATATAGTAATGTAGATCTTGCCTAGAGGAATCTGGATGCTGAATTTCACTCATTTACATACCTAAATAGCACATAGATCTTTTGTCCCCTCTGACTCCCACCCCCGTAATTCCGACGCCTGCGCACCAATAAAAACCAAACTAAATAGTGAAGGTAGACATGCCCATACTAAACTACATTCCGAATTTCAACCTTCCACCTAAAAAAATGTAGAAATTATGAAGGGGACGGACGGACATTGTAAAACAGTATTCTTTTTTATTCTTCCGCTACTTAATAATATAGAAAGTAACAGTGTATTCATTATTGACGAATCGATTGTTATATGACATTGCGTTATCTTTACGGTCACTGTTTTAGCATGTGAATTCGACTTGAAGAGGCCCACGAAAAATCCTGAAAAGTTGATACAGCCGAACTAAGACATTGATGGTCATATTTCTGAAACCAGAATTTGAAAAAGTTAATCAGTTTTCTAGTTATGGTACAAACGGCGGACGGCCGGATAAACCTACAGATCAAGCATGCATTCTTATAAAGGAAGAAAAAAAAGTCGATCAAGTCGGATTTAAGTCGTCGAATGCCCTTTAAAGTTGTTTTATTTAATATAATTTCCTATTGGCTTGCGAAGTCTTGCTCACAACACTTAAAATTAATCCAAGTATTGTAGATGATGCAGTAGACTGAGTGTTCTAGCAAATATTGTGATAGACGAACGATAATTATAAGAGCAAGACTTAACAGTTGATAAGCTCATAACTATATTCCAGGCTACTTAATAGACAAATTTAAATACGGTTAATCCGCCTAAGCAAGATTCATACCTTTGGAATTTTAGCATACCTGCACGAATTTTAGCATATTCCTTTTACAGGGCGTTTTGCGTGTTTTAAAAGTTTTACCAAACTATCTCTCTCAAGTGACGAACATCATTGTTATAAAATGATGCTCAATGATCATACAACGCTGCTGTAAGCTCAACGGCATTTTGACAAAATGGTGTTCTTCACAACAACGACAAAAGGCACGCGCAATTTCTAACATCAGCGAACTTTGTGGCGCCATCTATTGCCCATTAATATAAGCAAAATTCCCTGAACATTTCAAGAAGTTTGCTTTCACTGATTTCAAGCTATTCAAACATAACTGGGTGAACTGACTTTTGGATCGCCCTGTAGAATGCTAGGCGTGCAATCGAAGGTGTTAAACCATCATTCCATAGCCCAAAGCCACTCCATGCCTTTGGAATGTCCAGAAAGCCTTAAAGCAGACTTCTGTCAACAAAGGAGAATTATTTTGCCAATTCTTTTGAAAGCAAACCAAGCATCCTTGCGCACGATGCTCAGATGCTTGTGAAATAATGAGGACCCCCTATCAATCTGGAGGAAATATTTTTTCTTTTTATTTTTAAGAAATACAGTTAGTTTAACATGGGCAACCTAGAAGGAATTTCAGATAAATGTTTCTTACAAACAAAAATAATTGTTGAGTGGGAAATTTTGCCTGGCTTTTCTTTGCTTTTATGTTCGTTATCTTAGAGTTATTAGCAAATCATTGAATGAGAGTGAAACGGGTTTGATTGTCCAAATAAAGATTGCTTATTTAATGAGAGATTACCTAACACGTATTTTCTGTTAAGACGGTAACAGAGTTATTTAATGTATTTTCCCGCTTCTGAGAAATAAATTTTAAAATTATATTCAAAATTCGCTTAAATTTTCATATTTTGAAAAATCATCGTTAAATATAATATAAAATATGTTGTTTATAATATCGGTATATCGTAGCTTTTTTAAATGTAACCAATAACCAGAAATAATAAATAAATCTAAGTTAATGAAACAGTGTTAAATACAGTGTGTAAAGCCTTTACGATAAATGATCTCAAAAAATGTAGAAATTTAACCTTTTAAGGGAAAAATACTAAAGAATACACCAAAATCCTCTTCTGGTCAGTGCTCGTTAAAGCATATGAACTTTAAAAATTATCGCATTAATAATAAATCCGAAGTACCCGAACGAATAAATTTTAATTAATATGTAAAATGTCGCTTTCAATGGTTTCCCATACAACAGTAGACAGAGCTTGTACGGATGCTCTCTCAGTCTCTTGTCAATTGATTACTAATAGATTGGTCCCAATAGGTGCATTAAACCGAGTGATTCTGTTGCTAGGAGAGGACAGCTCTCAGAATAACGAACTTCATTATATCAAACTTATGACTTCATTTACGAATGATATGACAGTATGGAGGTTGGAGAGGAGGTGGGTAGTAGATAAAACGTTTGCAGTAATCAAACGAATCTAATTAATACGGAATTAATTGAAACCTACAAAGGGAGCAAAGCGAGACAGACACACACGCACAAACATTATAGGAGGACTAAAGTCAGAAAATAAATAACAATTTCATCAAAACAAACGACAGCTGACATAATGAATACTTCTGTTTATTTCCTTTCAACAAATCATGATAATTGTTTTCTCATATACATTTGTTTGTTTTTTAAATGCCCAACCAGAGTGAAAGTTAATGTAAACATTTGCAACGTTAATTGGATGAAAATTTAGTTGTTATACTTTTAAATGAATATCTCCGAAATCGCAGAAAAACGGCGACTAAATTCAAATGAAAACTATATCCTTGTTTTTTTTAATTCATTAGATTTAATTAGATCTTAAAATTACTGCTTTTGTTGTTTTTCGTCTCTCGCGTATAATTTAAAACCAGTAATTCATGGAATAACGCGTAATTCCAAATTCATTCGAAAACATAAGATACGGACTGATCTGTCTAATTAGTAAGAAAGAGGAAGGTCTTACTTATATTTTTCTCGCTTTTCCCCTGGAATATGTAAAAATATAATTTAAAAGTCTATTTCAGGATTTTTATAATTTCATACTTCTACTTTATTTTTTTTTACGTTTCATATTTATGGCTTATATTTCAAGCTGTTAACTTTAAACTGAAATTTTTTAATACTTTTCATAAAATTTGAGAAAGCTTTAAAAATATTGTGCCAAAAATTTAAGCTTTATTAACCTTAAGATCTCATGAACCCTCCAAATGTACTATCTACCTACTAATATTTCTGTAATCTAAATGTTCACTTAAATTTTATTTTGCTTTTTCGTGTTCTGAATAAAACGTTTCATTTTAATTTGATTAATCTTCAAATATACCACGTCAATTTAATCATTTAGAAAATTTCGAATTATTTAATCCTAAGAAATGAGATTGAAGAATTGCATCCATTTTACAATTCTTCATAATAATACACGTATATTGATTTAGTTATTTTAATACATAATGTTTTAAAATATCAGTATAAAGCTCAATTTTATAAGTGAATTATTTGCCATAATGCGCGATAGTTTATTAAGTTTGCTGAACTTTGATATCTATTCTAAGAATAGTTCTTCATTTAAATCAAAATACTTTTAATATTAGAATACAAGTCTTGTTTTTATAAAATTCTAAATTGTGAAACACTTTATTTAAATTCTGAAATACATGATTGTGCACATTATCACGAGATGTCGCCAAAGAGATCATTTTCTTACAGCATTTACTATCCAGTGCTTTACATTTTCTACGGAATACCTTCAACAGAGGAAATGATTTTCGAGTCGAAGTTTAAGAATTTGAAACCAAAGCAAAATTCTTAATTTTAGAATGTCAAATAAAACTCTTTCATCTGTAAATAATGTGAATACAAGTTTTTCAAAATTAATTTCCATGATTTGCTTTCTGAATTCAACATGAAGCTAAATAAAACTTATGTCATTGCTCTAATTATTGTTGAATTTTAAAATTCAAATGAAAATTTCATCCTCACTAAAAAATGATATTAACGAAAAGAATAGCCTGGAGCTACTTTTTTTCCTAATTAAAGAGAGTCATTTGAATTATTATTAAATTTGGCTGTAATCTGTAAAAAATTTTATATCAAGTCAATGACATCAAAGTGTTTTAATTTTCATACATATTTTTTTTCCAACGGGAGCCATCATTTGTAAAGGCTTTAAACACATAGTTCATGAATTATTAATGCCCAACTTAACCCTTTGCCAGCGGTGGCTTTATCTCTTCAAATGTTACTATCATTTCTCCCATTCGCCTCCATTTTCGTTAATGGAACTCGAACGAAGTGGATGCCTGTAGATTTTCGAGCTTCTATCCAAAGCCTTCAATAAAAATTCTTTTACTGTGTAGTAAAATAGGGGTCGGAGAGGCTATGCCCTTTCCCAAGTGCTCTTGGCCTGACGCCCACGACTCTCAACCCCGCTCTCCCTTCGTTCTCTTTTCTATCGTTCTTGTTCACGGGACGATTGTTGCCATTCATGTCGGCGCCGATTCCTTCGTTCTTTTCATTCCCCCCGAAAGTGTCGACAATAACATCCATCGGCCATCGTTCTCCAATCAATAGCCGACTTCTTCCTATCAGAGGCCGCAAGCCGTGTTGACACAGTGGCTGCGGGGGCGGAGGAAAAAGGTCACCTAGAGAGAGAAACGAAAATCGCCCCCCATTTGCTGCTGACGAAAACAAACGTCGCTCAAATAGCCACTCGCCCTAGAGCGCCAACACACGACGCCGCTCGGCTCCGTTTACGACTAAGGCCGGCAACGCTCACCGCCACAAATTCCTCCTGCTCTTTCCGAGCCCACAAAAAAATCCGATGGCGCTAGCGCAAGCACTAAAACGTGTACAAGTAAAAAGTAATTTGTGTTTACTCTTATTAGGTTTCAAGTCAGTGGGCAATTGTACGAATCTGTAATAGCATTATTTTGCTAAAGTCACTCAAGATGAGATGAATAGTACCAGTTCCAGAAAATAGGTAGATTGGAAAGATGGTAATCCTATTAGAGAGAAACTTTTTTTTAAGGAAATTTTATGAAATTATAATTATTTGAAATCTAAATATTTCAGTGAATAGTAAGTTTCGATACGTACGAATATTCATCATAAACTTATTCTAAAACTGAAATTTCATAATTACGGTAAACTGAAAACTCTCTCCGTTTTTCTCTGCAAGAGTCGCCTTTCAAAGTATTTGAGTACAGTTTGTAATTTAAATGTTATTAAAAATTATTTAAAGCTTCAACGCTAATTTTGAAAAATAATTCATTAAACAATTAATATTAAATTTTAATCGAACGGCTCAATTACTGTTTAATTGTCCTTACTGGAAGTATTATTTGTAAATGACGAAGATTTAGAAATAAGAGAGATATGCAAACTATTCGAGTTCCAAATCCATCTCGTATACACAAAGGCCAAACATACACCCTTGTGCAAATTAATTGATGTGTTTGGAGACGATGTTTTGGGGATGCTTCAGTTATGATGCTGTTGGAAGCCTGAAGCCAATAAAAGGAATGATGCGCTCGCCACAATATACTGAAGTTCTACGAAAGAAAGTAGTATTAGAGCTTGAAAAGAGGTATCCTGATGGTATTGGAATATTGCAGCAGGACGTAGCCCGTTGTCACACATCGAAAGTGGTAAAGAAATTCATGACAGCAGCAAATACAGGTATTTGATTGGCCAGGGATTTCCGAGTATAAATCCCATTGAGAATTTGTGACTATATGCAGAAGTCGCCTCCGTGCTGCGGACTGTACGAGTATGGAGAAGCTCATTCAAGTGCTGATTCAGTGTGGTACAAGGATTCTAAAATGAACAGTGACTGTTCGAAACTAGTAGACTTAAAAATAGATGATTTTTATTTCAATTAATTGCACAAGGGTGTATATATACTGAAGAGTCAAAACATTATGACCATCACCTCAATGGTGAACGAACTCGTCTGGATCTCGTGGAGGGCACGTAATTAAGTGGGAATGGTATTTAACTGCTGCTAGAGAAGGTAAGGAATCAGTCTTACACTTAATTTTGCGAGTGATGGGAAAGGCTGCTGATCTAAGCGAATTTGATAGATGGCAGATTGTAATGGCCCGAAGACTCGGAACGAGTATATCCGAAACTGCACGACTGGTAGGTTGTTTACGATCTGCCGTTGTAGTATTTATGCAAAGTGGATAAATGACGGTGAAACCAGCACTAGACGCCAAGGTGTTGGACGCCCATGCGTCATCAAAGAAAAAGGACGTCGGAGACTGTCCCGCTTGGTAAAGCAAGATCGGCGCCAGACAGTGGCTCAACTGATAGCCCAATACAATGCAGGGCCATACACAGGCTGGTGGTGGCAGTATTATGCTTTGGGAGACGTTCTCATGGGCGGCTCTGAGACCCGTAGTTGTGGTAGAACAGACCATGAAAGCTGCGGACTATCTGAACATCATTGCGGACCAGTTGCACCCTTACATGGCGTCTGTCTTCCCAACTGGAAATGGAATCTTCCAGCAGGACAGCACCCCATGTCACAAGGCTCGAATTGTGTTGGAGTGGTTTGAGGAGCATAAGAATGAGTTCCAGTTAATTTCCTGGCCACCTAACTCGCCGGATTTTAATCCGATACAGCGCATTTGGGATGTCATAGAGCGGCAGCTCAGAGCTCAAACATCTTGTCGGAATATCTCGACTTTGCGTGACCGCTGCTTAGACATTTCGTACAACCTGTCTCTAGTCATCTACCAAGAACTTGTGGCATCCATGCCAAGGCGAGTTGCAGCTGTTTTGCAGGCCGAAGGTGGCGCAACGCATTATTGAGTACGTGGTCATAATGTTTTGGCTTTTCCGTATAGCTTATAGACAGATACATTAGACTTAGTAGTCGTACGGGTTTTTACAGAGAATACCTTTTAGAAAGTGTAGACATTGTCTGTGAAGTTTTCGTACCTCATCAATAGACATTCTTTTTTTCTTTATCTGACCGTGTAATCTATTAGTAATGGCCATGTACAGGGTGTTTTTGAATTGAGTACAGATTTTTTGGGAGATGATAGAAGAGGTCCTTAGAAGTATTTTTTGTCATATGAACATGGGGTCCCCGCAGCTCCGTTTACTTACAATACTGCATTGAACAATCAAATGACACCGGACGCAGTGTGCGTTGGTAGGCCTAGATTATTTTATTTTTAACAATTAACACAAGCAATCTACAGTAATAACTTTTAAAGTAATTGTTTGCAAAGAAATTTCAAGGTGCACGTGCTTGTTTGTTGAAAAATCATCTCCCAAAAAATCTGTACTCAATTCAAAAACACCCTGTATAACTACTGCTGAAAGAAAAATTGCAAGGTAACCAAAATGTATAGTCAAACCGTAAGATCTAGAGCCCTGAATGGAATGATCGATTAACAAAAAAAGGGAAGTAACAAACTAAAAAAGGGAAAGACAAAAACGACGAGATCCGCCTCACTTATGACGTAGCCAGGATTAACTCGTTCCCGGATTCCGTTACCCGATCCATTTTTAACAGGACGAAACGGAACATCAGAGAACACCGTGAAGATGAATCACCCAGCAATTTCACCACTTTTACCTACACTGGCCCTGGGGTTATCAGGATCGCTAACATCTTCCGGGACCGTGGCGTCAGAGTTGCCTTCAGGGCATCCAACAAGTGTAGGTATGCATTTAACTCCAAGGCACCATTCAACCAGGAAAACATTTACACAGCCTGTGGTGTATACATGCTTACGTGGTCCACTTGTGGATGTTTTTACGTGGGTTCCACGAAGAGATCCTTCAGGGATCGATTCAACGAGCACAGGAGATACTGGGTCAACCGCGACGGAAAATCGGCGTTTGCAGAACATGCAGTGGCGGATTTAAGGGAGGAGCTACAGGGCTATAGCCCCAATTCCCAAATTGGTCCTAAACTTATACAAGTTAGGTAAATTGTAAAGCTTTTTAATACTGCAATAATTTTACAAATTTACATTTACAAACTTCAGTATAGGAAAGACCCCAGGACCATCACTTCCCTGGGGAGAAGTGGTTATTTGAAATAACTTATAACATATTGGCCAAACTACCTGATTAGCCCCCCTTGACCAAGTTCTAGATCCGCCACTGACATGTATTGGCACAAAGACACAGGCTTGGACCTATCGATGAGATTATGTCTGTGGTCAAGATGATAAAGGACCCCAAGAAGATACTGACCCATGAGGCCTTAGCAATTAGAATGTACCTAAAGACGGACAAAGACAGAATATTGAACAATCAAACCAGCTGTGACAAAAACCCATACTGGACGTCGTTAACGACATCATATACCTCTCAATAAATGCTATCTATTGCTATTCCTGGATCTTTATTTCATTTATTATAAAAAAGGAAGTTAATTCTCAGACATGACGTAATATTACATTTCCCCTGTCCAGGCATTATTATCGTATTCCCCTTTTTTACCTTAAACGATCATTTCACTCAGGGCTCTAGATCTTACGGTTTGGCTATACATCCACGATTTAAGAATTTTCGTCGTTTGCCTCTATTACTGATGTAATCATCCACAGAGAAGAGGCAACTTTTTCGTTTCTAATTTACTGATCGTGTATTTTTTATCTTCACTTGAGAGAGTAGATCAAGATAATGTCCTGTTTTATTGAACGTTTGCATCTTCTAATGAATTATAAGTTTACAGAGTGGATGGAAAAGGTTCATTGTCAGAAGCTCAATCAGGAGTTCATTTATCAGGTTGCATTGATTTAAGAGTGAAGAACTGAGTATATAGAATTTGGGCCAAGTCACTAGTAACTTTCTCAACTGATTTATCTTTAGCATTACAGACTGACATTGTTGTAACCAAGTGTTCCCTAACTCAACAATAAGATCCTAATAAGGTGCGTCTCAAAAGTTTAAAGAAACATGTTTTTGTTCAAAAGAAAAAAGACCATTGAAGCTACATACAAATGCTTTAATTAGTAGCTGTACAAAGCACTTAAAAGAAACTCCTGAAAATATTACTCACGAAAACATAATAGAAATAAAAATATTCAACAAAATGAAATTTTGCGTGTCTCAAAAGTTTAAAGAACTACCCTCAGATGCTGAATGGACACGTCCAATATGTAAATTTGCGAGTGACAGGGTATTAATCTGTTGCAGAGTTCGTCATTTTTTTCAAAGAAAGCTTTTCTTCCACTCACAATTGATTCTGGCAAATGAAAGCCAACGGACTATCTGTTGCTGATATCGTCACAATTACTGGAAGATCCACAGTAGGGGTTTATAATGTTTTGAAGAGTTCATCGTTCCACCAAAACCCACGATCTGGTCGTCCCAAAGTTACCTCAACTCGCGATGACAGACGCATTATACGACTGGTAGCCACACAAAATCTTTCTATTCGCCAGATACAAGACGTGACTGGGTTAAACATATCGAAAGGCACTGTACACTGGCGAATAATTGCGAGTGGACATGTTGTCTCCAAATAAGACGAAGAAATCGCCTCTGACTGCCAAGCGCATTCAAGAAAGGCTAACTTGGGCACAAGAACACATGGCCTGGAAAGACGAATGAATGTCGGTGTTGTTCAGTGTTGAAAAGAAGCGGAACTTGGATGGTCCTGATGGGTGGGCATCATGCAGGCACGACCTAAGACAGGAACCGAAGACCTTTTACTCAAGACAACAAGGAAGTGGTTCTGTCATGGTTTTGGGCGACTTTGCATTCAACGGTACCACAAATTTGGCTTTCATCAGTGGAGGAGAAAATTCGCTGACATGCCAAGAAACCGTTACACAGTATCTGTTCCCGTCTGTGATCATTCGTGTGGCCTGGAATTCGTCTTCCAGCAGGATAACGCCAGCATCCATACTTCACGATCAACAATGGAGTGGTTCAGAAAACAAAATATTTACGTTATGACGTGGCCCCAAGAAGCCCAGACTTGAACCCTATAGAGAATCTATGGAAAATCCTGTCTCGTGCAGTTTATGGCGGCGGACGTCAATTTTCTTCGACTGATGAATTGAAAAGAGCAATTGAAGATGCATGGTACAATGTAAGACCAGAAACATTGTTCAATCTCATAAACTCAATGCCGAACAGAGTATTTGAAACAATCAAGGCAAATGGTCGTTCAATTTAAGCTGTTGTATAATTCATGCAATGTTTTTTCAGTCGCTCTTTAAACTTTTGAGACACGCAAAATTCCATTTTGTTGAATATTTTTATTTCTATTATGTTTTCATGAATAATTTTTTCAGGAGTTTCTTTTAAGTGCTTTGTACAGCCAGTAATTAAGGCATTTGTATGTACCTTCAATAGTCTTTTTTCTCTTGAACAAAAACATGTTTCTTTAAATTTTTAAAGAATAAATCATTAGATGATCACTGAGGGTTTTAATGGTACGCCTACCTCAGATGTTCGAAGTAATGATGAAAAATAGGAAAGAAAATTCCGCAGCCCGGAATCGAACCAGGAACCTTTGGCTCGGACCGCCAACGCGCTAACCAATTGCGCCACTGCGGCCATGAAAGCGAACCGCTGTTTGCATGACCTTAGGGCTTGGTTAGAGCAGCTACCTAGTTCGCCGGCTGGGACTATCTTTCCTAAGGCGTAAATTCTTAAAGAATAAATCATTAGATGATCACTGAGGGTTTTAATGGTACGCCTACCTCAGATGTTCGAATTAATGATGAAAAATAGGAAAGAAAATTCCGCAGCCCGGAATCGAACCAGGACC
>JAHWFO010017593.1:8131183-8168117 GCA_023313115.1 Rhysida immarginata | reverse complement strand
AAGCCCTTCTATGATTATGTTACAAGTGACCATTATTATTTGATGACACAAATAATGTCAGCAATTAAAATACTTCAATCAGTGATACAAAGCTTTTCAGTAATTAAAATATTTCAACTGGGTTATAGAAAAATTAAATTAATCGTAGCAGATTACTATTTATTATCCTGCTTGGTAGATAAAAATTCTTAGAGAAATTCGTGTTTCAACAGGGATTTTCAACTTAACCTTACGGTGAATAACATATTACACCATGTGCTTAAGTGCTGAAAATCTTGCCTATAATTCCATATTGAATATACGTACAATAGCTATATTGCTTAATCTGTTGAAAGCACATTAACACAATGTTCCAACAACATAGCTATGGGCGGTATAAAGTCAATTAATCAAATTAACCATTAAAGCAAGCAGGAATCTCTACCTTAAGGCTTCTCTGTCTCTCTTTCCAGATTTAATCGACAAATGAGAATACAGAGGAGAAGCATAATGAAAAATGAAAGCCATTTCGCTAACTTTCATTTGATTGATTTTTGTTACAGGTCTAGTGACTTGGGGCCGAAACAAGAGGTCCACGCTCGATGACCGTGAAATTCCCCTGCTGTCTTATTTGCTGTGGCCTTGTCTTCCTTACGGCAATTTGCACTGTATATTTTCGGACTAAATTCGTTAAATTTACTGACTTGTTCCCGTAAGTATTTGAAAACTTCTTGATGGAATTTTAATTTTTGCCATCAGCATGAATTTGTAATCTTGAATTTAAATTTGTCAACCTTAAGACTTTAGTCTGTATCAACTTTCAAGAACAAATTTTATTGTAAAGTAGATCAAGTCTCTTATAATGTTCATTTACAAGCAATATTTATTTTCGATGCAAATATTTGCTTCAAATTAAAAGCTTACGCTGCAATGCATATTTAAAAAGCGCTTGACTTTATTTGCACTTTTAGCGCGCTTCATTAGGCCATGAAGCTGTTCTGGTTTACTCTTTCAGCAACCCCGTTTAAAGGATGAACTTAATGATCAGGATAACAAGGAAAAGTCACCGACAAATAGTCTAAAACTACTCTGTCAACATGAGAAATCCGTTCGCTGGAGCTGTTTCTTTTCTGTTTAAAAGCTACTCAGCCAACCCCAACTCCTTTGCCTTCTTAGAAGTACTAGCGCAGCAATTCTGCAAATTATTTGGCCATTTCAACCTCTTTGAAAAACACCAACCTAACATGTTACGGGGTTTGTCGATAGGAATTCACAGTGTTATTAAAAGACGACCACGTAGCGCAGTACATTTTAAACAACCGGCTGTAACTTGTCGTCTCAGTTCACCTGCAAACATGGACGTTTCGTTCGAAATGTGCCTTGTAGATTTACTGATACAACTGCCGTTTGCATAAGTACACGTTGTTCCGTTTTTTTTTAATCGGCTCTAAAAGCAACAAAATGTTGAAAGATAAACATCTCAAGTTTATGTTTACGTCCTGCACCCTGAATGTGCATGTAGACTTTTCTTAAAACCAATTTTTTTATCCCTTAAATTTTTTATTGTTTTTTTTTTTAAAATAAATGTAGGCTTATAATCAATATATTTAAGTCAAAATTTAACAAATACATTTAAAAGGATACCGACAATTCAAATTTAAATATTAAAGAACTTTTGGAGAGTTTCCGCTTGTGAAATGTTTATGCTAAACAAGTATTTATTTTTATAACGCAATAATCGAATTTGATTTATGGTTTATTAAAGTTATGTTAAATAAAAATTTAGTATATCTTTATTATACGTATAAATGGATGTAATTCTGAAACAATCAATGAGAAAGGCATTTACGTCTTAGAGGTCATGTTAAATTTAAATAAAGTCATTGCACTTAACTATCTTCCTTTATCACTTTTGAAAGCTGTTTGAAAAGATTGGCATTGCAAAAAAAAAAAAAAAATTAGAGTCATACAAATAAGAAAATGCAACCTCAACATTCGTAATGATCCGTCTAGAAAAAAAAGATGTGCTCAGAATTTCAATTATAATTTCCTCATTCTCAGAAAAAAATTTGGAATATGCAAAATATACATTTAATATATAAAAAAAGATCAATCCATTAGATTAGCTTGAAAAATGAATATCCAGACCCGGCAAAGGCATGGATGTTGTTTGAGTTGGTGTTCTTAAAATCTCACTTAAGCTGAAATTTAACGAATGCAATAATAATTTTTTTTTCAAGTTTTACCAAATTAATTCTTTTTGTTTTTCCTCACGCCGGCTTTTTTTGACTCACCCTGTATATACGGCAAAAATAAATCGAAATAAGTTCTAGATTATTGTGGGTTTTCTTTTCTCTCTCAACAAAACGTTATAATGCGACTTATTAAAAATTACAAAAATTTTAAATATTAATCCATATATTAATATTATATGGATTATGAATAATATAAAGAGCGTTTCTCCTTTAAATGTAATTATAAAATTACTACAAATTAGTGAGCCCTCATTATCTAGTGCTACTTAAAAATTCCTGTAAATAATAAATATTTAGCACAAAGGCAAATAATAAAATTTTAATGCCTAATTAATTATACTAAACTTTATACTAATATTAAAGCAACTTCATGTATAAGCCCTAATGTAGCAACGATAAACTAGCATCAACCGTTGAATTAAGCTATTTTACATTTTTTCGCTTTAAAGTGTTTGGGAATGCCTACGTAAAAATTAAGGTTACCATCGTATGTTTTAAGAGGGCAAGTATCAAAGAATTGATATTTATTTTATTTCTCGAAAAATATTCGCTGTACAACATGAGGTTATGTTCCTTTTTGATTTAGTACCCTTCAAATACTACACTTAAATCTTCAAATTTAAAATGTTTACTCAAAACTTTAGTGGAATTATTTTTATATTATATGGAAAGGAAAAATGTCAGAGGTCTGCGCAGATCACAAAACACTGTGTGGAAATGAATATTGAAAGCATTTTCCTCTCAGCCTTTGAGTATGTGCTACAGCCTATTCTTTGGAATCTCCTTGAAAATCGCCTTCAACGTCGTCTTTTCCTGCAATCAGTTGTGACGGGCGATATAAACTAGCTGCACCATTTCGATCCAGAGATCAAGCATGCCGGAAATGCTTGGAAATTGCCATCATCCCGCATATCCTAAAACGCAAACGTTTTCCCGTCTACATACTGTGCGGACATAATGTTCTTCGACTGCCCGAGAATGATTTATCTACACATGGTATCTTCACGTACAATATTAACTGAACCATACTCCTAGCAGTTCTTCAGACATTCTGGGTCACATTCGTAAAAAAAGTCCAGATCTTCATATAAATGGATGATAACTCGTAATGCGCGTACTGCAGCATGTGTTCAAAGACGGAAAAACGGATTTCGAAGGCGCATGTTATAAAATGTGCTCTAAGTTGCCAACAATTTGAAATATAGATTAACGATATCTGCAATATGTAAATTTGTTTTATTATTCGTTGGCGCTTTGATAAGTAATCTTATTATTTCAAATAACAAATTTCCCATTAGCTATCTAAAATAATGCCGATAAAATTAATTGCCGTCTAGTTGGCTTATTACATGAAATGTAATTTAAATTTTTAAACATAAAAGGAATGCATGCTCCCTCTCCCTATAAACAAAAATAAATATTTGAATTCAAACATTCGTGTAATTAATTTCAGCAAGATCAAAACGAATTACAGCCGCTCGGAAAATTCTAACGGCAAAATCGAAAACTGATGGATATTAAGAAGAGAAG
Organism: Rhysida immarginata; assembly: GCA_023313115.1. NCBI lineage: Eukaryota > Metazoa > Arthropoda > Chilopoda > Scolopendromorpha > Scolopendridae > Rhysida > Rhysida immarginata. The sequence goes on along the minus strand of JAHWFO010017593.1, from coordinate 8,164,353 downwards.
GAAACTCTATATGGATTTTAGGAGTAAACAGCACTGGCGAGTTGGTTGTTCAAGGAAGCTAAAGGCTAGAAAAGTTTTTAACGTTTAATTTATTTAATGCCCTCCGAGACATTTCTCCTCGGCTCTTAAGCTCTCGTTTACAGCACTTTGCGTTCATTGCATATTGATTGGTTAAACATTCCACCATCGGATATGAGAAATGGATAGTTTGTGATCCAGTGCATTTTTCACAGAATGAAACTTGTATGTTTTTGTAAACTGCATCTCATTCCAAAATAAACACGGCCCAGAGGAAAAATCAATTATGCGTAAAGCTCTGCATTTCCTCTTAAGACGAGGAATCCATTTCTGTTTCGTGCGTCGAGAGCGAAATAGAAATTAAGTTACCGATTATTAATGCATGAACTTCTGCCCGCAATTGAAGTCCTTTTCTCAATTATTAAGCTGTATGACTTTGAATTGTTAAGAAATGTTCCCGACTTACATAGAATGATTAAATGACAGAATACATTTGTCAAAGAAAATTCATTTCCAGGAATTTGTAAAAAAAAATCTGATCGCTGTGAGAGCTTTTCATTATTTGATAACGATATTTTGAAGAATTGGCAGGAGAAGCAGCTCGGAAATTTAGCAAAACGATAAAGAAAATTAAAAAAAAAATAGCATTTTATTCTGAAATAAAATTCCGATCAACTCATTATACAGGATATACACAAAAAAATAACACAGTCTGAACAATATTTTATTTCTCGTAGCGATAGACTATAAAAACAAATGCTATATTGGATGAAAGAAAAACTGTCTAAGTTTATGCAACTTACATTTAAAATGCTCAATGTGCAATCCCAGATGACATGGACAACCTTTTGGTCGTCCATTTCCTCTCACACTCGTCTACAGGAATGACTGAATGGCTGCAATAATCGGTATTGCAATTCAGGTAATGGTCGCACATAAATTAGTCTTTAACAAATCCACAAAGAAAGAAAGCACATAGCATGAGTTTGGGAGTATATGGTGGCCACGAGTAGAAGTTGGTCCTGCGGCCGAAATTCACCGTTGTGAGCTATAGCAACACCTCCTAAACTACTTATCAACCCCTGGCTATAGTGAGGGGAACAATGAATTTGGCTAGTATATTTAAAATCATTCACAGTTCTTCTTCCATCCAATGCAGGGATGCCCATAGGACACTTTAGCTTAGCACTGCGTTATGTCACTTTTTCAGATAAAAATCTAGCCCTGTGGTCTTAGAAATCGTTATTTGTGCCTTTTGAACTTGAATGTGTAACTGTATTTTAAAACCTTGGCCGACACAGAGCTTGTCCATTTACTGGGGCCATCATCGTAAGGGCATCATTGCAATATCACATTTGTCCTCACACCCCATCTCTATGAGAAATAAAAAAATGTTCAAACTCGGACATTCTTTTGTAATTTATTATTTATTTTTATTATTCTGCAGGGATAGACTTCCTCCTGAGAAAATTTCGAGTAATCCTCTTGAAATTTAAGTCCAAACTATCGTCGAGAACAAAGCGGTAAGAAATAAAAGGAGATCGCACGTTAATCTCGGGTCGCCATTCTTCAAACACAATGGAAGAAGAAAAAAAATCTTGCATTTCACGCTTTATGATCCATTGAAATTAATATTTGAAGCAGTAAAACTAGCGCGTCTATACCGTATCTTAATTAAATTTGGCATTCTGATAATTTCTTTATAAGTTCATTTTATGGACAATTTATTTGCAATTACTCTTTATTCGTTGTTATCTGGTTAAAGAGTGTCATCATGAGATGAAATAATAATTTAATTGTGTAAAATATTTTATTGTAATCTTAAATGTTAGAATGTTATGTTTTCGCATATATAGGGTTTTTAACATTTCACTTATATGTATATTCTCGTCCACAGTTTCGGGTGAATATCGCGTATACTGTATACGATAATAGTAAGACGTTTTCGTAATAAGTACGCTATTTAATTCAAGTCGAAAAAACATTTAAGATAGAAATTAATCTTAAGCAGTGTTGCATCAGCTATAGAGCTTGAAAGTACTAGAGGAAAAATATATAGAGGAAAAGTCAATAGATATTTCCGAAATTTATGATTGAAAAAAATCAAGTACTGTACCTGATAAAAATTCAACGATAGAAAGTTTATACTAAAATACTGCTATTGAAATAAATATTAAAAGAGATTTTTTATGGAAAAACACTCCAAGCAAGTTTTTCTTAAAAATAAAAACTTTCTCCATTTCACGACACCGTTAAAACAGTTTTAAAAAATATTGGTTTTCTTCTGTCGTTTTCGAACCTTTTGTATCGTTCAATATTTATTTAAAATTAAAGCACACACATAAATCACGGAAGATCAACTTGTTGTCTTATTTCCCTCTCCCGTCTCCGTTTCTTTTCCCCAAGGCATAAGTCATTCGGTTAAGATAGTAGTTGAGATGTTCTTCAACACCACTTGCCACACAGGCCTCCAACAACTTCAGCGACCATTAAATCACGACGGATGCTCCTTCAGTCCGTCCGTCTGTCTGTCCGTTCGTTCGTTCATTCCTCTCAGCAGCCGAGCCGTCGTTCTGTAGACAGTAACAAACAGCAGCGTAACGGAGGCGGTCGAGCAGACTCACATATCAAATTCTGCACTGCCGGGATGATCGCCGGCTAACTCAAGTCTATTACTTCTTCCTAAGTTATGCATACACACAAGCGCGCGCGTGCGCGCACGCCGCGCGTTGCACGTTTGCTTGTTGCCGCATAATATGGCGAGAAGGGAGGGGTGTGGGTTTGTGGAATGGGGGTAGGAGCTCAAGGAATCGAGTTTGCGTTCCTCTGGCGCGCCAACGGCCCTCTGATGTGATTTGTCTTTGCTAATGATTGCATGCTGAAAATCGGTGGGAATAAATTCAGCCAGTGAGTACCCTCCTCCCCCGACGAGAATATTCACCCCCCCTCCAACCCTTTCTCTTTCTACCCCATCCTCCCTCCCTCCCTCCTTCTCAACCCTTACTCTGATCTCTCAACGACGATGCATGGCTTCCACCGAGTGCAGATGACACCCTTCGAAAGACCAGTGATTTGTTCTCCATGAAACAAATAGGCTGCAATTCTCTCTCTCTCTCTCATCTCATGTAATTCGTCTTTGTAAACGGAACAATTGCTCCTTGCGTTTCTTGCAGATTTTAGATTTTCTTTTCCGCCCGTCCTTTCTTTATTTCTCCGCGTAGTATTTTTTAAGTAGTATAATTTATACTTTTAATTTAGAATTTAAAACTTATTTTTGAACATTTAATGAAAAATTACTCAAACATTCATTTCGTATATTTCTTTTTGAAATAAGTTTTAAAAGTTGTACTCCTATTTAAAAATCACTTAAACATTTGTTGAAGTTAACATCAGTTAAATGTACGGGAAAAAGGAACTTGCTAAATCTTATTCCAAATTTAGCTGAACAAAGCCAAAAAATTTTGGAAAGAATAAGTCTGCAGCTTTAAACAGATACCTAAATCTTTATTATTTTACTAAGTTTGAGAAAGATGCTCCCAAGTGCAAGATTCTAGGTTGAAGCGTTTCTTTTGCTCGTCAGCCTGGTTATATTTCAGGAATCCATAGAAATGTGTAGATAGTATTTTAACACAATTTACTAAACCAGAGTTAAAGATAAAATAGTACAATCATGACAGGAAAATGACAATAATGATGTGCATCGAAGCATCTGTGTGGAAGAAGAGATTCAGAGTAATTTGTCAAACGAGGTCCAATCGATCAATTACGATCGATAAACAAAATATTCATGATATTTGGAAGCTGTTTGACGCAAGTATTTTTTTTATATATAAATTATGAGAAATCAAAAAATCCAAATTATAATCACGAGACAAGGATTTGATGTAAATTGTGTTTAAATATTGAGGGTTGCAGAGATGTAACTACTTACTACATACGTTACTGAGATCGTTCAAAAATAAATTTATTTTGTCCCACCAGATATAACCCAATACCGCATTTAAAAATTATTTTGTTCTTCACAGTCTTATTCATAAAAATCAGTTAAATGAAACATGAAAATAACAGGTCGGCGATTAGAGCCAAATGAAATAAAGTTAATTTTAATTCTGTTGAAAAAAAAGAGGACTTTGAAAGTACATCATTTCTGATGTGCTATACAGAAACTTAATACATGTAGAATGTTCGTATCTATGAATCCTAACTTTATCCTCAACCCGAAATGCAAGATTTTACGGGAAAACGTGTGTTTATACAGATTTAAGTAAGTACCAGTTTTTAACCAATAAAAAAAATAGGAAAAATTCTCTTAAGTCATTTTGATGTTGAAAATTCTAAAAATGAACTCATCGATTATATTCATTTTTTTTTTTTTTGCCATTCGCCAACTCAGCGTCTCGCTTTACAAGCCGCAGCTCCTTTCCCGCAGCTGCTCTTCTTTTCTTATTCCCGTTCGGTTCGGAAGGCATTGTCGTGCTCAGTGTCCTTACCCTGGCCTTTCTCATCGGAGCCGGGTTTCTTCTCCGTCGGGACCTCGGACGTGGCTCGTGCGACGCTCCCATTCGTTCCTCTCCCTTTATCGTGAGCGTAATGAAACAAGAGCAAACCCGACAGCCTCTCTTCCCTCCCTCGAAACTCCAACTGACTCCTAAACATTAATTACCGTTATCAGGACCCATTAAGAGCCTCGTGCTTCCAAAGCATGTGTTAGATCTCTAGAGTCTTGAAGCTTGTTAGCGTTTTCAGACTTAATAATTCGAATCAGCCGTGGGGATAATAGTGGACTAATCTCTCTCTGCCTCCTTTTAATTACTATGCTTGGACAACCGATATAACGACGTCCACACCAGGTTATTATACTTTATAATCATATTGATTTAACCGAATTAAAGATATGGCATGACGAAGAAATCTAATAGAGGATATGTAAACCTAATTTAATAAAGGGAAAAGTGAAAGCCACTAACATAATAACTTGCTATACGAGGTTCGGGGAAATGTTTCGCCTTAAGAAATGTTGCCTGCTCGCTATCTCTCCTATCAGCACTAAAAAACAAAACTTTACTCAATTTTGACAAAAAATAAAATAAACTATAAAGTAGTTTCTCAGAACTGAAAAATAGTTTATTTTTTAATATTAAACAAACAACATAATATAATAATGAAAGATATCTCACTGCTTGTGCAGCTCCTTTTTAGTCGTGTGAAATCTGAGCGACAGATAATTACCATTCATTTGCTGGTTTAATTTTTTTTTTCATTTTTGCCAAGTGAAGGCCAAAATTGCTTTTAGTTGAGTTTGAATGGGTTGTCTTAATGCTTTTCCTATCCAATTTTGCAAGGAGCGAAATGAAATGAACAGAAAGACGATGACGTCTGTGTGCTATCATCAACATTTCAACAAGAGCCTTGCTTCTCAACCAAGACGTTGGCACTTGGTGAGTTCTCAGAAATTTTTTCCGTTGTGGTTTTCTGATGGAGCACTGGCATCAGGGTATCCCGAAAAGCACCACCTTGGCGGAACCAGCAATCCCGTCTAATGCGCATGTGTCGTGGGAATGAAGGACGCGTGCCAGAGCGAGAACACGCACTCTTGCTTGCCAGACACGCAGAGTGGCGCCTCGAAATCCACTCCTTTCCTCCCTGGCTCTTCTTATTATTTAATTATTTCATTTTCTCGCCCATTCTTTGTCTATTTTTTTCAATTTACTATCATCTTATTTCTCTCTCTTTCTCGCATTCTCAGATCTCGTTTCCTTCTCCATCTATTGTCGTCTTTTCTTACATTTTCTATCAGACGTTCTTCACCCCATCCCCATTCTGCTATCACCTAAAGTATCTTTCTTCTCCTACTGCTTGTCTCTTTCTTTCTTTCTTTCTTTCTCGTCGAGGGTAAATGATGTTGAACTTGGTACGTCTGGGCCGGTTCGATTTTTTCCCCCTCTTCCCTTTCTTCTCCGAAGAGGTCTGACGCAATTCTGTTTGGCGCAGCGGCCGTGATGTAAGCGTCGCCGGCCGGGGTTTCTACGTAGCAGCGATGCCTAATCCCAGAACATTTCAATTTCCCGCTTCAGGAAATTCAGCGGCAATTTCCTCCGTGCTGTGCTGCTCGTTCCTGATAGGACGCCAACAGCAAATAACGTTTCGCCCAGGCGAACTGTTTCTCACCATTTCAAGGGGCTTAAGGTTAAAGTCGACGGTATTTTTACGCTTGCGTGGCCGCCGCTACACGTGTACGCTCATCTGTACGGCGTCTGTCATAATTTCCGAACATGTGACGAAAACGTAAACAGGATTGGCATGCTAAGCATACCCTGATCAAAACCTGAAATTCAATTTCTAACGTTTTCCTTGTACCTGTCCATTACATTTCGGGCGGCGCCAGGGTTTCGAACTTAATGGGAATGAAGCCCAAATACGAGTTACCGAGGTCAACTCCGTCAAATTATGAACAGCGATAAAGTTAGAAAAAAAAAAGTTGTGGTGCCAGATTAGATATTTCATAAGTTAAATTAAACAAGAGAGAATTATTCAGTGTAGAGTTCACCTTTGTCGTTTCACTTCATTTCTTTGGCAGCATAAGTCTATAGCTTTTCTCTTTTTTTGTGTCTGCTAGTTTGTTTTTTTTTTGTTTCATTTTTAATTTTCTTTTTCCGTTCCATTATTATTAATCAGACAACTCAGACTCCACCCACGTGCATCATATTCGTCCCCGTTATTTACTCTGTCCTCTGACATCTGTTGTACAGAGAAATGAATTTATGAAGAGAACCAGGCCCATGACAAGTTAAATGTGCCCAGAATAGCACCACACCACCGGCGACCGACGACACCGCTGCGCTTTTAAAGCTGCAGCACTTTTCTCTTCCATTTCCAATTCCGCTTATCTAATTTCTACGGGAAAAGTTGATTAGAAAAATGCGAAGAATGCAAAAGAAACGCTGAAAATTTAAATTATCTTTTGTTTTAATTGTGGTAATTCAATAAGTAAATTAATGTTACCAATTGTAATAATAAGAAATCCCAATATATAGGGCCGGTTTCTTCGTTTTCAATTTTCAGCGAAACACGTTAGGAGGCGAATATGAAAGTCCTCGTTAAATGAAGTCTCCAGCGACGTGAGGACTTTTCATAAATGCCAAAAATTTCTTTCTGCCAGCTTAACAATTTCGAAATTAAAGCGAAAAAAAAATTTTCAGCTTGAATTCTGGAATTCATTTCTTCATAGGAGGAATTTTTTTTAATGTAATGACTTTTAATGAAAGACAATGTAATGATGATAAATGTAGTTTTCAGTAAATGTTTATAGAATACCATCGTCATTAACGCTAATTTAATATAAAACGAAACTGCTATTTAAGCACAATTGAACAAGCTTCTTGGGAATTACTAAACTATTATGCTTTAGTTAATTTACATAACTTAATTTAAAACCTCAAACAAAAATTGAAAATAATTAAATTAATTTGATAATGTTATGATTTAATATAATGCTAAAAATCCATGTCAAAGAATCCATATAGAAAGTAAATAACCAAATGATATGTAATAAAATAAATATAATTCAGTAGTACTAGATAAATTAACATATTTTCAAAAAACATACGTGTAATTTTATTTAATGAAATTAGTCTTTGGACTATATAAAGCTTAAAAAAGACTTTCATTTTTAAATAAGATTATAGTTTTGACATTATCTTTATTTTATTAGGTATCGTTGAATTATTTATTTACACTTGACTTTTCATATTCTGTGACAGGGACTCTAAACATTGTATAAATCATGAAATTTAATTATTTTCAATTTGTGGATGAGTTTTTAGTTAAATTTCTTTCTGAAGTAACGTTTTTAGAGGTCTACTGTAGTGTGCAAATTAATGTGAACATGAGGGAATTTTCGATATTTTATTGAAACAGTAATTCTTTTAGTAAGTATTTTTATTAAAATATAGTAAACAGTCGTCAGACTCAGGAAATCAAATTATGGGAAAATCCCTCTTGTTCATATTAATTTGCACAGTACTGTATAAGATAAGGACTGGTATTTCACTTGTGGATTTTTATGAGTTTAAAAAAAGAGGAGAATATAATTTTGATATTAGTTTTTGTAAATGTTTATTTTTAATATTAGACTATTTGTAAAAAATTATTTTGATAGCAATCTAATAGATTTGTTTGTAAATATTTATTTTTAGGTTTTTCAAGATTAATTTTATTCTCTTGGTTTAGTTAGTTTTGTTCTAGCATATTCCTCAATTTTATAATAACAATAATTCATACAGTTTAAATTTAATGTTAAATCAAATTTAATTTTGTTAAATTCTTAAAGTATTTTGCTTCATCTGAACTATTTTAGAATTATTGTGTCTATTTCAGTGTTACGGAGTAATAATCCGTATTGTCAAATTATGTAAATTTCTTGCAAACATCTGAGAATATTCACTTGTTTCTATTAAGAAACTGGAGATTAGAGATGAAGTTTATTGATAACGATCATTTCTAAGAATTATTTAAAAGGATTTATAAAAATCTTGTAAATTAATGACAGTTTCGTTTAGGTTATTCTTACTTCCAGTTTTATAATGATCCCTTCGCAAACGCTAACGAATCGAGAAATGTTACTTTATTCGCTACGTGATTTAATGTTCACTTCATCTTTCTTAATCTAGTTAGCCTACAACTAATCTAATAACTAGCTTTTAAAACGTGCTCAAATTTTCTTAAATATTCTATTCAGGTCTCCCTGGCAGGGTTTCAGAAATTATTTTATGCTCTGGTGATTAGTAATTTTCTCCCATTCTTGAATTCCATTACACTTTCATTAAAATGTTTGTTTCGTCTCATAATCGAATTTCAGGAAGATTTTTTTTTCTTTCGTGACCTACCCTTTCTTGATCCTCATTTGTCTAAATTAGCACGTTTACATTATTTTTTCATTAAAAAAAAATGGTTGATTAAGATAAAATTTCTTTTTAAATTTTTTTTTATCGGTGATTAGGAGACAGTAGAGGGTCCCATCTGCGTATTGATCACAGCTATTGATCTTCTTCAGTGGAAATGTTCACTGGGGAGAGAAGTCCTTAATAGTTCCAAATTGTTTCCTCTCGTATCTTCTGATTTCTAGTCATTCCAGTCTACCTCTTTTAGCCCAGCCCTCTTTTCTCCTCGAAATATAAGGCGTTGTAAGTTTCGCCTCCGTGATCAGCTTTGAGAAACAGTTTAGCTGCGCCTCTGTTCCAATCCCTTGACAGAGTTTCAATTAAAACCACTCAACGAAAAGAAGATTCTCATTTAATTTTAATTAAATCCTCGCCTCTTCTCTATCCTCCATTTGTCTCTCTCTTTATCTCCCTCTACGGAATTTAAGAGTTGTACTTTATTTTCTATCAAGACTCGCTTGTTTTTGAGGCTTCTAAAAATGGTGACTTCATTGCTTTAAATGCAGTATTTATGACTGGTTGTATCTTCTGGTTTTTTCGTATTATGAGGGAACGGCTCTTATTGCATCTCCGAAGTTAAAGCTCGACTACCATTTCGCTTTCCTGCATGTCCTCTTCTGTAGAGAAACAATAATTCTGATTGGTACTTCTCCTCTTTATTGTGGAACGTTACCATTTTATTACTTGATTCGCCACCAGGCTTGGAATTCTAAACGCACATGACTTAGCAATCGTTGGGGAACTCGATTAATAGAAACACTACCACGAAATGAACCACGCAGTCTTTTCCCCAGAAAGGAATGTGGTCGGTGCCGGTGGCGAGTCTGCGGACCCTCTCTCTCTCTCCCCCCGCCCCACAAATGTCCCGGTGAAATCATGCGTCAAGCGCCACCGCCGCCACCGACCGAACCGTGCGAGAAGCAAAGAAAAGAGCCCGACGACCCAAGAAAAAAAAAAGAAAAAGAAAAAAGAAAAGAAAGAAAGGACCAGCGTTTTCGACGACGACGACATTCCCCTTCCCTCGCCCGTCATCTCGCTCGAAATCACCCACCCACGCCTCCCTCTGTCGAGAGAGAGAAGTGAACCCGGTCTAATGTATCATTAAAGCGGTTTTAATTATTCCGTAATTACGGTCGTCTCTCCTCTGTTTTCGTTCGTGAAGTAAATTTCAGAAGAAAAATCGTTTTAATGGCTTTTAAATTCTCTCACCTGAAAGTTTCCCTTCTGACCCTGCTGGCAGTAACGAGCGGCAACTGCTCCCTAACATCCTCCTCCCCCCATTACTACGGACATTATACAACTAACATGATAAACCTCCATACCCTACCCTCGCTTACCCCCCGCGGAACGACACCCAGCAAGAGTATTAACCCTTTTCCTCTCTTATCATCCTCTCTCCTTACAACGTTATTTCTAATAATAATTGTAATAATAATAATAATAATAAACTTAATAGGTCGTTAAGATTTTTTTAATTACTTTCTCACACATAAAATAAAGAACGGGCTAGTAAATCTTTAGATTTTTTTTAATGTAATGTTATAAAAGCTTTTAAAAAACGGTTTCAATAGTGATGATAATAATGCCCTTTGTGCATTACACAGGCACTTTATCATTGCAGGCTTTCCCCACTTCCCACTCAAGGCTTGTTTTGAATCCTAAATCGAAAACAAAAAACAAAATAAATCTTTACACTCCTGCTGTGGAACGGTGGCGCTTTTTTATTCAAGAGGAGAAAAAGGTTAACACTTAAGAAAAGTTTTTAAAATAAAATAATAGAAACATTAACAACAGTCCCAAAGAAATGAATTGTCACTGAAAGATGTTCATATTTAATCCCGACCAGTAATGAACTCGCTAATGGACTTTTAATGACGTCTTTTTATAATTCATATGAATAGTAGCTGCTTTTGGCGAGGAAAAAAAAATCGGTCTTCTTGTAAAATAACTATAGCAAAAACCACTTGCAATAATTGTAATTAAGATGGGCACGTTCTCTCAAAGTTTCATGTTTTTCACACCCTTTTATCATGTATAATCTTCAACTTAATAAAGCTTTTTACATGGAATCTTCTCTTGTAAAATACTTTAAAAAAAAGCTTCAAATTAAATTTCAAAATCGCTCTTCCTACAGTTATTTATTTATTTGGGAACTTTATATTATTAAAAAAAGAAGTGTCAAAATGTAATAATCAGTTAATATCTATTGTAAATACCGAATGTCCAATAAATAACTGACCCATTTTGAACTTAAATAATAAAAACACGATTTGGAGATAAAAATGCGCTTGAGAACGATTAACTGAAAACTAGACGTTTTTTCTCTTTTCCTTGTGGCGAAATTTGTAACAAAATGTATTTTTCAAAATTTATTGCTTTTCTATTAACAATGCAGCAAGCGGTGTGATTATTTATTTTTATCTCAAACCGTGATTATTATTTATTGGACACCCCGTATATATGACACAGCCAAACTTGACTCATTAATGATCCTAATTAATTGCAGATCGCGGCTAAGTGTACAGTGCATCTCACTTGGGTCCTTTTAAGGATTATTTATGAAGGAGTCTTTTACTATTTTGACGGTAAGGAAACAACTTATTTTAACAACAACTAGTGGCCAGCATAGTAATAGATCCCTTGAGATCATAACATTAGCCTAAGAATACATTGGTTGGTTTTTTTTTTGTTTTTATTTAGTAAAGAGGGACTGGAGAGACAATAAAAAATTATTAATATTGCTTTTTGGCTTTTTTGGAGCACGCCGATCATGTACATGATGATCACCAGATGGAGTCACATATAGTTGATGGAGTTAGGTTTTAAGGCAATTTTACTGAATACGATCAGACTTTTATTGAATTATTGAATCTAAATTTTGATTTATTATGATAAGATTGGAGCAAAAGCCTTATATGACCTGTGGATAGTCACAACATACAGGATGTTTCTAAATGGAAGGACAATAAGTACATAGTGTGATTCCATGGATCAATAGAAGCAAAAAGTTCCTTATCGAAAATGTCGAAAACTCAAAATTTAAATTGCGTCGTTACGTCATTTTTGAACTTTCTGCACCAACACTTCACATAATGAACTGCGCTATGCCACGAGAAAACGGTGGCAATTTTTGAGATTAAATGACGTTTTCCGCCAGCTTTTAGAAAAATTCGCGTGATGTTTAGACCCTTAAAATTTGAGTTTTGAACATTTTGCATAAGGAACTTTAATTTTGTTATCATGCAAAGGATCACGCTAGATACTTATTAAGTAGCGGAAGAATGGAGCTACTTATTGTTTTCACAATGTCCGTCGGTCTGTCCGTCCCCTTCATAATTTTCGCTTCTTTTGAGAAAGAAGGTTGAAATTCGGAATGTAGCTTACTATGGGCATGTGCACCTTCACTATTTAGTTTGGTTTTGATTAGCCCACTGGGGTCGGAGTTTCGTGGGCGGAAATTACAGGGGACCAAAAGGTCTACGCGTATTTATGCATATAAAGGAGTGAAATTCGGTATGCAGATTCCTCTAAGCAAGATCAACGTTACTGTAAAGTTTAGGCCAAATTGTTCCAATAGGGTCGGAGTTGTGGGGGTGGCAGTCACTTGGTCTTTAGAACAACGACATGTGATATATCATTCGATCGGAAATGATGAGAAACGAAAGAAGATCATTTTCTAAATAAATAATACGTTCGAGAAAATCAATTTTTCGATTTAAAAATTGGGGGGAGGTTAAAAAATGCAGATAAAAGAGTAAAAATAGATGACCTCAGCGCTTTCGCTACTTTTCTATAACTTCCTCGGGAGGATTAATTTCTTGTTGTCCTTCCATTTAGAAACACTCTGTATATTCGATATTATTACTTTTGTGGTCATGACATGTCAACTCAAAGTTTCCAATCGTGTATAACATCGCGTAAAACATTAGATGATATCTTATCACAAACATCGATCATACTTTTCCGATGCTGTGCCATGTCTCGGATCTTCTCTTTATAAACTATCACTTTGAAGTGCCCGCGGAGGTAAAAGTCAGGAGGCCGCAAAGGCCGCTCTGTAAAGCAACGGTATCAATTTCCAGTCTTTTGGCAAACGCTTGTTCGGTAGAAGGGTTAGGTTACCTATCCACTATTTGTATGGAGACTCTTGCTTCACCCTGTAATTCTAGTCCATTTGTCCAGCATAAAAGCTCTTATTAATTAATTAATTCAAGAATGTAAAAGTTCTTTAATTTGAACTTTCATATAACCAAGCTCTTTGACACCTGATAAAAGGGTTATTTCTAAAAAATAATTTATGTATTAATGCTTTTGTTATAATATTTATAGTCTGTTCCACTCTGAGAATACAGTGGCATAGCAAGCTGTAGCGTATCTTTCTACTATTAGGTATTAAAGTATGAATATGCAAATGTATGCATTTTTTCTCGACTTTTCGTATTATATCGAGCATAAAATTGCAAATTATGGATGCTTATTCTCGCGGAAGAACTAAAACTGCTTCGCTAATGACATCACTATATTCTCAGAGCATATACTCAAATTCAGCTTTACACTTTAAAATTTATTGTATTAAGATAAGCTAATAGGAACATCTTCAATAGTTATCAACCGACTACACTGCAATCATTTAATTATACAGTACTTACTCGAGTGAGTGAAAAAATTTCTCATAATCAAAAGAAATAGAAACACCATTAGCAAATTAAACAGCTGTTGCTTTGAATGTAAATGCTCTTAGCATCTCTGCAACAACTCATCGGAGGACCTCTATCAAATGATGCCTGCTTTCATAATCTTTTAATTTAATCGATTTTCTTAATAAGTTTCTATTATTCAAAAATTATGTTTTCTAGTTGCCGTACTAAAAAGGTTTATATATAAGCTCTGTAGGCAATCACTGAACATTAATTATTAATCAATCTTAAAAATCTTAAATGGCTAAATTTTAAAGTTTGTATTTAAAGGTGCAATTTTAACGAAATAGCTAGTAATATGGTATGCGCGTCAATATCGCTCTAATTATTCTGTTTTTGTTTTGAATGATCAATGATATTGCAATATGACTCCTGCTTAATTACAATCGCCTCGAATTTTTACTATTTTTTAAATGGCGTTAAAGGCTTTCAGAAAGTAATTAAATAAAATTCGATATAAAAATAAAACCAAAGAACAATTAACATTATGGAGCAAACGATGGTCGAATGCAAAACAATTAACTTTAAACCAATGATTTTGTCCCTTATTGTTTTTGTCATGGTTTCTTGGGTTTCCCATTCTCCTTAATGCATCTTCTACTAAGAGTGAACTTAGCCGTGTTTTATTTTCCGCTTTATATACAATTTGAGTTTCCTCTTTTTTTTTCCTACAAGGAAGGGGCAATTCCTTCCTCCTTTTTTTTTTAAAGAGAAGTTCTCGAAATATTCTCTCTCTCTCTCTCTCTCTCTCGCACGTGTTCGTAGGGAAACATCGCCGAGGTGGAATGAAATCCTCTGCAAATGCTTTTTGGTTTTGCTTTATTATCGTCATCATCTCTCTCGCGTGCGACGAAGCCTGTCGTCAAGCGTCCATTACTTTTATGCTCTCTCTCTCTCTCTCTCTCTCTTTCTTTCTACTTCTTTTTCTCCCTTCCCTTCCCCTTCTACCTTTTTTTCCCGAATCTACTCTCTTTTTATTTTTCCTTCTACAATTATTATACTCGAGCAAAGAAATCTTCTCTTAATTTGTCAATTAACGAGAGAGAAGGGTTGTTATCGCTCACAGCCAGATGCAAATCTTTTCGATTCGATGGGCGTTTGTGAGCAAAGCGAACTCCGAGTGCAAATCTCACACAAGGACTTGAGAGCAAGCTGCGGCAGAAGAGGCAAAAGGAATGTCTTTCGCTACATGTCACCATCCCTCAAGATGAAGGAATAGTTTCGACGCTCGTTATCCTGTCTCACACGCAGGCAAAGGTTTTACTGTTCCGTGGGTGCGAGAGGAAAACTTTGGAGGAAGCCAGGGCAAAATGAAATTTCGTCTAAGTGTAATCGGAGCATGAGGATGAGCGTGATTCATTTGAAGCTACTGCTCCTCCTTTTCACGAATCTTAAAAGGTGCAGTGCAGTTTCTTTCTTCTCTCTTTCCTTTCTTTTAAAAACAACAAAAAAAATTCGCCTCAATTTCTTGGAGCTTTTCATCATCGAAACAAAGGAAAATTAAATCAAATAAAACGAAGCCCTTTTCGTAGAATGTTTGTAATCCAGTGAATGCGAAACTGCTTACCCTCTCGACTCTGCTTTCTTCTTAATTTTTTTCTTTTACATCTTCCCTTAAGTGATTTTTTTCCTTGTTTTAATACACAGACGGTAGTTTTGCAGTGCCGAAAGATGACAAGTTCAGCCCATCTTCCTCTTATTCCAAATTCCTCTTTTTTCTCCTTTTCAAAAACCTTTACAGTCATTTCTTAGTGCTTTTTTTTCTTCCTTTTAATTTTTTCCCTCCTCTTCCAAACAAGGTTGGCACTTCGCCATTTTGGCATGAGCCTGAGCGCTCTTTCCCCCCGGAGCGAGGATCGTCAGTTCTTCGCCTGGGTCTCAACACTGGCAAGCTACGAAAGGATGGAGAAAACTTCTTTCACAACAATGCAGTTAACTCGACTTTAAAGCCTTTGAAATTGGAGTCGGGAGCCGTGGTTAGATGGCCGTGGCCTTCGACGGCCGCAATGGAGACAGCCTTACTCAATTGGCTTTATTACCTTCACCACCATATAATAAAGTGAAAGCGGGGCGTAGCGATGGGTACCGCCTCCACTTGGGTCATTCCCTAAAAGTGCGCTTTTGCAGCGCCTTGCCTCTTGGAGACACCCTCTTTTACACACACGCACACATACACACACAAAAACGCGCACACGTACACCCCGCTACGTCCTCTCCTACTCCTGATAGACTTTCAATCCCGCGGGCTTTTTTTCTTCCTCTGTCCTAAGTCGAAGAGATTTTTCTCCTACCTACCCCTCTACCTTTTTCTCTTTCTCTTTTTCCAAGAGAGTTGATTATAAGTTCTTAGGGGGCCCATGTGGAAGTCGCGCATGCCTTGTCACTTTGCCAGATTCGAGCCCACGATAACATCAACGTGAAACGAAACAATCGGGAGATACATGTAGCCGATTAATGTAACGAAATGTACCGGTTCAACCCTCCCTCAAATCATTCTCTTGCTTCCGTTTTTCAACAAAAAGGGCCTTATCTTCAGGGATAAAATCGCAAAAAATAATTTATAATATTTATAATAATGATAATAAATGTGCACCGTGAAAAAGTGAAGGTTTCTGCGTTTATTTTTACTTATTTATTTATTTATTTATTTATTTATTTATTTATTTATTTAATAAATTGGTGCATATGGGAGGATATGTTTCGCTTAGATTTTAAGGAATTGTTATAGATATTGAGCAATTAAAGTGTCGGCGTAGATACAGTGGTTTAAACAGCTCATCCAAATACAATCAATAGTTATTTTTTTTACGCAATCGTATGAAATGTCAATTCTATATATTTATGATTCTCTTCTCTTCTGGGAATTAATTAGACATTGAACTAACTGATTAGTGTACGTCCCGTAACGAAGCGTAAAGTGTTTGCAGAGCTCTATCACCATGTTTATGTAGGTAAACAAGTAAAGAGCGTTGCAAATATTCGTTATTCTTCGCGATTCAAAGCACTGTAACTTAAATTTGCTGTATATCTCCTACAAAGATACCACTTGGAAATTCGCAATAAAATGTGCATTGTAAGCATGTAATTGGCATTGTTAGTGAGGACACCGTCACGTGAAACAATTCAACAAGGAGTTTTGTGTACAACAAAAGCTATTCATTGTAGAGTATTATTTGAAGTCTACTACCTTTAAAATGAGAACGAGCAACATTAATGTTCATGTACTTATGTTCGTGATCTACAATGTACTTAAGAGATCTACAGTGTAAGTGTATACACTCACTCACCAAAAGTCATGGCACACTTCTCCAATCAGGTTCCCTGTCCGTAATGAGACAGATACCGCTGCTTCCATTCTCGGAATCCAGGACTCCATGATATCATACAATCGTTGTAAGCAAAACTAGCTGCAGAAATGGCAGCACGCCGAGAGCTATCCGCATTTGAACGGGGGATGCTTGTTGGTTCCAGACGGATGGGTGCCTCAATATCAGATGTAGCAAACACCCTGCAAGGGTCTATCGAGAGTACACTCAACGAGGGGTTACAACCCATGTCGGACAGCGGACGGGCCGCCCACGCCTCACTAATGCCAGAGGTGTTTTCCGGGTCACCCGGCTTGCAACTGCTGACAGAAGGGTGACAGCGGGCCTAATCACCATGCGGTACAACCAGGGACGTCCCACAACTGTGTCCCTGACGACAATTCGGCGAACCTTGGCAGCTGACGGCTTTGGTAACAGGAGGCCACGACTGGAGTCACTCTTGATAGCTGCACATCGTCGGCAACGCCTAGCCTGGGCTAACCAACATCGACATTGGACCGCTGAGGACTGGCTAAGGGTTGCCTGGTCCGACGAGTCAAGGTTTCAGCTGTATCGGGCCGATGGTCGTGTCCGTGTCTGGCGCAGGCCAGACGAAGCCATGGACCCCGCTTGTCAGGTGGAGATCACTCAGCCGGTGGAGGCTCCATACAGGTCTGGGGTGTTTTCTCATGGCATGGTGTTTTCTCATGGTATGGAGGCTCCATAGAGGTCCGTTGGTGCATCTGACATCCACTCTGCATGCTACCTCCTACGTCGATTTGCCTGGGGACCACCTGCACCCCTTCATGAACTGTTTTTACCCCACGGGCGACGACATCTTCCAGCAAGATAATGCGCGTCCACACACGGCCCTTGTGACACGGCAGTGGCTGGAGGAACATGCTACCGACTTCACGACAATGATTTGGCCTGCACGTTCCCCAGATTGCAATCCCATTGAACATTTGTGGAACGTCATCGAACGATCTGTCAGGTCGTCACCAACACAACTGGTAAATGGAGCATCGTTATGGACTGCAGTGGAGGCAGCATGGCTTGCAGTGCCTGTGGATGTGTTCCGGGGACTGGCAGACTCTCTAGACCCATCGTGTTTGTATCAACATTAGGCAGGTGTGCCATTACTTTTGGTGAGTGAGTGTACATATTGTAAGTTGGCCGCACTTACACTGTAGTAATCCACGAACTTAACTAGTAAGCAAAAAATTTAATGTAAACTTAAAGTTCATTAGTCACCAGTCATACTACCATGTCGGCACTGTGGCTGGGACGGTACCATTGTTGATACAAACACGATGTGCCTATTATTGCACAAACTTTGCCTTGCATTGTTGGTCATAAGATACCTCTTATTAGTATGCCCTGTAATCATCATGAATATCGATTATTATCGATAATTTATATTTTTTCGAAATCTACGGCAGACAGTGATCTTCCTCTTGCTTTGAAGAACATACAGAGTCCGCCAAAGAAATGTATACACACTTTATTACATGTCCGTAACAGCAAAATCGAAAGCTTACATCCCAGTGTTATTAAATGCATTAAATGAAGACGATCACGATAAAACAATGCCTTAACTGCCACCTAGACATAGGAGATTACGTATTTGATAAGAGTTTGCTAAGAAAATGCATAGGAGCAACTGTTCGCCTTATTCAAAAGTATCTCAGCGCTTATGATAATCATATTGAACTCCCGAAAATTTTATTTTAATCATATAATTGTTTACTTACACAAAGATTTCTTCATGTGGAAATTGTAATTAGTTCATATCTCTTCAGCCGAGAATTAAATTATTGCTACGAGAAACCTTTTAACTCATTACTGCGGAATTTATTAAGCTGATAAGAATGTCGAAACATCTACTTTACTGTATTCAAATTTATGCGAAAGTGGCATTACTTTTTAATTAAGTCATAATG
Source organism: Rhysida immarginata (assembly GCA_023313115.1). Classification (NCBI taxonomy): domain Eukaryota; kingdom Metazoa; phylum Arthropoda; class Chilopoda; order Scolopendromorpha; family Scolopendridae; genus Rhysida; species Rhysida immarginata. The sequence continues at coordinate 8,145,451 of JAHWFO010017593.1, read as the reverse complement.
TAAATGTATTCGGTGGGAAAATAAATAGGATAAAGTTTTTTTCTAATGAGGCAATTATAGAAAATGCAGCGAACGTGGTTTAAGTCATTTAATGCACGTTCCTCTTATTGGAAGCAGCAGTTAAGCAAGCAGATACTAATCAAGGAAACGGTTGCTTGTTTACAAAAGCTGAATAGTGAACGTTAAACAAATGTCTCTCTGTGTCCCTGTCTATCTTTCTATCTCCCCACTGATTGCGTTATAGAGCGGCCCTGGTGCAAGCGCAGTCGCAGTCGGTGTTTCTCCAGTTGACACCCGTGTCGGACGGTGAAGTTCCGGGCGTTGATGCACATCGCTAATATTATTCGCATATTGAAACGTAAATAAATAATGCTTTTAATTAGATTCAACTCTTTAATTAACGGCTTTCATTCGGAGCTTATGAGCATCATCATTCATACGCGCAATATGTTCATTCACTAATAGCGTAAATAAGGACTGATGCGGCCCGTACTGCCTCGGTTCAGTTTCATAAATTAACGATTTCAACAATATCAGAACTACAGAGAAAATATCGGAATGATTAACGATAACGGATTATCATTTATTGAACAATAAAACGTGTTTATTAATTTATTTAGTATCAAAGAAATATGAATGCTCCCTCCCCTTTCGTATTGATTTGTCATTTCGAAGGTTCAATACAATTGAGTTTTGCTTAGGGATCCGTAGAGACCTTAATATTTCACTCGTCTAATTAAATCACGTTAGTAAAATGCGATCCACTTTAAAGCATCGATACTCAACATGTACCTCCGCAATATATAAACATAAATATTGACAGTAATAAGGATACGCGTTTGATTTCCAGTGTTAAATTTCTGATTAAACCAATACCAGTTTTGCATTCATTCGTCTGGATTATATTTATGCAAACGTCATATTAAAATTTTTCAAACGGATAATTCAATTTAGCGACTCATGAGACGAAAAAAAATTTAAAAGAAACGTAATAACCTGCGGCAGGAAGCTTACTGAAGTAATTGGAAAATTTGTTTTAATCTGGACTGTCAAAAACGATGCCCACCGTTTAAAATTTTTCAATACTGGTAGAGATTTTCCATTTCGCTTTTTGAGGTTCGTTTTGACGGGCCAGCTTTACTGATGATCCCTAGATTTCGTTCTACAAAAGGATTTCCAGCAATGCACCGTTTGAATCAACTTTTCTTACGCCCCCCCCCCCTTTTTCCACTACTACCGCCACCACCATTCCCTCTTCCCCCTCCAGTAGAACGAAATGAAAGTTTATTCGGCCCATGGCTGTAAATCTGCGCTTGCCCATTCGCTCGGACTCGCGGTGCCACAAGGCTCCGGTTGCCCGATGCGTGCATCATTTATTTACGTTCATTTTGCGCGAGTTTGTTTACGCTCCGCTTCCTCCCTCTTCCTCCATTTTAATAAGAACGGAACCCGGTCGGCGTGGGCGTTAGTATTCCTCCCTCATTGCGAACGTAATGGTCTTAATCGCGAGCGTCAACCCCCCCCCCCCCGCCCCTCAAAACTCCCTTGAATGGGACGAACTACTTTTACATAAACATGAAATTTAAAGGGTTATACATTCTTTCTCTTTTTTTCTCTTTTCTTTCCTCCGGATCTTTTCATGGTTCTTTCTTCTTATTTCTATATATATTACTTCCTGCTGGTTCTCTCTTCCGCCCTCATCTATACATTTATTAACAACAGTTTTACTGCCGAGGACTTTAAATAACAACAACTGCTTGCGCTTTAATTTATCGTAGTTATTCTAACATTTTATCACGGTGCAATTTTCTTTAATTAAAAGTGCATTTAAGCAGTCCTTTTCATAAATTTTTCCGAGACTTTTAAGATGCATTCTACAGTTTACGAGAAGCTATTCTAAAAAAAAATGAAGTTAATATTACGGTCAATGCGTATAAACTATACGCGAATTTGTTTATCAAAATGAAAGTTTCTGAAGCCTATTTCTCTAAATTAATTATTTTTTAAACCTAAAATTTTTTTTTTTTTAAATATGCAAATTAGAATCTGTGTAACTCAGAAAACTGACTACTGCATAGATACAGGATGATTATAAAAGACTAGTGTAAAAATCCATTTATTCACTCTTGATCAAACCTAACAACTGTACGACACGTTAAATATCTAAGTTTCTTATGTACATTACTAATATTTGATGTATGTACTGTTGATGACGGGAGGATGTCAAGACGGTGACCCATCTAGCCCAGATGCGAGCCAGCCTATCTAGAAATATCGACTCCATTGCTTTGAAGATGCAGTATTTTAGACTGTCCACTGATTGTGGCAAAGGGGGCCAGACAAACTTTATCCTTGATGTACTCCCACATAAAAAGTCATCCCACACAAAAGCTGGACTACCATCTGTCGTATCACCATATCTACATCTGTAGATCCCACATTGCGGGCATGTCTATTCGTGAAATTTCGTGAAAATTATCACAGCCACAAACAAAGAAACAAAAGTTATCTTTTATAAATAACCACATCTCAGTTAATTAATTACGTCACTCTCAACATCATTCTAAACAATACTCTTTAATGGTTCACAGTTATTATGGCAAAGGGGGCAGTTAAACTTTATCCTTGATGTATCCAAACAAAAAGAACGCACCTGAAACAACACTACTGCGAACCAGTGGAGTCGATATCTCCGGATGCACTAGGATGCTGGAAGCTGGACTACCGTCTTGACATCTCTCGTATCACCAAGGGCAACCACATCGAACATTTGTAATTTACAAGTAAAACTTAGATGCTTAACGTTGTTTTACACACATAATTACAGTTGTGTTTAGTCCGGTCAAGAGTGACTAAATCGACTTTACTTTTGCGCAATTCTTATTGAATCATCCTGTATCTATGTATTACTTTTATGAGTTAATTGAGACCATCCACGTTAGTGTATTGCTATCGTTACCGAGATAGCTCAATTTAACTTTGAATTGATTTACCCAGTTATTTAATATATTTAACATGAGCTATATATAGCTCATTTGGTCGATATTCTAACATGAAAAATTGAATCACCGTAATTATTATAATGAGTCGACTGATATCAGATAACTGTTTGCAATTTATGAAGTTGACCAATTATGGCATCAAGTTATCTTTTAATATGTGATTAATATTTTGTCTTCGTATACCAGATTAAATTTCGCTGCTGATGTTGGTGCGCATTTTCATTTCTCCTGTTTACTTTTTTTCAAGGTTTACTTAAGGTATCAACATACAAGCTCAACCATGTATTCCAGCCTGATATGAAAATTAAAAACCGAAGACTAAAAAAAAATCTGTAAGTCCATAATATAAATATAGTCTGATTACAAAAATGAATACTAGATTCAACATCATATGCCGTAGAGAATATCGAAAAATTTTGCTGTATTACTCTTAGTACAGTTTAAATTCTTGTCTCCAAAACATTACATTCTAAGTAAAATGAACTCTACACGTTTTTTAGCTATTTCCCAAATAACGGCTGCAAAATTACTAAAAAAAAATAACAACAATAATTCTTGGAATAATTTGATTCCACATTCATGTCTAAGTAATACCTCGGTACTAATTTTATCAATCAAAATTGTTTTTCGCACTATTTTATTTACAAAATTTATAGGGGAAATCTTTCCACGTGGACATGTTTGCGTATAATTTTACCATAATTCTACACATTTTTTAGCCCGACCTATTAACAAAAATCCTAGAACAATTTGATCATTATATTCTGAAAATATGATTTTTTATCAGTATAAATATGTCTAAAAATTAATGTTGACTGTTTGGATTGTTTCAGAAAGGATGTCGACCGAATTTGAATGCGCCAAGACAATGCGCCGGCACACACTGCCTACCAGACCATGGCAAAAATTCATAAAATAGGGTTCCAAACATTGTTACACCCAGATTATTCTCCGGATTTGGCTCCTTCAGACCATTTCCTATTTCTTATTTCCTAAAGGCTCCATACTTTAGAGTCCTTTTTATGAAGGCATAGCTTCATTAGAAAAAAATATGTAAAAAGTGTTGATGTTAAGGGGGACTATATGATTTTAATTTTTGAATATAATTTTTCTTTATGGTCGGGCTAAAAACTTATAAATATTTTTACTTATCTTTTAATCGGCCATCCAGATTCTTTAATGAAATGTCTGGTGCGCCACTGAAGTTGATTTATTGATCAAGGACCAAAGGTATATGTGAAAAATTGATTTGGAAATGGTCATGTAAGTTGAGTTTCTTACAAGATTATAAGAATACAATTATATTTAGAGTTTTAATGCGACTAAATTGCTTTTTAATAATTTCCTTCTAGCCATGCATATGAATCTTCAATCGTTTTCCGCCTTTCATCTTCCACCGCTTGATCTCTTTCAGTTTTCTTTTTCCTCTCGCTTCCGATTTGTTGGCCTTGCTCTCTCCCGCTTTGCCAACCGTTGCATATTCTGTTTTTCCGTGTTTTCTCTCGAGAAATTCCCTGCATCTTCATCTTTTTCTATGAGGTGAACACAAACAGGGGATTGGCGACGTCTGGTTGGTGATGCCGACTGCGTTGTCTCGATCGCCTCTCCAATCCCCTCCCCCTCCCCAACTCGTTTTGCATCGCCCGGTGATCTCTCGCCTGGCAACGCATCACCAATTGGCTCTAATTTGGAGCTTTTTTGACGAGAGTCTATGCCGAGGTAGCCACGTGAAGCGCGCCACCTGCACAAAATTGATAAGTTCCGCAGCTGCCTTCGCCGAAATCCCTGTCATCTGCCAACATGGCCACCAGCTGGGATCACAAGATGGTAACCACGGTGACGGGAGGTACTCGACGCAAGATAAACACATATTTTGGAAACAGTGCTTTCTCTCTCTCCGCTTTTTACTCTCCCGTGTTGCCCACAAAGAATTTAATTTACGAACAGAATCCCTTTCGAGATAATAAAAAAAGAAACAAGGGGAAGGGGGGAATCAAGAGATTGCAATAAATGCCAACATCCAATCACATTCGTTGAATTCGTATATGCTAAGAAAAATGCACAACGCTAAAAATGTACTGGGAATTTTTTAAATTTTTTCCCCCTACAAAAGATTTACGGCGAAAGCATATGTAAGCTATTTATTATATTAAACAAATAACGTCTTCTGTTCTCATTCGCTGATTTAAACTCGACCGAAAGGTAGGGGAGGTGGTGGAGAAATTTCAAAAACAACAATAACAAAAAAAAGGAGAAAGTAATTCTTTGGAAGGAAACCAAAAGAATTGCTTCTGCGTGGTGATTTGTTCTTCGTAAGTTAAAAAAAATTCTCGACATGCCATAAATTCTTTGAATTCCTTTTCCAGTGACTCTATTTAAACTAAAGCAATCTATAACAAAATAAAGGTAAAAACCGGTAAGTTCACGATTATTACAGTAGCCTTGCTGTCATCTCTGACTATTTATTGCACTTGTTATCTCCATAAAGATTTAGTCGTTTGAAAAGTACGGAAACAATTCTTTTATTAATACTGTAGAAAATTAAAATTTTAAAAACGATGGAGCTAATTATCGTGCTAAAGTACTTCATGCTATTTAAAATTCAGTTTATTCTCGATAAATCTCGAGGTTCTCTCTGACTGCGCCTTATCAGGCAAATAAGGGCATTTTCGGAAGAAATTGCATTCTGCGTGGCAGAATTTCAGATTTAAAAGAGATTTAGATGCCTATAGATTTTTTTTGTCATATTTCACTTATTTGACGTAGATAATCGAAGAATAGCTCCTATCATTGCTCAAATTGGATTTCTAATTATAGCTGCAGAAGTTAACCTCTACTGAACAGTGTCTGGACTGTATGTCAAAGCCAATGTAGTATCCGACCGATTATACAAATATCATTCTATGTTAACCGACCAGGAATGATTTTAGGTCATACTTGGAAAATAAATTGATCTAGAAAATTTTCTCTTTCAAATTTGAATTTGACCCTGCGCGACTTCTTTCTCTTTGTTGTTTTCATAATTGCCATTGCATTTTTTGATATAGAAATTGCACTATGTCCATCTTAATTTCCTATTCAGATTCAAATCTAACACAAAAACAAAGTAATATTAAGACTTAAAGCTTAAACTTCAAAGGATAACTAATTTATATTCTATATTCGACCTTATATCAATATTAATTAAGATCGTTATTATTTCTCTTTTATCTTCATTATCAATTACTGAAACGCCCCATTAACAATTTCCATTATACACTGCTCAAAACAATTAAAGGAACACTTGTAGAATCCCCTACAGAGGGCGTAAATAATACTTTTTAGCAATTTCATCTTCTGCAACATGAAACCTACTATCTCCCTCATAGGAAATGGTTGAAGCCAACACATTTTGCTGCCAGATGTTCTGAGAAATTTGCATAGCAATATAACTCCCCGGAAAACAAAGTGATTACATGCCAGTACACTCTTGGCTTGGAGATAACGGTCGAACATTAGAAGGTGCAGGCATTCCTGGAACGTTCTTGTTAGTGCTCTGACATGCCACGAAGGCATCTTGAAGCAATAGAGGCTGCGAGAGCCGTAACATTGCTCCAAACGGGTCAATCATTTCGGACTGTGGCAAATGCCCTCAATGTGTTCTCTTCCGTCATTTTCCGACTGTGGACACGATTCCAGGCGACTGGCCACTACACACGAAGAGCTGGGCAAGGTCGCCGACGCTCAACAACCGCCAATCAAGATCGTTATGTGCGAACTTGTGCCCTGCGCCGAAGAACCTCAACGGCCAGAGACCTGAGAAATGACCTGCAGATGTCAACTGGGGTAGCTGTTTCAGATCAAACAATCCGGAACAGATTACGTGAAGTTGGCTTGAGAGCCAGACGACCAAATCGAGTGCCTAGACTAACCCGCCAGCACATACAGGCGCGAGTAGAGTTTGCACATCAACATATCACCTGGCAGCTTCGCCACTGGCATTCTGTTCTCTTCACAGACGAGTCAAGATTCCGCCTGACCCGCTGTGATGGCCGTCTACGTGTCTGGAGATGACGTGGTGAACGAAACACCGACGCAACAGTTTGTGAGAATGACCGAATGGGATGTTGTTCCATTATGGTTTGGGCTGGCATCTCAATAGACCATCGAACGGATCTTGTGGTCGTCCGAAGGCGAATGACCGCTGACGTTTACATTCGTGACATTCTGGAAGAACATGTGATTGTTGCTGCACATGGCATGGGGCCTGGATTCCTTCTGATGCAGGATAATGCTCGTCCACACACTGCAGCTGTCAGTCAAGACTTCCTACGGATGCATGGCATTCAGACCATGAGGTGGCTTGCAATGAGTCCAGACCTAAATCCCCTTGAACATCTTTAGGACATGCTTGACAGGCGAATTCGACACCGCCCTTCAGCTCCAGAAACACTGCAACAGCTCATCCAGGCACTTACTGAGGAATGGGACCGGCTTCCCCAAGATCACATCCGTCGACTGATACGGAGCATGCCTCGAAGGTGCATGGAGGTTACTACAGCCCATGGTAGGCATGCACATTACTGAGTGGTGCAAAAACTGATCCCTGGAAGAAACAGGGCATTCTCCTCACAACGTCCATAGGACATTTCACTTTGTTTTAGGCAGGGGCCCTGCAGTTTCCTGCTTTTTCTTTATGTTTCTTCACCAGTTGTCTCAATAATGCATTCTATTGTTAAATAAACCGTCTTTTAATGATCACATACAGCTATTTTGTCCTTATTATTCGTAGTTGCTTCTGCACGCTGCTTAAGAGAAGTGTTCCTTTAAATGTTTTGAGCAGTGTATTTTACAATTTATTTAATCACAATATTTTCTCCGGAAAGAATTTTCACCATCTTCGACTGCTTTAATCAACGTCTTTGAGAGTATAAAATGATCACACTGCGCTATTCTGTACTGTACAAATCACCTTCAAAACAGTTTCATTTTACATTTCATTATTTTTCTAATTTCATGTACATTATTTTTTTCCTATTAAACTTGAGAAGATGAAATATGGACTCGAAAGTATAGATTAATCCAAAGATGCTTGCTTAGGCGAAGTAATGACTTCCTTCTCCAAAAAAAAAGAGGTTTACGTAACTTAAACTTTATCGCAGCTGCTCCTCTTTCTAGAATTTCTTTTTTCTTCTTCTTTTTTTTTTTAACTTTACCAATCACCATTCTCATTTCTCAAACTCATCTTCGCCGAGATGTATCTTGACGACGGCCGAACACCGGTTTCCTGTTGCCTTCTTCGGTGCATACTCTAAACTTCCTCACCGTCGGTGCTACAGATTAGTTGCGGCTAAAATATGAGCTGCTCCGTTCGGTACTAAGAGGAGGCAAAAAAGGAGAGCAAAAGTAAAACGCCGTGGGCCGTTTGGAATATAAATGGCAGACCCACCTGTCTGGAGAGGGGAGTCATAAATCCTCTCTGACGACTAGATATGAGACATATTTCACAGCGACACCGTAGGTTTGAGCGGAGGCCGCTATTATCAGCATTAACGACCACGGCCATCCAGGACACGGGCCGCCGACGCTAATATTTATCCCCTTATCAGCTCGTAGCGATTGCATTTTCAACAGCTTTTGGTCGCCGCTATCCGCCGCCGCCACTAGGTGTTGATTAATTGACAAATATTTTTATGAAAGTTCATTTTTAAGTTCATTCCATTTTTTAATCCCTCCTTTTAATAAAAAAGTAAACATTGAAGCTCATGTTAAGATATGCAAGGCAAAGAATGATAGCTTTTTCAATTTTTTTTAACGTTGGAATTTTTTAATATAACAATGTGGTATATCAATAATTCATGTTTACTAAGAAAACGAAAACCCCAAAAGAACCAGAATCTTTGAAAAAGATAAGAATTTGCATTTTAACTCATTTTTGTATAGTATGTTTTTATATTGTATGAATCGATTCTTTTGTTTCTTCGCATCAATCTTCTTTATTTATTTGTTTTTGGCTGCAGATTGATTATCTGCGCTTATAAAAATGAGAATTCCTTCTCCCTGTGCTGCTCGATTTTTCCTCTCTTGATTTTCACCTATTTTGTTCTCCTATTCATTCTTTTCTTTTCCTTTGGAGTTCGATTAGATCTAATTTCGATTCTCGTTTGTTCCTTTTCGTCTCATCTTTCCCAGCATTCCATACCTTCCCCTTCAGCCGTCCTACCCCTCCCAGATGGGCCCTGTGGAACTGTCCTCGGGTAATCTATGGTCCCCAATTGCCAGGGTTTCATTATCTACCGCTGCTGGCTCAGGGAAGATGCCAACACTGCGCATGCTCCGACCCCATTACGGGCTTCCGTCTTTCGCCTTCTCTGTCTTTTGTCCTAAACTTCTTTTACACGAAACGTTTGTTCAATAACCTCGCCAGCATCGAATAACCGGCAGGAAGCTCCATCCGCGGTTTCATCTCTTCCAACACAAACCCCATTAGCCCCCGGGAAAGAAACGAACTCCTGCGGATTGTATAACCTCCCTTTTCTTTCCTCTGAACCTCTTTTCCTAGCCCTCCCCCTTTCATATATCGACACCTCAATGCCTTCGTTAAAATTCCATAAAAACCTCGACAGCAATCCATTAAAGGCTTCCATCGCCGGCGACGAAAACTATTGTGACAGGGGTGCTCGACGGGAGGGTCTGTGACGCAATCTGCGCCACTAGAAGTCCATTAAGACTGTCGCTCGGATAAAGTCAACCGACTCAGCAAAGAGGTAATTAAGATTACACTCCATCTGGACTCTTTTATCTGCTGATATTCCGACCGTACTTCCGGTAAATGTGAGACAACGTTGCAATTGAACGCAGAGCGACTCGCTAAGCTCGGGCGACAAATTATTCGCAGGAAACGGAAGCGAGTTATTGTTGACTATGCGTATTTGTGGGCGTCTTTAAAAAGGAACCCAGTGTGAAAGAGGATTAAAAGGAAAAAAAAATCTGACTAGATAATTTACAAGAAAAGGAAAGTATCCCTTTTCTTTGTTGCAGGATCTGATGTTAAGCTCGTAATAAACTGCGAAGCTCTGTTTTAATTAATCTTTACCATGCCAAGAAAGCTTCTTACTACAAATGCACTTATTTCGGCAATGAATAAAGAAACAGGCTAAAAGGGAAAATGAAATTGGCCTGAAAGCGCTGCAGCGAAGCAAATAACAAATCCAGCAGTGCAGAAAAGCCGGATGATGGATTGCAAAGGAGCAAAGCAGAGAAGACAGAATTTTATTCCTGGTCAGCTAACATTATACATTTTCAAATGAACATCTCCTGTTGAGAGAATTAATAATTATAGTGAAATACCAGGATGTTTTCAGAATTACTTTAATATTTTTTGAAAGAAAAAAAAACGTATATCCTGTTTGTGCACGTGCGTGATGTTATGACAACATCTTCCACAGGACTAGATGTATGTTTCTACAGAAAAGAAAAAAAAAAACCGCATTTTTTTCAAACTTCTGTTTTATTTATTTCTTTCAAAATGTCAACTTTGCCGCAAAGAAGCGTGCACAATGGCAATTCTGTGAACACAAAAGAAAATCTTTTCAGCAAAAGAGCCTCTCAATACGCAAAACGAATTCACAATTTCTGTTTTCGCCTAACGACAGTTGTTAAGGGCTTCGACACTTTCCATCGGCCGCTCTTTTCCTATCCTTAATCATTCATCACTTGTTCGATCATGCGATTCACCTTGAATTTACAAACATCATCGCGTGGCGTTTGCTAAGCTCATGGACGAGTGGCCGATTCGATGAGTTCTGTTGCGAGATTATTGATGGGAGCGAAACAACAAAGAGAATCTTTAATCAGAACCGCAAAAGAGGCAACACGCGAGCCGTCGAAATATTCAAAATCCATCAACAGCTATGCTAACGGGCTAAATATGATAATTCAGTTGCATAAATATTTAACACTTAGGTAGGTTTTTTTTTAATTTTCATTTTTAAATTTAAATTTTATAAGAGAAAAACAATTTCTATAATTTTATGTTACACTTATCTAAGAAGCCTATATGGATGAAGAACTAGTTTCTTCGAATCAAGAGCAGATGTTATTACGTACTGAACAGCTTGTTAAAAAAATCAAGCTTATGCAACAGAAGCAATTTTTGTCATATTAAATATGAATGAGTACAAAAAGCTCTATGGAACAGAAGTTGAGGAAGACAAATCACTAAATAGCTTTAAACTAACATAGTCGAAAAGTAAAGGCAATACCTCGAAAGTTCAGAAACATCTGAAAAACTTTGAAAAAGGAGACGAACATCAAATGCTACAAGAAGTGCCCAGAATACAAAGAAAACAATATTAATTAATTGTAGGCTGTTCAAGCTTTTTTACTCTTGATACCGCTACGTAAGCTTGGCCGCACGAGAATATCGAAGAGCCTATATCTGAGTGCGCTGTTCAAACTAAAGGCTTGACTTTTATGTTACCAGGTAAAGAAGCGCGCGATATGGCTGGTCCGAAAATTGCAAAATTTGAACTTGTCATTAACGATAAATATATTTCCCTATCAGCAAATAGGATAGTCTTAAAAATGGGACATTCTATAGCAATAACAAAGAAAATTTGTGTAAAATTTAAATCTGAATAGACCCCCCCCCCCCCGGCGGGGGGGGGTTGGTGTGGTCCCAAGAGGAACTTGAAACCATACTTTGTCCCTGCGAAAACGTCTGTTAACTAAAAAGTTTATTGAGACAAGTAGTTGAAAAGTGTTTTGTTTCCATTTATCTGGAAGAATTAACCACACGGAAAATATCTATTCATCGGCCTCGGTGGCTCAGCGGTTGCGTGATCGCCTCTAATGCCCGAGTACGCGGGTTCGATCCCGGCCGAGGACGACGAGGATTTTTCAGGGGAAAATCCTGAGATCATGCACTTCCTTCGGAAGGGAAGTAAAGCCGTTGGTCCCGTGTAGTCGTTTGCCGGTTGCACGTTAAAGAACCCTATAACGCCGTCCTGAAATGACCATAGCAGTTGAAAAGGACGTTAATACCAAACAAACCAAACCAACCAAAATATCTATTCTGGCCCAATAAAGCATCTGCCCAGAAATATTATTGAGGACCTGGAGCGAGAAAAAAGCCAATTATGTACTAAAGAGAAAAATCCTAATCGGTTACTCAAGGCTCGACCAACTGGAGACTTTATCTAGATATCTGGGTTCTTTAGTATATATGAAAGATTGGCAAGCAAAAGATGTGGACCCAACATAGACGTCGGGTAAAATCCTGCTTCGTGAAAATTGACTGTGTCTTACAGAGCTCCGTACAGGGTGTCGGGATAAGACTTCGACAGTACGCCGAACAAAGCCTCTTTTTCGGTAAAACTTAAGATAACTTTTAAGGAGAATATATGTCCTATAATTTTAAAAAACCGCTATTTAACGTTCTAAATTGATCCGAAACAATTCTCATCTTTAGTTACGACTCGTTACATTTTCTAATCATCTTTTTTTTTTTTAATGCTTTTCACTTTCGAAACATGTTCAAAAAACGAACCGCCAACACTTCATCTCTGAATAACATTTACCATTTAAATTTAATATAACCGAAGTCATATATAATTCTGTGTTGTTTTTTTTTGCAAGGGCTTTAGTCTTTTAGGTGTAATTAAAAACAAGACTCCCTCTTCAGGAGCAATCCTTCATTCAAGACCCTCGCGCTCTATGAACAGAAGAAAACAGCAATTAATCACGCTCTTGAAACTAATTAATTTCATCCTTTTGTAATTCTTCTTCATTTTCGTTCATTTCAATTTTTTTTTCTTTCAGAGTAATTACATTGTTTAGTGTTTCATTTTTCGACCTTTTAATGAATGAGATAGTGCAACTGCGCCTTAAAAAAAAAAAAAAAAAGACATAGCGCTAAAAATGAAAAAAAGGGGAACATTCCCAGAACAAATAAAATTAAGAACTCATTACGCTGTCTCCGTGTTTTTGTAATTTTATTTCATAATGATTAGGAAGTCCATGGAACTTTACTTAAGTGCCTTAAATATAAAAGCTTTGCTATTAATATTAATTTTCCTGCAATGCAATCGAGAAAATTATTGTATTTTATTACTTTAGGATGTAATACAACTTTACTGGCGTTTAATTATACAGGTAAATAGAAGCACACAGTTGCGTGGCTATTTTAGGACTGGAATTGTCTTAATTTTTACAAAAGATTTGGAATTGACCGCTTTTAGTAACTTGGTTTGAATAACAGTTCAAGTGGGTTGGATTTCAAAATAATTTCATTTATAAAACAAAACTCATTAGAGAAAGCTGCTTCCTGTAATGGCCATTTAAAGCAAACTAAAAGTATTTTAAAATCTGGCAATTCCATCAAAAAGTTTGTAAATGAGTTCTATCAATCAAGTTCAGATAACGATTTTTCTCTTCTGCCTTTTTAACTCAAACTTCTTCGAAAATGGACGACATCGGAATATCAGTTTAATTACAGTTGTCGAGGTTCGGTCGAAGGCGAAGGGGAATCATTTGTCATCATTAAGGGTAAAACGTTCGAGCCACGTCATCCATCTCCAGCTTCCCTATCCCCTACAGTCAGCAAATAATCATCATCGTGGTAGTTGTGAGGGCCCCCTGTTGCTCCACGTGACGCGAGAACCTGCTTGAGGCCTTCTCCACTGATGAGCCGGCTCTTCGTAGGCAACCGGATGTGACGCGATAGCACCAACTTCCTGTTGGATAATGTCCAGACAATGGAACCAGAGGCCGTTAACCAATCGGCTTTTGTTGTAATGAATGCGCACCGCTTGATTATTGCGTTGCTTTCTTTTCTCTTAACCACAGAGATCAGCAAGAATGATCATAGGGGCGCGTTTTTCTTCCAGCGACCCGTGGAGGCCATGGAAAAAGAAATGAATTTTTTTTAAAGAATAACCGCAGCCTATTAGCATATAGCTCAAAGGAACCATTTGTCACGTAGTTGAACTTCAAATTCTTCCCTTCACTCACGTTTCTCACTTTTTTTTCCCCCGTCTCCATCTTTGAAATTAATTCTGAATTATTTTTCATCTTTCTTTGAAAACTACCAGGAGCTCAGTTAATGAAATTTGACTTGAAAAAAAGCTTTTAGGTATCTACTCAAAATCGTATTAAAATGGTTAAAAATTGTTTTTTTAAATTTTAATTTAAAATTTCATGACCCCCCTTAAGGTCTTTTTTTTTTTTTAATAAAAAAATAATTAAAATAAGCAAAGCTATAAACTGTGTACTCAATTGTATTTTA
>JAHWFO010017593.1:8082069-8131083 GCA_023313115.1 Rhysida immarginata | reverse complement strand
CTCCATCTTTGAAATTAATTCTGAATTATTTTTCATCTTTCTTTAAAAACTACCAGGAGCTCAGTTAATGAAATTTGACTTGAAAAAAAGCGTTTAGGTATCTACTCAAAATCGTATTAACGTGGTTAAAAATTATTTTTTTTAATTTTAATTTAAAATTTCATGACCCCCCTTAAGGTCTTTTTTTTTAATAAAAATTAATTAAAATAAGCAAAGCTATAAACTGTGTACTCAATTGTATTTTATTATCAAGGCAAAATAAGATGAACTCAAAACGGAAGAACTTTTTAATGGTTACTCCGTTTAACTTGCTAACGGGCTAAAAATACGAATTCAAGTTTAGGTCACATTTCAGCTTCTCTATTAATGAATTCTTTTAAGATCAATTTTATTATGGCTACTGCTAATCAAACGAATTTCATACATTCCTAACTCCATGAAAATAATAAAGAATTTCGTCATTTCTTCGTCATTCTTAATTTTTCGTACTCTGTCACATTAAGAGCAATTATTGGCTAGAGTGAACTAAATTTTCCCCTTTAGCTCTCTGCGCTTTTCTGTTGATCTTTACTGTCCCTTCATTAAATAATTTCTTCATATCCGGGAGCTAACCGGATGGGCCAAGCGAAACTTACTGCCGTGAAATCACAAATTGTTCGAATATTTAAGGCCAAAGAACCGTAAAATAAAGTTTAAACTAGGCCTTTTACACGAAATTACCATGACGTAGCCAGAGAAGAACGAAGATGGATGTTTTAAAGACACTCATAATGATCGCTGAACTGGGTCGTCGTCGTTACCACTCGCAAGTCCTTCTTAACATTTAATGAGAATGCTACATCAAATTGATGGAGAATCGTTTATAGAAATTTAAATAAAAGTCATTTTTTTAAACATTATTTAATCTACGAGGGTTGCTCAAAAATTAATGCCCCACCTTTTCTTCTAGCCAATAATAAAGATAGGGAAACATAGCTGAAAATTGCAACGAAAGTAAAACCAATTAAAATTAAGGGGCATTTTTTTTATAATGCATGTACAGGAACTTGCAGTAAAAGTGAAACATAATTAAGATCGCATGCATTTAATATTAAACTGACCAAAAGACAATTTAATCTAATGCCTTAAGACTTCTCGATGCGTACTGTTCGGTTTAAAACTAAACAGCTTTGAATTATTATTAAGTCTTCTAAAATTAAGAGAATTAAAATTCTCGTAAATTCAATGCATCATGAAGCCTCAACAGGAGCCACGAGCAATCATCAAACTTATTTCCGGGCGACGTATCGAGCCAAGGCTCACAAAACTACAACATACTTCTAAGTGAAATTTTACAAGCAGTAAATTAGAATTTTCCGCATCTGTGTGAAGAATTGTGTGACATTCACATAGATATTATAGCTGTAGCAATCCGTTAAAATGGCGCCTGTGAACGATTCAATCATTGCAATTGACATCTTGATTGCGGAGAAAATGACTCCTCAACATTGGCGAACGTTTTATGTGCTATATACACGGAAACTAGACAATCAATAGGGCCAATGTCAGTCACTGTACTCGGAGTTAGTGATCGGAGAATGAAACTTGTTTCGAACGGGGTTAAGGCGGTACAAGTTGGTCGGTGTTATGTTGAAAAATAATTTGTGTAGAGGCAACATATATTGCGTGCAATTTTCATCATTTTGAATAAATAGTTTCCGAGAAAAAATATGGGGCATTATTTTCTGACTACTCCCGTGTTATTGCAAATTTTTACTATAATTTAACTAGATTCCTAAATAATAATATGTACAGTGAAAAAAGGCAATACTTTCATTCGCTTTACAGACAGGCTGTAATAAGACATCAGAATTTGTTTCTTTGTTCGAGGAAAAGCTTAAAATGTTATTTAAAGCTGGAAACTTAATCTAGTCGCCAAAATCGCACGGAAACGGTAAATTATAAAAGTGAGAAAGCTTTATTTAAACATATCTTGGGTTGAAAAGTGCATGAATGAAGAGCCGGTCGTTTTATTGTCGCCGAAGCAGTTAACGGCTGCGCGTCTTCACAATCTGCTTGGAGTTAAACGGGCTGTGAGCATAAAAATCTTCAAAATGGAGTGTCATCGCTAACGCATTATTTAATTCTACACTAAAGAAGTTTTCCGTTTCAACGTTGACCCAGTGTTGCCAGATTTAGTAAACAGTGTTGGACATTTGTTAAACAATGCACAAAACAATGAAAATAAGGACAAGCGCTTTAAAAAAGTTAGTTGAGCACATTAGTGACACTTCATGCATGATAAGTTAGAGAAAGTTAAAGCTATGCGGCTAGAATAGCTGTACTCAAACTTAACACTTTATCTCTCTGCGACCTCAAACTTTGTACAGCCAACAGAAAACAGTAAATTTATTCTTTGTATCTTTCAATGCAACAATTAGAAGGGTTCAGTTGTTTTATAGATTAAGGAGTGAAATTCGGTTTGCAGATTCCTCTAGGTTACATGAAGATTTACTTTACATGAAGTGTGAGCCATATTACCCTGATGGAGTCGGAGTTTTGAGGGTAGCAGTCACGTGGTCTTTTATGTATCTACATGGTGAATTCTTTCAAAATGCAGACAAAAGAATTTATCTTTTTCTTAATTGTTGCCCATTTGCTTGCAGGCATATTCCGTTGGCTCGTTTTCGATTGAAATCAAGTATAATTCTCTTCTGATGAAATGAAGGATACATCATTGTAGCAGGAAATGAATGAACTAAATGCGAACAAAGAAAAGAATATACACTCTTTCACAGAAAATGCCACAATATGAAGGAATGCTCGAGACATGATAGAACTTGACATCGAGTAAAGTAAGTTCTGAGCGAGGCCAAGGAGAGACAGGCCAGGGCACTCAAAAGTCAACTGATCATCGGGGTCCGGGCAACAATCCATTCTTCATTGTTTCCAACAAACGAAAAAATACCGATTGTTAAAACCCAAGATGGAGACAATGAAGGATGAATTGTTGCCCGGACCCCGATGATCATGTGACTTTTGAGGGCCCTGGCCTATCTCTCGTTGGCCTCAGTTCTGAGGAAGTGACGAGTTTAATGTGAAAAATTATAATACCTCGATTAAAATAGTAGGACCGCTATAATGAATGTTACTTTACCGTAGAAACCATGGGTGGCATTCAATCCATGAGCACTCGAATGGCGTCCTGAGGTATCGCTGAACTTGTGGTATCAACAAAACTCAGTTCTTTCTCATTTCGAGGGCGAGCGAGCGCATTCACTTGACGGCCAATCCTGTCTACAGATTCTCGACTGGAGAGAGCTCTGGAGATGATACCGGCCAAAGATGTTCTTAAACACCTTGCATGTCGTCATTGTACCCGTTATGCATATTAGAGATGATTGCTGTTGATGCTGATGGCACGAATCCATATTAATGAGCAAATTTACGCTAACAATACGGAGCATATCAGTTCCATTCCCACGTCACCTCCAGACTCTTACTCGGTGATTATCACTATGAAGACAGACGCAAGATTGTTCTGCTAATGCCATTCATTACGCCAAGTAGAGCTGGTACGACATCAAATGTCCGAGGTACTCTTCATCAAGGACAGCTTGACTGCAAGCCTGCCTCCACCAATCTTTGAGAAACTGTAGGCGTTTATATTGAAGCATCTATAACTCCCTAAGCATTTCGCAGTGCATGTCGTTGGATACGCCGACCTAATGCCTCTACATTCTACAGCTGTCACATCACTTTGACTTACGACGTAGATGCACATGTCTATGAAAAAAGCCCTCGTAAACGCATCACTTTGATGAAAAGATTGTCGATGGTTCTGCTCTTTTTATCTCGCTTACTATTTACCTTATTAGCTCAAAACTGCAATCATTGCCAGATATTATCTATTTTACTAGGCAAGGCGTTGCGGAAACATTCTCAGTAAAGCCGTGTATGTATCTATTCATAAATCGTGAAAAACGTGAAATCTAAACATAATGACCAAAAAGAATAGAAATGTTGAACAATAGCAATGAGTGGCCCTCACAAATGGGTACAAGAAGGATAGAATTCTTTTTAGATTTATCTCCCTTTCCTTAAAATTTTGTGGCCAGTAACTTTCATGCTTTATCAGGGAATTTTCACACAAAAACTTCTGTTTCTGCTCCACACCCATAAGAGCTTTACAGCCGTCGATGTCTAATTCAGCCTAATCACTTACTTGATGGACTGATTGCTCTGGATTAATCAGTAGTTAAAGTATCGCAGCTCACAGGAGTTAAATTCTCTCGCAGCACCCCTATCTCCTTCTTCTTTCACACACCTCCTCTTTTTTGCGTTTAT
Organism: Rhysida immarginata; assembly: GCA_023313115.1. Lineage (NCBI taxonomy): Eukaryota > Metazoa > Arthropoda > Chilopoda > Scolopendromorpha > Scolopendridae > Rhysida > Rhysida immarginata. The sequence continues at coordinate 8,126,757 of JAHWFO010017593.1, read as the reverse complement.
TACCGTATCGTTAGGTGGCACTTTTCACATCAGACGGCCGAAAGCAATGACCCCCCTGGGGGACAGGCAGGAGTCCTAATCCACGTGAGTGGTGCCGGGTAATTAAGGGAGTGAGGAAGTAGTGAGGCGGGCGACAAGAAAAGTGAAGACAAGAGTGGAAAAGGGGTAGAGAAGAAAGGGCCCTATCGGGCAAAATGAAATCCTAAGCGCCTTAATTAATGACCTGAGTCATGAAGAGAAAAAATGAAGTCCTAAGAAGTGGGCTGTCACTGAGAGGACTTTTTTTCCTTCCTTTTTTTATCCTTCCTCACGTCCCCCTTTCTTTTATTCCATCACTGCATTCTTTCCCACTTTTTTCCCCTATCACATGTCGCGTTCAATATTTCAAGATGTTCTTTTTTTCGTCTCCTTTCTTAGTCTTTTGGATGCGAACGAAGACATTGTATGCTTTCTCTTGGATGGAGCTTACATTTCATATTTCATGTTCCAATTACTAAAAGGATCAGTCTTAAAAGGGATTAAGATTTCAAATGTGCATTAATTAAATTAAAATTGATTAAAGAAGCATGAACAGTATTGTTTCCAAGCACTGAGTCGATGTTTTCCCGTTTTACTAACAAGCGACGTTTTTCAACTTCGCTTCTTTTCCGTCTGACTGCTTCTCTCTCTTTTTCCCTTTTTCCCTTTTTCTATCTTTTGGTTTCTTTAATTTTGCTGGCTGTCGGTTTGCTAACTTATCATTAACCTGATACACGTTAGACTACGGATGCATTCGAAAGTTTCCTCGCTTTGAGAGATCAAGTGCTAATGTGGCGCATGCCATCTTCCCTTCTCTCGCGTTGGCCATTAGGACAGAGCGCGAGCTTCATTAGCATAGGTCATTAACAACACACGGCCTTCATTATTCAGTTCTTCCCCCCTATTCCTCTCTCTCTCTCTCTCTCTTCTTCATCCACCTCCCTTCACTCCACCCCCATCATTCCGTTCCCTCCCCATCTTTCTCTCTCTTTCTATCTATCTATCTCTTTCTCGTGTATTTCTCTGGGAGTTAAGAAGTAACGCCTGAATTCCATGCGAGAAACTGCGTGTAAAAGAACGAGCAACTTCAGTAGTCATCCGTCGAGTGGCAAACAAACATGTGCAGCAGTAACTCTTTGAGGGGGATGGAGAGAACCTGACGCAATCTAATCGCGTGGGGATTCCTGTCTTGCAATTATTTCCCTCGTCTCAACAAGCATTCAACTTCCCTTTCCTTCCAACACCCACCCCCTCGCACTTCGACTTCCCCGCCCCCCTCTTAACGTCGTGTGCCTCTTTTGGCGTGCGCGCAGCTTACGGTCGTGATTCAAACGAGAAACGCACCTGAGGTTAATTGGGGTTCATCATCCAGGGTCAGGTATATTTGAGGCGATTTATTCGGGAGCGCTAGCCTTTGTGAACGGAGAGAATAAATTAACCAACCGGAATGATGTAACACAAATGAGGCTCCGGTTTTAGTTTCCTATTTCATAATTAGCTCTCTTAAATATGATTAACTTCCTTCGTATCAAAGAATAGCAGCGTGGCCCGTATCGATAAATAATCACTCCTAAAATCGTAATTAAGTATTCATATAAGTTCTTTCCAAGGTGAAGGGATTAAAACTATATAAAGTACTTAAAAAATTACAATAAAACTCGCATTTAAATTCATGGCCTCTAACATGATGCACTGCACAAGGCAATTGTCACAGGAAGCGGAAGCTCGTGCAAATTACGTCATTAGATAGACTCTGCGATGGAAAACGAACGAACGCATTTCGTTTCATTTTAATTGGCGTCGAGGCAAGACGGCGGGAAGCTCCCGTTATCGGATTAAAGAAAACTTGTTACAAACTCCGCAATAAAAGATAATGGGATTAGCAACTACTGGAAAGTTATAGTATTTGTGACGTCAACACACCAAATGGACACACTTTCAGTTAAATACATTTCCTAGGCGTAACTTTACACTTCTTTTTGAAAATTCTCTTTGAACTTAATTTACGTACGAAATTCCATTGGGGGGGGGGAAATAAAATATGAGGCCCAGAGCTACGTGCTTAACCGATAACTTCTTCGATGACCCACTCATTCTTCACTCGGCGAAGCAAATTAAGATATGTTAAAAATTCGAACGAATTTAAGCAGGACGGCAATTAATGAGAGGGACGTATATGGCAAGGGTTTACAAACTATCTCTTAAACAGTTCTGGAATAGGAATAAATACATGTATTACCGTATATTTATATAATGAACATTTTCCTCGTCTTTTTGTCATATACTTCACTTTATGAATCAAGAGGCAATGTCGACGCAGGACAAATAATTACAGTAAGCTTTTTATATGTGAATATACAGTAAAACTAGAATTATTCAAAATTAAAGCTCGAATGGCGATGACTTCCATTTTCCATTTTAAGGGCCATTGTCTTTGAAATTTGGAACCTTTAACACACTTATCTTTTAAACGAATTTTTCACTTTTCTTTGCATTTTTAATTTTCTATGTGAACTCATAGGGTGGATGTATCAATAATTGACAGTTTAAGGCATTAGAGTGAAACGATAATGTGTATAGTCCTCATCAGATAAGTTAAACCTCGATCTTGAAGGTCTAGGATTATTCTGGAAGCTAAAATCAGATTTTTTTTCATCCTCTTGCCTCCCATTTTAGCTTCAAGAATAATCCTAAACCTTCAAGGTCGAGGTTTAACTTATCTGATGAGGACTATACTTAAATCAAACTGCATTTTGAAACTTTTCTACTTATACAATTAAATTGTAAATATAATGCAGAATGTGTCAATCTGTAAATAATTATTATATTAAGTTATTAAAATTTCCTTAATTAATGTATGGTTCACCAATAATTTAGATCATTTATCTTTTTTTTTCCTCTCTTGAAATGAAAAATTAAATCGCTCCACTCCATGTAGAGTGCAAGGACCATACAAAATGAAGATGTTTTCCACTTGAGCAATATCATCAGATTTTGAACTAACGTATTGCCCAACAAATTGTTCATGGAAAATCTTGATTTTTGACGATTGTACTCTTAGTTGCAAAATTCATCTAATGTAATACTTCTCATCAGAGTAAACAGAATAGTGGTTCCTATCATTGGACAGAGCTAGGTCAATTACTGGAAATTAAGAAATTAGACTTAAAATCATCATGTTTCCTTTATTAATGCCTTACATTCTATATTACATTAGTATATTTTTTGCTTCTTTTTTTTAAACACACAAACTATCAATAATTGACAGGATGTGTCAATTACTAGTGGCACTCCATGTTTAGATTCTAGTAGCTGACCGTGGGTTAAAACAGTTAACACATTGGTCATCTGAAATTCTGTTACTACTAAGAGTATTGTCCATTGATCACGCAAAACGGTCCACGTAAAATTAATAACAAGTATTACATAACATTCTTGAAATAAATTCAAGTAATCGGTTTGTTAGAAGGTTTTTCGATTCAGTAAGGCATTGAACAATCAACACATGATTGCAGTCATGATAGGGAGCAAAGTACCTAGTTGCTTGCTGTTCTGGAAAGCCTAATACATTGTTTAATACGAGATGGTAACACCAGTCCCTTTTCTTGCCCCGTTATCTTACTTAAAGCCCTTAAATCGTAAATTGTCAATTACTGCTATAGTGTTAACTATTGGTACATTTACCCTATATTACGTATATGCTGTGGGCACTGTGCCTTGACGATCGCCGAGCGTGACTCTATTCTTTAACATGGGAAGACGATCTAGAAACATTCTCGCAGATGTATTTCGAAAGATATCAGTAAACGAATGAAAACGCATTTCCATTTTGACTTCTTTTACAAGGGTTTAACATATATCCACACGATTAAACTCCGAATTTATAGAGAGAGTCCGAATGTTTTTGGGCGCTTGATAGCTTACCAAAAACGTAAGCAATCACGCATTATACATATTCTAAGAAAGAAGCTCATTATTTTTTAACGGGGAAAATATTGTCATTTTACAGGTTCAAAACCGGTTTTAGAACTGATTAAAGTCTATTAAAACTTGTCGCTATGGTGCATGCCTAGAACTGCTTTAGCAAACGATTAGCGCCCCTCATTCACGTAACCAAAGTCAGTGTATTGAAGTTCCATTTTGAGAAACAGAGGGAGCGCATTCATTTTCAAGAATTATACACTTCAAAGTAAAGCTAATTTTTTATCTTGCTGAAGGGATTTTTGAATAATTTGTCCATTACGAATAAAGATGGAGGACTCTGGTGGAGGAAAGAGCTAAATGTTAATACCAAAAACGGCAATGAAGGACTCTGGTGATCATTTCATTAACTAATTTGAATTAATTAACGTCAACCGCTTTTTTTTCTGGACATGTATAGGTAATGTTAACATAGGCTGCAAAAATCGAAGTATAAAAAATTATTTTGAAAGTTTATAACGAATTTACAATTTTATAAAAAGTGATGAATCCTAAACTTAGCCCAGTTTATCTGTATTATTTTTTCACAACATCTGTATTGATGTATATAAAGAAAATTAATCAAACATGTTCTCTTGAAATCCTGAATATTTTCCAAAAATTACTAGATTATACTAGATTATCAGAATTATAAATAAACTTAAGACAAAAACCTTATACGTGTCTCTTCTCTTCCAGATGAGGCTGCGGATGTTGAAGTTTCTAGTATGAAGTTTCTGGAAATTCTCGTTTCAGCATCAATATTTTAAAGAGCATGTTCTAAAACGTCCAATGGATGAAGTTTTGGAATAGGCCGCAAAATTTATGAAAAGGGTTCAGGAATACAAAACACATGTACACCATTACTGTGTTTCTTTGGCTTCTTCCATATCACTTGGATATCAAATCTGAATGCCTTCCTTCTTTGATATTATCACATGCCTTCCATGTAAGAAATTTTATACGAGGTGCACGATTTGTCGTGATCTCCTAGCTTTACTTCAAAAAGAGGCATAGCACATTTTTGTAATGAAATATTAACGAGGTTTTTTTTATCATAAACCTACCATAAATATCACGAAAAATATCTGGGATCTGGACATAATCATCGCTATTCATATTTATCTTTAGCAGCGCTTTATACCCGCTTACTAGGAACGCGTTATTACCAGAAAGTGTAATACATTTCAAAGCTTATTGGCGTAGTTGCATTGAATAATATGGGTTTTTAGCTAATTTTTTAAAAAAAATTTTCCGTACTAATTATTTTATGGTTTTTTAAAATGGCAAATTATAAGTTTTGAGAATTTAGAATAATTATTTTACGAGCGCCAACATAGTAATATTCTTCCCAAAAGAACGAATGAGGAATGTCATTCTTCAACTCCGCTTGGCTGATCACGTCAAGGTGAGAGCTAACACTTGAGAAGGCACAATGCGACGAAGTTGCCATGCAACGTTCAAAAATGATGGCCACCCGCTGTATTTTAAGCATTATTGATAATCGATTACGAACGCATTAATTACCTGCTTATTTGCACCAACCTTAATGAAAGCATCACAATTACAAGTTCTCAGAAATTATAAAGAAAATGAAATGGCTACTTAGCAGCAAACCATATGCTGTTTCTTTTGCAGGATACAAAAATATTATTATTTTTTTATTAAAATGCTTAAAGTTTTTATGTGTTATAAATAACGGACAATCATTTTTTAAAAATCGATGATGCTTTTTTCCCCCTTCCAATTATCTCTAATTTTTTGAATGTGACATTTATTAAAGCTAATATTTTATACACACTCACGGAAATGAAAAACGGAACTTGATGATTGAATGAATGATAGGTCGTTGATCATTTAATGACAGAACATAATCGTGGTGCATATGAACTTAAAAAGAGTGCAGAAGTGAAGGAGGTTTTGAAATTATCCCAGAAAATTATCCAAACCTTCGGAATATACGTACAATAGAGAGGCAACAGCACACTAAATCTAAGTTCGGCGCGGATTACTTTTGCACCGCATGCGTATTCTCGAACAGTTTACAATTTATTATGAATATTAAGATTGAGATATTCCTTCTGATGATCTATTGCTACCATCAGCAGAAAGCATGATCTCAATCTTATTGTGAAACTTACAATGGGGCTCTATTATAAATTTCTGTGATAAAAATAGTTTTATCTTGGTGTGAATAAATAGTTTCTTTCTGCTGGATTGTTTTTCAAAATGTTATTGGATCACTGTTAACGAAAAGAGACGCTTTTAGAAACAAACTGTATAAAAAAAACTCCAGAATCCCTCGCTCCCTTGTGGAAGGCATTACGATAGTCCCAAATTGGATAAACAATGTCATAAATCCAGTCTTACATGTTTGGCCAATATCCCTTCCACATATTGTTTCTGGCACACATGACAGTGAGGCATCTAACGCTGTGTTCCAGTTCTGCTATTATGATCTTTGAATTGCTTGGTCCAGTTCATCAGGCGTGGAATAATACGATATCATGTGTTGATGCCTGAAAATTCTTCGCTCGAATGAACGCGTGCAACCAGGAACAAAGGGAGCGTATTTGCTTCTCATTACAACCATTACATGCGCATCATAAAACAATAAAATGATATAGTTCTGCAGTTAAATTCTATTCTTTTCTTCATACGATTCTCACTGTGATATAAAGCAGTGTAAGGAACAAACCAAAATGATGGGACGTAAAGAAATGGAAAATATGCCCCAGAAAAAAAAAAGAACTACTCATTTTATGCATAATCTATATTCTATATTTTTTAGTGTGATTTAGTATAAATAAATAGTGCGAAAAATGCGAAAATAAACTTATGTTTCTTTCCATACTTTTTAATAAAATAATTGAAAGAAAGTTTTAAGCTGAAAGTTCTACGTGTGAAAGACCCATTATAATGAAAACCCTAGAGCAAATATTTATTTGAACAGCGTTTAATATATCTTCAAAACCGTCACATTATTCAAATTGTCAAAATGCTTGCAAAATTACTAAAACTAAGAGAAATGACATAATATTTAGTTCGTCAACATGAGCTCTTCAAAACTTTCCAATAATTTGAATCAGTATTGATTTTAAGCAAGTATTGATCAATACCGTAAAAATGTTTAATGGATGCTTAAAATCAATATCGAAAAATGCGACAATTTATGAATAGCAGGGTTGAATCTAAATGAAGCCATTGTACGGGGAATATGGCAGCAATCCAGTTTTCTTTCGCTGTAATCCTGTCAAAAAATGACGAGCAGTTTCGATTTTGGTGGAAGCGTTTTGCAAGCTTTTCTAAATTATGTAGCTAAAAAGAGCTCCTTTGAAGTCCTCTATTGGTAAAAATAACACAGTACTTAGACGATATAAAGAAAGCGAACGTAAAAAATTAATCTTACACCTATGAAATTTCCCTTTATAGGTGTTCCAAAGTCAGGTCTCTTAATGTTTATGAGCGTTCCGTGGCTCATATTTTCTTTTTTTAATAATTATTAGCTTCCGATTCAATATGTCTATGTAACAAGAAAAATGCGTTCCCGCTTCCATGTTGTTTTGTTTTTTTTTTGTTTTTTTTAACTTCATCTCCGCTTTGTTTTGTTTCGCAAACAAGAATGAACAAAAAATCTCATTAACAAACAAGGTACAACACACAAGAGGAATTGAAACACACTGTCTCCATGTTTTATGAGAAATGAATTAAATATGATGCTTAAGACGAACAAAAATCAGGAAGTCTGCAACGTGTAAAATGTACTTTTTTTTTTTTTTACCCACACTCTACCTCCTAATTTTTTTCTCTGATAATTTCCTGAATGTAAAATTATTCTGTCGCTGCTATTTAAATATGACTACCAAGTTAGTCAAAACCGCTTCGCTGCACTTCCGCTCTTTTAAATCAGCACAAATTAAACTCTGAGAAAATTGCAATTTGCATAAAGGGATTAATTTACGGATTTATTATCCTGCTCGATCTGCACTTTTGAAGTTCTTCTATATGAAAATGACGCCCTCTTCTCTTCTAATTAAGTTAGCTTTAATAAGTAAACAGTGACTGAAAATGTTAACTTCTCAATGCCTTTTCTAAATCTTACAGATGTAGAATTTCCTATATGTTTATCATCTAATTTCTATTTACTAATAAGTATTCGGTTTTCACTTTAAAAAATTTAATAATTTCATTAAATGCTTCTTATCATTATCAAATCATTAAATCAAATATTGCGCCAAAGCTGAATATGCAATTATTAGATGGGCAGTCGCTTCCAAATTATTATTAGAAAAAAGTGAAGGTCGCATGTAACTCCATCATTAGTCGGGCTTCTGTAAATTTATTTACTCTTCGACACTAATCACTTGTTGACCCTACCTAGTGTTATTAAGCGCCCGAAACTTAAAGAATATAATAGGGCATTGAGTAATATTAACCACTTCTGCTTACTTTATCGCGAAATGGCTTGCCAGCTTCTTCCGTCACTAGAACCCCACAAAGACTCTAGATAGTTCTTCTTTTGATTATTAATATACAAGTTCTGAATGAATTGAATAAGATTATGCATTCCTTAAAGAACACCATTATCTACCGTAAGTAGCTCATCTGTGTCAACCACAAAGCACATGTCAGTAATCTTTTACGTCATCACGTTTTTTTGAGCTTCAATTCCAGATGTGCGAAATTTATAGATACTAATATCACTTCGGAATGCAAACTTAATTTTATTTATTAGTTTGTTGTTGTTGTTGTTGTTATAACGAACACATGTCGAAACTCGTATAAAGAACAAGTTACGGAAGTCAAGATGAAAAAAATGTTAATAAGTTTTTCACGTTGCGGCTAATCGCAGGTAAATGCTCAACAATACTTCCTCACTACTATTAGAGCATTCTCAAATTGCGAATAACCGAGACTATCAAAATCCCATCTCTTTCTCTTTCCCGCGTTCATTTTGGGAATAATTCCATCTTTAATCCCTTCGTTAGATAACACGAAACCTTTACCTTTGGTTTGGCATTCGACTTGTTGACGTCCCCTTCGTCGTGATTATTATTATGTTGACGAGCGTAAGGGATTTCGTCTGACAAAAACAACGCGTTTCGAGGAGATTCAGAATCTGTGTTGATCAGGCTCAATCGCACCATCATCGTCATCATCAACATCATCACCATCATCTGTCGACTGTTGGGTCTCGTTCATGGCAACCGCTACTCCTCCCCTACGACCTCTGTCTCTTTCTTGCTCCCTTTCCTTCCTTCCTTCCTTCCTTCTTTCCCCTCGTCTTTACAAATATCTTCGAAGTTGCCGTTAGGAGCCGGGGCCCAGATGTACTAAAAGCCCGTATCTTAAAGCGAGGTTCCTCAGGGTTCCTGACTTTTATGAGCACTATCAATTGGCTAACGGTGCCATGAACAGGGAGCATTCTCATTAACTCTAATAAGAGCAGCTAAAAACCCTCTCCCTCGTCGAATTAATGAATTGCACCAATGGCGACATAAAGTTGTAGCGACAAATTTGAGTCCCCAAACTGGGCAACCTTGTCTTTATGATTGCTGCAATCTATTTTGGGGATGGTCTGCTCTGCAGGATGGATGGAGAGATGGACGGGTGGATGTGAGTGGGTGGACGAGGGAAGGATAAAAACGGATAAAAAAATTAATATATAGCATGAAATTACACATGAAACAAAAAAAAAAGAAGTCCATTAAAAAGATTGAAACAGCCGCACCACGTGGCGTTAATGAACGAAACTAATTGCGCCACTCGTAAAACATTTATATTTTTTTTTTCTTTTTGCTTCGTCATTTATGTCTCTCTCGCGCATCAAATTTTGAAAGAACACTGATAATATCAAAGAATACTTATCGATGAAAAATAAGATAAAATAAATAAAAAAAAAATTAATTAATCATTTACTTCTTTTCAGTAATAATTTCTAGGAAAGGGCCCTTCACTACAGTACTCAGAAGTTGCGAATAGCCAAAGCGTTAATGGCATTTGACTTGTTAACGTTTTATGTTGCTTAGATGTTTATTGCTTAATTATCTCATAGTTCTCGAATCTCACTTTGTCAGCCCAGGGGAACGCACACACTCTTTGAAAACATCCAGCAGCATACAAGCCAAATGAATCGTAAGGAAAACGAGGAAAGACCCTTTTAAAATTTGTTTTTAACTTGCACTTGTAATATTAAATAAATCATGATAAACATTATTTCACATATTGTATGTAAATCAATGATAAAGAATGACACGAGAAAGTTTAAAGGAAAATAAGTGATTTTTCTGGCATCATATATCTCCTAAGCAGGAAATCTAATTTTACAATGAATAAAGTTGTACATCATTTCTTATATAAGAATACGTACAAGACAATGCTCACCGAGAAAGAACTGACAGACATGAAAACTAGTATATGTACGGATGAAAAAAATTTTAGACTTTCTGATTTATTAGATAGAAAATGCTACACGAAACGATATGATAGTCCACCTCTGACCTGGATATTAACGGTTACTTGACATGGCATGGATTCATATAGTTACCTGATAGTGTTCTGGCGGATATCTTGCCAAAGACCGTCCTCTAATTGGTGGAGTTATCTCATGGACAATTTTGGATTAGTCACAAGCAACGCCTCACTACCTCCCAAATGTGCTTTTTTGGAGGCGAAGGCAGTATGTCTCAAGCACGGAAACAATTCATGCTTTCAAGTTTTCACGGAGACAATTCACGTGTTGCCATCTTTCTCTTGTTGAAAAGTATGCCCTAAGTGCACCGAAAGGCACGGGTGCACAACGTATCAGTGTGCTGTGAGGGTGCCTCGAAGGACTTTCAAATGGGTCCAGCTATCAAACGAAAAGGAACTACCTATTGCATTTTAAATTTTCGTTAAATTGAAAAAAAAACAGTCGTACCATATTCGGACAAATGGCGAAATTTTTACAAATTTGCATATCCCTATTCGTTTTTGTCTGGATTCGTTTTTGTAATACAACTGTTTGAAGATATCTCAAGCATACAACAGGGCTCCATATAAAATTGTCTTATTTTATCCCCCCCCCCTATGTTTTATTGTTTTTTCAATTTAACGAAAACATTACAATTTTAACTTTAAAAATACTGTATAACGTGACTTGCTGCTATACCTGTAACAAGAACTTTTTGAACGTTTGTAATCATAACATACACACTGTTATAAATACAACCAAATTAATGCCAGACAAGTGGAATAGAATGATACAAAAATAAATATAAGTCTCGCTTTTTGCAACAAATTTAATGTTTTTCTCCGTTCGCTCTTCTGGTACTTTTTTTTTAATATTTAATCAAGATCTCATCCGTTTTTCATGTCAGAACGCTTCCTTTTTAAACAAACGTTGTCGAAAAAATAAGGGAAACGTATCTCCACAAGCGTTGCTCGACGAATGAATGAGAGAAAGGGCGATGGAAGAAGAAGAAAGTCGACGGACCCCGCCAAGAAAAACAAGGGAGGAGAGCGGCAAGTGGCTAGAGGGACAGACACGGCTCCTCTCCGCCGGAAGGAAGTCAACTGGCTAATTATACGAGCCGTTTGGAAATCTTTCGGACGAAAACAACGAAATTTATTCCTCGACAGAAGGAGCGCTCCTCTTAAAGAGACAATCGCAAAACGATGGAAAAGTGAAGAGGAAAAGGAGGCGGCTGAAAGGGGCGGAGGGAAAAATGAGAGAAAAGAAAATTGCAGTGAAAAGACCTTCAACGGAATGTAATTATTCTTTGCAGAACTGTTTTTATTGGAAGGCCCTCCACCTCCTCCTATCTTTGTGATCACATTGGGTTTGTTTGAAAAAGAAAGCAAGGGAAAAAAAGGAAGATGGCAAGGGATCAAATTGAAAACTGCTAGAAGAGGTGATGCAACAGACATTTCAATATAGCGAGGCGAATAATTTTTAAACAATTTTTTATCTTCACTCAGAAAGAAAAAAATAATAAGAAAACGGGCAAAAACGCGGACAAGCTTTCAACATCCAAATAATTTAATAATAATTGATTTTATCTTCAAAAATTGCATTTATGAAGAAAAAAAAATGACTTCAAGAAAAATAAGAAGCTTAAACTAATTATTAAATTCCTGCGGTTGTGATTGCTATGTGGCTCATTTTTACGAAGAAGCGGGGAAATGGAAACGGTTCCTGCAAAATTTATATATTTAATAATAAGATGAACTTTTTTCCCCATTTTCCACCACAAACTTGAGACCCTTATTGGAGCGATTTCTATTGATTTCATCCTGGTTCTTTCTGGCGCAAATAGTTTTAATTTATTCCGAATGCAACAAGAGCGAGTGAGGGAGAAAGTGAAATACAAGCAAATTGGGCCTAAAGAAGACATTGCAACGGGAGGATGAAACATTTCAAAATGTTCAGAAAGAGGTTAATTCCGCAGAAGCAATCGTAACTCACGTCATTAGTCGTTTGGCGGTGACAACGCCCCCCTCACCCGAGTTGTTGCTGCTACTGCTGCAGCGGCGCCCTACACGAGCCGAGGCAATAACGCTGAAAAAGGGAAGGAATTATTCACAGATATGAGCATGCGCACAAGCGGAGAAATGTTTAGAGTTTTCCAGCTCCCAATTTGCAAAACGGCCATTTTGCATAGAGATGCAATAAAAGCAGCATGTTGCTATTAACGAGGATTTTTATTGAGAAAAATGTTTTTACAGGGAAAAAAATTTGTTTATGACTTTGGGCAGAAGAGGAAGCGAAGGGAAAGGGAGGAACGAGGTGGGTGTTTTCATTTTTTTAAAGAAAATTTTTAAACTTTTTAATAGGTTATTCACCGATTTATATATAAACCATAATATATGTGGAGATAAGGGAATTGCTTATGGCCTATTTCATTATTTTTTAAAATGTGTATAAATTGCTTGGTAAAGGTTTCACAGTTTCAATAAGGCTTATAAAAAGCCTTTTCTTTATGCTTGAACGAGATTAATAACTTTTTATCAGGATATTTTCAGAAAGTTTAGACGGCCTATTATAATAACACAAATTCACACACATAAAAACTACAATAATAACAGGTGCATTAGAGGCCTATTTTGAAAGCAATCCCTCTGGAAATTAAACGTTTAGAAATCAATTAGCACGCGGCTTGAATAGTCTACTGAAATTACAAAGGCCATTTGAAAGGAATCAGCATAAGAGCCTAGTTATTTTACTATAATAATTACATTTATGATGATCACTGATGCGACTGTCATGCCATCATCAAATAGCGATTTTAAACAAATTACGAACATAAACACAAAATGTTTGAACAGCCCTAAAAGCAAAACCAGAAGCGCGAGAAAAATTAATTTCATCGTGAATATGCTTGGGTAGACTTGCATATGCATACAGATAGGTAATTAAATTACAGTTTCTCCTTTTGTAAGCACTCTTTAGCTTCGCCGTTTAAAATGAATCATTCCCAAAAAAAAATGAATATGGATATTTTTAAAACTTAATTGTTACAAAAATATTCATTAAAAACCCAAACACGTTATTATTAACCATAAATAATTATTCCTTCGTGAAAGAAACTAAAGGCAATACCTGAACTGCGAATGTACTGAGAATGCTATACGATATTTATGGGGTTTTTTTACTATTCAGTTAGACCAGCTGAGAATCATCATGTAACAATAAGAAACGAGAAGCAATCAAACTGCCGAGACGTCTATCTGTAAACAAACTAGGCGCCAGTCTTTATGTGCACATTATCAGAGAAATTTCGTCCCCTTTAACCACCAGCTACAGGAGCACTTGGAGCACGTAAATATTCTCAATGACAACATTACTTCTACAGTGTTGTTTCATTTCTCCATATTTAATTCCGAATGGCCTCCAATGCTTCGGGTCAAGAGATCAAGTTCCACCTGGAATTTTCTCATTTGAAAGTAGGACTTTAAAGAAACGAAAGAGAAATCGATTTAATAATACTCAATAATTCCAAGCACGAATTGTAACTCTTCCAAGCGATACATACGGTAATACGAATCGAAAGAGTAAAAATTATCTTGAAAGTCTTCAAAGATTTCTAATTCTCTCTTCGAATCGATAAGATATTAAAAAAAATTGCAAAAACAAATTCTTTATCAATTATGTTTGGAAAAACAATGGTGGACATACGCGCATTTCCATTGCTATACAGTTTTTCGTCAGAAAACAATAAACCATGAAATCATTATAACCTTCAGGATGGGATACATGGCGAGTTATTCATAAATAAAAAGGTAGCCAAACACGCTAATCTTTAGAGAGCAATGAATTATTTTATGAAGTTATATACTTTAAGCCTATCAGACATGTCGGCGGAGCCTTTATCATGCTCCATTAATTTATAAGTTGGGTTTTTTGGCAATTTCAAAAGACTAATGATTAAGCAATTTCGGGCCACTGAAACCAGTAGCATTTTGTAATTAAAATTAAAATTGCCCTGGTGTTTAGTTAGAATGTATCGGACAATGTAGACACCATTGACTTTGATGGATGTTCTTAATGTTCTTTTATGAGAGATTAACACGATCCGCATTTTTAATTCGACTCGTATACTCCATGTCGGATTCTGGGAAATATTGCTCCTTTTTATTATCTAGTTTTATCCTTAAGTTATGTCCATTTTTTGTAAGCAGTTTCCAGCTTTAAGAAGCGGACAATATTTCGTAGACTCTTCTAGTGGACAATAAACCTATTGTGAAAAAGTAGATTTCCACTGTTGTTTTTAAACATCACTAGTAGGTAAGTATCCACAGAAATTATTTTTTTTCTTACTCTAGAAAAATCTTTGTGTTCAAAATTATGTTCGAAAGAAATCTGTTGAAAATTTATCTGTACGTAAGTAAATAATCTATCACAAGTCATTAAGAACTTGAAATCTGAGAAGTATTTTACCATTTCCATGAAGTATCATATGTTTAAATTCAATATAAAATTATTCTTTTTGTCAAAAGAATTTAATTTCATAGTCGGTAATTACGTTTGTAATATAATAAAATATTTGTTACGTTTCAAAAAGTAATTTTAAAAATTATATTAACCAAGTTAGATCACGTGCAACACGGATGTATACGTCGCTGATTTCAACTTACGCATTTTTATAACTTTGTAATATATTGCTAAAATTTCATTAAAACATTCTTCGATCTAATGAAAAGATGGAAATTTATATATCCAGTTTCATAAGTAATGTAGGAACGGGCTTGCGAAATTATGCTCTTCGTGCATTTCACCCGACTTGTTTACATACGGATGCGTCTATCAAAGTATCAAGGGAGCTAATGGTGAATGCTTCACCGCATTCCCTCAAATAGTATTGGGGAAACAACATTTCAGGAACGTTGGCGCTAAGGCAAAAGGAAAGCTAAATGGAACACTGGGTTCTCTTCTGAAACCAGCTCTGAAGCGATTTACCTTTAGATTGGTTTATTATTTTGAATGCATTTGAATTGAAAGTTCTACTAGAATTGCAGATTAGAAATTTGATTTTTAAAGAGCAATCTTGCATTATTCACTATTCCACAGATGAGCATTTGTGAAAAGTGCGGTCAATTTTTATTTTTAATGGCGGCCAACCACATCACCGCATTAGGTTTTCAATGTAAACACTGCAGTTTGAAATTGCAAGAAAGAAATAACCTTCAGGGAAATATTATAGATCAAGCAGGACGGCAGCGTAGACAGAGAGGAAGGGAAGAGGAAGATAGGAAGAGAGAAATGCGGCGATCAAGCAATGGACCGGGCGAGGGGTACTACCTTATCGAGGCTTTCATCTGACCGCCCGCGATGAGTGCGGGTGCGTGTCGACTTCTTTTCTCGGTTTCGCCTGCCTTATCTAAATTGGCTCGGGACCCGCGTGTTCGTGTCCCACCGTGACCGTCCGCCGGGCTTTCTGAGGATGAAGTCGTGATCTTGGCCATCGAAAAAAAAACGGGTCCGAAGTGAAGTGAGGAGGGGGGGGGGTCTTTGTCAGTGAATGGTAATGCTCAGATATAGAGCCGAGAGAAGAGAAGAAGGAGGAGAGAAGAAATATACCGGAGAGAGAAGAGAGGGTTGTTGCAGAGCGACCACCTGCCACGTCCATCTCAATGCGAGCCATCAGATGGGCGAGAGAACGGACTGTTCATTGCAGGTCGCCATGGCTCAGTGCGCCACTAACGGCGAGAGGAAGGCTCACGGGGGGACATCTCTTCGGCCATTTCCATGTATATTGATGGCCGACTGGGAATGGAAGAGCTCTTGTCTTTCGGTTCTTTCGGGTCTGCACAGCGCCTACCTGGTCCCTCTATCCGATCTCTCTCTCCCCTCCGCGTACACTTCTCCTTCCATCTCGATTTCCTCCAAGCTCGTAATCCGTTTCCGCTTTCCCTCTTCGCTGCTAGGGGGAGGTATTCGATTTGATGGTTCCTCCATTTTCCTGCAGCAAAGCCTCTGCACCAAGATTTGAAATTTCCAACGCCCTTCCTCTCCCCCTCCCCTTTCATCTACGAGAATTTACATAAGGAAAAAGCATTTGCTTGTTTCAGACGCCGTGTTTTTTAATGCCATAATATCCTCCATGATGGATGACAAACGCGACACGAAGCAATTCATCATGAGAAAGTGACGCTCTGCGGAGGGAATGACTCCCTTCAAAGACTAAACAACACGACCGCCTATTTTATTACTCTTGTCGTTTGAATATTGCAACGTCAATCTGACTTGGACTTTTATTGAATTGCAAATCGTTACAAGAATATTATCTCGACAAGAAAAAAAAAAGTCAGCTCTCCCGTTAATTTGAATGCACCTCTATTTAAATATAGATATTTCCCTCTGCCTCACGAGTTTTCAGTCTTGCCTGTCTGTCACAGTCGTTTAAGTCTAATAGAGACCTGAAAAATAATTTTTGAATGTATCTACCTTAAATTTTTTTTTTTACTCCCCAAAAGTGGGCTTTTTATCTATAATCTTAACATCATATATCTGAAATAGAAAAAGCTACTTTTTTTTCCTCTAAAGTTAAGTTTAATTTCTCTTCACTAATGTGCGTTATGATGTGCACCCATGAAAATTAACTTAAAAACAAGCCGATTCGTGATATGCACATTCATCTGGTTAAAATGCGGAATCCGCTTTCCAAAATGGTCTTTGCATCCGCTTATATAAATATTTTTCACTTTTTTTTACGTTTCATTTCACACAATACATCTTTCAAACACTGCCTAAAGCAGTGCTTAATGAAAACCACAACAAAACTTTTCATAAAACGATCCACCAAGATGAGTAAATATTTATTTACCTTTAAATCATAATGAGTTCAGCCCGAGCTTAGTGTAGAGTGAAATGCTATTTCCGCTACTTTTTATAATTACGTAAAATATATATGAGAATGAATAATACATGAATTTTTGTCTCGCGGATCGTCCAAGAGAAAATAAAATCGCTTGACCATCTAGATACCTTTTAAATTCTCATTTTCCAATATACATTAAACAAATATTCTTGATAAAATTAACTATTTCTAAATTTCATTTTACTTTCAAAAGTAAAGATTGTCTTCACCATTAAATAATTTTTTAAAATATTGCATGTACATAATTTCTTACTAACATTCCTAGTTAGAAAGCCTCGGAAGAAAGGTTTAACTTGAATGACATTTTTAAATAACGTAAAAATAAGCAACTTCTGTAAATATGAAAATATGAAGTATTTATCATTAATTCAAATCAGTTTTCAAAATATTTAATAGTATATATATATAAAGATTTAAATATAAAGCGAAAAAGTAAAAGTTTCTATTAACATTGTATAATCTCTCCACCTCTAACAACCTTTTACATTTTTTATTAAAATTTCAAATTCATAATAATCTACGGTGAGGGTATCGGGAATTTGTTCCCAGCAACTCGATTGAAGCTGCAACTTTACAAATAAATGAGGGCAGCAAGAAAAGACTCGCTAATACTCGGAAAAATTGAATTATTAAGTTTCTTCTCTCTATAAAAGCCGATTCACTATTGATTAATAACAAGGTTATTTTGTTGACTATGCAAACCATAAACATAATATTACTAAGGTGAATACCCACATCAAGAACAATGCTATAGATTTTTATTATTATAATTGATAAACAAAGTTTTCGCTTTCATCGCTTTTTTTCTTTTTTTTTTTTAATTCGTAACTTAAACAAAACTGACTACCCTGCATATCTTTTTGGGGTTGCTTTTGATTCTTTCTTGTGGACAATAAATGGCGATGAATTCATTTGTTTTAAAATAGCGACTTTGAAGAGAATGGTCAATATATTGAGTTAGTATGTAAGTAAATACAACTAAACATTTGGAAAGTGCATGGAAAATGGATAGACCTTTCAGACGCCGTATTAAATTGTTAACTATCAGGGATGCATGTTACTCTTTTTATTCATTTTACAAAGGCAAAATAGAAAAATGCTACAGAATCCACATACGAAATGTCGTACGACGTAGATTCCAATAAGATTATGTAAATCAAGGCCCCGAGCCATAAAAAAATGTTTTCTTCATTCCGAATCGTAAGCGAAAACTGTTTTATTCCTACTGAGTTTACGGATCGTATTTCCTATATTTAGAAAGTCCAATCCTTCCATAATAAATTATATAAGGAGTACATAAAGAATTATTTTATCTGTTTCCCATCCCCGTCCCATTTTTTGAACAAGCCATCAAGACCTGAAGGAAAAGAAAACCTCTAATCCACAAAAAACAACAAACTAAGGTATGAACTACCGGATATGTATTTCATATTTTGTTCTTTCTTGTGGATTACAGATTTTTCAACTCCGCGGTTTATTTTTCTTTAAGCTGATGAGAGATTTCTGTGCCGACTACATACATGACACACTAAATTCTATCAGATCTGCTCTACCTTCTTACCCATAGATTTATTAGTTTATATTTAATTATTTATGTTCATCCTTAGATATCTAGACAAATAAAGGGTAATCCAAAAGCCAGGAACAACTTTAAAACTCAATAATTCGCACACGAATGCAGATAAATACATTCTATTTGCACATTAGAGATTGAAATGAAATCGGATTTTTTCCCCGGAAAAGAAAATTAATGCTAGAATTGTTCGGTTTTTGACCAACAGATGGCGTTTTCAGGTTACGGACATCAGTTTATGCACATTTTCAGACAGTTTAAAAAGAGCAGCATTACTGAATGAAGGACGGCACATTGAACATTTGTAAGCCGACAGTTAATCCGGAATCTTCCTGGAAAAAAAAAATCACACCTAACTTCCATCGTTTCTGTGTAAACAGAATCATTTTATCTGCAATTTGTGTGAGATTTATTGAGTTTTAAAGTTTTTACCTGACTCTGTATTTAACTGAATTTAGTTTCGTCGGTAAGGGGGCATCCACTCAGGATAATGACCAGAGTGCGATCGCGGGTACAAGCGGCCGAAATGAGATTTCTGAGAGTTGTGGCAGGTGTTACCGTACTAGATAAAGTGCACAGCAGCACAATAAGGGAGTCTTCAAGTGTTGAACCGCTGCTTCTCCGCATTGAGAGATCTCAGTTACGCTGGTATGGCCACGTGATACTGATGCCGCAAACTGGTCTTCCTAGGCAGTTAGTTGTTATTTTCCAAGCCGGTGGGTAAGAGACCAAGGGGTCGGCCTAGAGCCAGGTGGCTAGACTACATGGAGAATCTGGATTCGAATCGCTTGGGTATTACCAGGGAGGACATGCGCCTGATGGCGGAAGATCGCGATCGCTGGAGATCCTCCATAGGGCTGCTGCCCCCGCGACCCTAACGGATAAGCGGGTTTGAAAAGTAAGTAAGTTAGTTTCGTCCAAAAATAACAAACCTATAATAATTAATTCCCAAATAATATTAAAAATGGATAAAAAAAAACTGAGTTCGAACCGGTTCATTCTTAGTTACCGGAACAAAACCGGAACTAAACCGAAAATCTGAACTAGAACGAAATAAAGAGCGGATCGATATCTTGTATGAAAGAAATTTTTTTTTTTTTTTTTTTTTTTTTAAAAAATGCCTATTTCGATTCTTGAGCACTTCAGGAAGAGACTTGCTACTATCATTGCAAGAGACTTGCGACGCATCAGTTCGAAATCATTTAATATGTTCGAATAACACACAATTCTGAATCAGTTGTGAAGACTGGATGCAACACAAGCAATATACTGTAATATGAGAATACTGCTTGTTATATCATCTATGCATTAAAATTGAATAAAACTCCGCTTTTAGAATTCATTATACTGTACATCTGCACACTTTATGGTTCATGAATCAAAAGAAAAGCCAAATGCCACTCTATATAAAATATTTTAAACATTTTAGAGAACTCTGTTTAAAAACTTCTAGAGAAAAAAAAGAACTTCAAAAGAATAATCTTAAATTTATTTTATAATTTTTTTTGTCTACTGCAAATAGCAACCATTTCTTCAAGTCGCTGGAAAAAAATTAAGTAAAAAATTTAAAAAGTCCAAATGCAAAGTTGAAATGTTTTAGACGCTTCGTTTGCTTTTTATGAAACACAGTCATACACGCGTAGGTGCTCTCGCAACATTGAAAGGATTGAAGATCGACAGAAGATTTTACCAAAGAAGAAGTAGGTGGGGGGGGGGGGAGGCTTTCAGTAATGAATTCCTGACGAGGGTGTAGGAAGTGCATTTGTCATTCGCGATTGAGAGCTGATATTTAATTTTTGAGGCGGCGGGGGTTCCTCAGTCTCCCCTGGGAGCACGCAAACAAATTAACTGCGAAGCTTTAAAAGGAGCCGACTTTGCTTAACGCTGAGAAGCTGTGTAAAGACTTTCCAGAAAAGGAGGGTAAAAATCCAAAATTAAAGATGAAGAAGTTCAGCAAAACGAAACTGGTTACAACTTGGAAAGACGTCATCCACGTATTAGTGTTAGCTCCAAAATTAAAAGATTATTAAGCAAAGAGAAAATCTCATGCGTGGTTCCTCGTTATGATGGAATAAAAACAACATTAACATCGCATTTACATTAAAATCAAATTAATACGGAAGTCGGGTCATGTTTTGCAATCTCGCTCGCTTCATGTTGATAATTCTTGACAGTAGACGTTAAGCAAGGAAAGTTTCTTGGTATTAATTTAAAAAAAAAATCAACCAAAAGTTTTTTTAAAATAATTTCAAATTTCAGAAGTTTAATTTAAAATTTTTCAAGAGAATATGCGCTTAACTAGGCGTAAGACAGAAAATTTTAGGCCTGACGCTGCGGTCGTACTACAAATAGAAAAATTTCAGGGTTTTGCTCTTTTGTAGTCGTTGAGTCTCGATGTATCTTTTTCGTATTAAGAGAAGAAGAAAAAATAAAAGGCAAATAAAAAGGGGCAAGTGTAGGTCATTAAATCCTCAGATATGAGCTCTGGGGGCTGTACCTGATTACAGGGTGACGACTCGCTAATCACGGCTCATTGTGCGCTAATGACCGTTTCACATTTACTTCTGGTAAGAACCCAAATTGCGTCAACTGTCTTATTATGTGAATCACGTCTTGTTTCTTTCTTATTGAAAGGAGTTGTACGCATTTGTGCACAGAATCACATGTTAATCTCTCATTTTTAGTATTATTAATGAGTAGTTCAGAACTTCACGGTTTTTCCATCCTGTATTAAATTAATATTAATGATAATTTTAACATTGGGAAAAGGTTAATTTTTTCAAGGCATAAGGAATGGTAATACATAAAAAACTATTGCACTTGGTGAAAGTTAATTTGTAACACTAAGTAGTTAAGTGAATATATCGATATAAATTTCCTTGCAGAGTATACAATCTCCGTCCGATGGGTTATGACGATTTAAAAAAAATATTAATGGTTAATAATTTAGAATTTAAAATATGTATCAGAAAAATGCTTCATTAAAACAATCATTTTCAAAACTTCATCTCCCACTGTTTACCTTTGAGGGGAAAGAAGCGGAAAATATAGAATACTTACCGACGTGGAAGATATTGAGTCTTACGCAGATAAGTTTCACATGCAATTTTTCTTCCTCATCTAAAAAGATGCTGACAGAACTGTCCCGACGAACCGCTGAACCATGCAACTGCGCAGGGTGCCTCGGAGATTCCAATTTGTCCGACTCAGTTCATCTTCTCCCCCTTACCTTTCCTCGTCAGTACCTTCCATCCACTCCCACCTCCTCTTCCTTCTTTTCCTCCCTCACCTACTCCTTTTTTTTCCCTTCCCAAGCTCCCACGCCAGTTCACCGCCGTTTTTCTACCCTCGTTTCACTCGAAGGAAGAGTTTTTCGTTTTTACAATTTGTTCAAATTTTACTTGGCGCTATTGAATGAAGTTTCTGAAATAGCTTATCAGCTTAAATTTTGAGAAAGTAATAAATGCAATTTTGCTCCCAGTGGATTGCAATTTATTGAATATAATAAGAAAATGAATGGGCTACATGTTAATGTTATCTTTATCCAAAGATGAAAGATTACTTTTCTACGTAAAAACTAAAGTGAAATGTATACTTATAAACGTTTATCATCTTTTTGATAATAAAAAATAAAATAAAAGTATTTCTGTTTTCCCTTCCGACTAATTAAGACATAGTTTTGAACGTGTTTTTACATACGATTTTCTATATAAAAGGAGATAAGGTTACCGAGGAGATTTTCAATGAAGCAATTTTCAGTTTGTGGAAGATTATAAAAGAGTTTCTTTTAGTGTGATTTAAAACAGCTCTGTATAAATTTATGCCCGAAAAGCTTTAAGCCATTTTCTTATATGATCTGTTTAATATAGTTTCGTACAACTTTAAAGGCATCTAATTAAGTACCGACTCCCATGATTATGGCATATGTTTAAATATATTCGTATTATAAATATGCAAGGTGGTATCAAAAAATATGCCAAAAACCCGACGTAAATATAGTAAAGTACATACAGTTTACTTAGTTTATCCACCACCTCCCTTAAAGTGGCCTCCTTTTGCAGCGATACACCGCGCTTAACGCTTTTACTACTTTACTCGAAAGCATCTCCTTGGCGCGCCGAATCTCCCGGAGAAGTCGCAGGAGAAGCCAGATCCAGTGTTTCCAGATTGAAATGTCGAAAAATGTCGAAAACTTCCATGATCTATCTAAAAAAACACCAGTTTCCCCCTAAATAAGCCATAAAACCCCCAGTTTTACCCTCTAAACATTTGTTAAAATTTTAACCCCCCAGAAAACCCCTGAAGACTGAAAACAAAAAGTTTTGGGTTTTTTTTTCTTCCCAATATGGCAACACTGGCCAGATCAGGCAAATAGGTTGGTGAAGAAGAGTGGGCGTGCTCTTACAACCTATAAACTGACGTGTTCTAACGCTCTTTGAGGAGTGCACTGTCGTGGTCTTTGCATTATTGTATTTTTCGCCAAATATCCTTCATCAATCGCCATAAAATTGGTCGTTGATGGTCTGACAAATTCACGGTGCACAATCCCACGAATGTCGAAGATGGGCATGCTCTTGGTCTGTCCTGCCTTCTTTGGTCTTGGAGATGCTCGGTTCTTCCACTGAAGACTTACATGGTCTCCAGGTCGTGATCGTAGATCCAAGTCTCGTCCGTAGTGATGACCTTTGACATGAAAGCTGAAGTCTTATCCAAGTGATGCTGCTGAGCTAGAGACGTGCGCCTTCTGTTTGAGATCAAAATTCTGGGAGCAAACTCTGCAGAATTACGGCGCATGTTTAAATTAGACGTCAGGATTGCCTGTAATTTTCTGTATACTAAATTGACGCTATCAAAAATGTCCTGAATAATTCGCCGACGTAAGTTCCCTAATTTTGTCCACATTTTCGGGAATTATGCTCGTGGAAGGTCGCTCTGATCTCTCTTCCTCCTTCACTGATGTTCTGTCGCTATTAAAGCATGAATGTTTTATCTCGCACGACTCATTGCTTCATTGGCATAACCCTCCGAATTATTTAAAAGATCTCCGTTCCAGCTTTGCAAGTTTCATAGAGAATTTGGTGTTAGCTTTCTGTTTTAGTTTGTAGTCCTTAATTAAATGTGCCTTGCACATTATCCTAAAAACTCATGTAAAAGTTCGGAGGATGACGCCACGCGGCGTACTAACCATAAGGTTCATGAGCGCTGCACGTGCAACCTCCGTGCTGCCATCTGTTTTCAGCAGAACTACTCTTGGAACTTTTTGATACTACTTTGTAAAAATTAGGTAAACATAACTGTTAAAACACTGGAAAGGCTTTAGCCTTGTCCTTCTCAATTCGAATGCATATCCTCCAGAATACCATGCTGCTAAAGGACGTTATCACTTATCACACATTAAAAAAACTTAAAGAGACTAGTAAATATCCTACAAAAAAGAATGCCTAGATATTTCATTTCGAGCATCATACGATTATTAAACCGCCAAAAATAATAAAAAAAATTTGTTGAGGTGAAAACGCTTGGTCGTCGAATAAAAACTTTTTCACGTGTCTTTTCTTAAACTTTGTTAAGATTTTAAAGAGAGAAAGAGAAAATGCAAATACGCAGCTTGATTATTCGAGAAGAGACGACGATCACACCAAAGCTCACGGATTCACCTTTGTTGTAGTCTATCTTCTTTTTTTTAACTACAACAATGGGCGAGGAAATATATGTTCTCTCACTTTCTGCCTCCGCTTTGTGCCGCAATTCAGAATGGATTACGTAATGAAGAACGGTAAAAGGAAAAATTGCTGTTATCCATCAAGATTTCCTTTTTTTCGGAAAGAAAATTAAAAAAAGAAAAAAGAAAAGAAAAAAACTTGTCTAACGATTTTCAATGAAAACCGCGACTCCAATACCGTCCTGAACGAGATTGTTAATTATCATTGCAAAAAAATTTTTTTTTTCCTTTAGACAAAAAAATAAAGGAGAAGAGTTTATGAGGAGAGAAGAGTTGAAGGATTGGAGTTCCCTTTTCGCGAAGTAGGCAAATGAGCCCTTCAATGCATCGACAAAAGACTTAGAAGAAAAACTAGGCGACACATGGGTAACGTCTCTCTCTCTTTCTCTCCCCTTCACTTTTTCTCGAGGGACGAACCCTTGATTGCAATTAATGCGGGTCTTTGCTAACAGATGGAGCTGTCACAGGAGAGAAAAGTAGTGCGGGGGCGGAAACGATCAAACTCTCGCTTCCGAAAGTTGGAATTTAATTGCTCTTTCCTTGCCATCATGCATGAGGGTGGATAGAAGAAAATGAAAAATGCTCGGTGCTTTTCAGTTTAGAAAGGACGTTCTTCATCGACGTCGTTTATACAAGGTTTTATTGAAAAAGAAGTGAAATTAATACTGCCATCGAAAGTTGTTTTAGGTCCCATTTGAAAAAGATCTTAATTAACATGATGTAAATCATTAACATTAAAAACTAAAGTAATAAGACATTAGGCGTGCACATATTATAAGAAGTCGAAGAAACGATTCAATAAATTGATCTAAATTTTTAAAAACATTAAATGTACGTCACGAAGAAATATAGCAAACAAATCGGAAAAAGTTTTGGGAACCTTTCAGTACGACACTGGTCATATCCAATATTTAAAGTATTAAATTTAATATTATCATGGTTAGCATGATAATCGTAAACTCCCCTCTCATCCTTTTATTGACATCAGACATTTACAAATAAATCGTTCTTGTACATCTTCACGGAGACGACAACATAATAATTAAGCAAACGTATGAGGTTAATGTATTTCTGAGATCAAATGAATATTAGTGCAACATAAGCAACTAATGAGTACAGCTGACATACATTGTACAAAAATACCCAGAAAGATGCTGAATCAATAACGAAACAACGGGCACAGAAATCTTAGAAGTTAACACAGAATGTTCTTCAAGAACCCTTACAATGTTGCGTATAAGAAATATATCGGTGTGAAACGATGTTTTTTAAAAAACCAACACACAAAATTATTACGCAAGCGGATAGACCTCTTAACTCGCCTTCATCAACAATCTTTGGAATGGAAAAGACTATTTAGGTAAGTGAGGTTGTGAAAAGAAAATTATTCAGAAAAATTATTCGCCGAAAATCATTTAAAGTGGTCACATATTTAGAAAATGGAAATTATTATAGAATCTCTAAAAAAATCTTAATCAACGTGGATCTGCAAATAAGGATCTTTTGTGAAATAACTGAAATTTAATGTTAGGATCTACTGATTATGGAAATACTAGTTAAAAAAGAAAAATATATAACTCAATAACCTTTTCTAAGAATGGCTTAAGGTATTACGATTTTTAAATTTTCGTAGCATTGAATGATACAAGATGTAATAGAAGATGTTCAAAACGCTCTCCTTGCATTTGTACACAGCTTTATAATCATCTCTGCACTGAGATGAGATTCTTTTCAAGCATTCCTAGTTCATTTCTGATTTGCTGAAAGACACCTTCAATCAAATTCTGCAGTTCTTCAAGCGTCAGCAACAAAGAAATAAACAAGTTCTAAAGGTTGCTACAAAAGAAATGGCACTTTACGTGGTAGATATTAATACGATAGTCCAATTTAAAACGTTGAGTTATGCCAGCGATAAGGTTTTAGGAGGGTTACTTTCCGAAGTCAAATTCAGCTATTCCGAAATTATAAAAGCATGCAAAAAGCGAGGCTTCGTAGTTTCCAAGAAAGGGATATCATGTGTACTAAATAACATTGGCAAAACCAGAAGCGGCACCATTCCTGAGGGTAAAAAGCAGGCCAATCCGAGACCATCCATTAGCCGTACTCTTGACGTCGTCCGAAAAGTTCGGGCTATCGTAACCTACCAACACAACGGGCCATTGCAGAGAAGGTAGTGACATCTGCGTACACGTTAAATACAATTATCAACCGTGATTTACAATAAACGACATAAGAGTCACGTTCATAAGTTGTTGCAGCGCCTTGTTCAAGAACGACGGACCAACTGCCGTAATCTGTAGGAACGATACCTGACGGATGAAAAGTGGAAATACATGATCACACTAGATGAGACTGCAAGAAGAGCCGAGCCATTTTTTACGGCCCAAGGAGTTCTGAGGACTTCAGAAAATGGTATCGTGAATGCAAGGAAACAGATTCAAAAGGATTCATGATCATGGCAGGATACAGCTACAATGGCAACTTAACTTTGCACAGAGCTGAGTCAAAGGCCAAAGTCGACGCTTTGTATATAAGTCTAAAGTTCTAACTGCGATATTTCTCCATGACATCCCGATTTGTACGGTACAGAGGTAAATAAGGTAAGGCTGCACCAAGACAAGACGTCGAGTCACATCGCCGCGTCAACTCGTCTGTTTCTGGAACGCATGCAAGAAGATACAGGAATCCGCTCCATTCCATTCAGCGACATACCCGTCAAGAAAATTGGCCTGCTTAAACGGGCATCGGAAAGAGACGACCGCGAAAATTGGAGGGTCTTTAGAAAGCGTGTTAACAAGAGTGGTTACGAATTGATCTTCGTATTCTGCGTTCCAGCCTTCTGCAGTGGAAACTGCGATGCAGGACAATAGAAGCGAGGCATGGCTACCAGAATGAACACACACGGTGGGGAAAGGGGTTTTTCCACCTTTTCTGGTCCTCTGTAACTTGTTACCAGATATGCCTAACAACCCTCTGTATTCATTGAGACTACACATTTTATTAAGATGTCTACATGATTACATTTCGCAGATTTTCTGTTAAGTAGGGATCGTAACCACTCAGCTTTATATTAAATAACGCGAAAGAATATAATTAAATAAATGACAGAATTTTGCATTTATAATTTACACATAAGGAGACTTCCACTTTTCGGATGGTTACTTTGCTATGTTCTTGCTTATTTCTCTGAAAACTGAATTTGGCTCGTATGTGCAAAGGTGAGTGTGTGTGTGTGTGTGTGTGTGTGTGTGTGTGTGTGTGTGTGTGTTTATGTATGTATGTGTGTGTGTGTGTGTGTGTATGTATGTGTGTGTGTGTGTGTGTGTGTGTGTGTGTGTGTGTGTGTGTGTGTGTGTGTGTTTTAAATTAGCATTTTTTCAACCAATGAAAAATGGCAATCAAGCTTAAAGAGGAGGTAAAGTTTTACCATTGCATACCGTAGCTGGGTATTAGGCAAAAAGGCTTAGTGAGCGCCACTTAGTGAACGTTCGCCAATCAAGGAGGGAGAGACGAGCCCTGTTCGTAATTTGTTCATCAGTGAATTTCGCTGAACGATGGGTTCCCTCAGAGTCGATGCGGTTCTTCAGTTAAATCTATGAAAAATTGAGGAGACAGGCGTCTTCGGGTCGAGGAACAGGAACAAGGGAAGAAAGTGAAGTTGAGGGTGGCGGTAGGGGAAAGAAAAAGTCCTTTCCCCAAGAATAATGGGCTTAATTACGAGCAACCATTTTCCACCGGTGAGTGGTGCACGGAGGTGGGCGGGTTAGCGCGAGTGAGTAAAACAGGGCTCCACGTGCAGAGCCAGAGGCGAGGCTGGCTCGGTGCGCCAGGTAAATGAGTTGCAAATGAGATATGGCATCACAATCTAGCGAGTAATGGCCGCCGCCCGTGCAAGGGAACAGAGAGAGAGAGAGAGAGAGAGAGAGAGAGAGAGAGTTGCGGGGGGTTGCGCTTGAACGTGTGGGGGTGTGCGGGCAGCGCTCTCGGCGGCGGAAACGACGAAGGCAGAGACACGCGTCGAACACAGATTGAAGGAGATAACGGGAAAAGACGGAAGGGAGGAGGAGGGACAGGAACGGACGGACTGACGGACGGACGGGGCGGGGGAGGTGAATCCTTGCCAGATGAGACCAGAATGACAGACACATCCAGTGGGGTCGCACTCAAGCTTTTCTCCATTCCTTCCTCCTTCCTATTATAGCCGTGTCTTCTTTCACCTTTTTCCCTTTAGTTCTCTTGATTTTTCAACTCATCGCTTCTACTTCTTCCTTTGTTATCTTCATAATTTCACCCACCGTGCCTTATCCCAACTTCTCCCCATAAAATTTCTTTGCGTTGTCGTGCTACATCGTGACATGACAACCAAAAGTTAAATAATCTAAGCCCGTATGGAGGGCGATAACGATTTAAAATTTTATATAAGCTTTAAAATTTAACAGGGTTTATCTCAAAACTTTCACCTTAGAAAGCTTTCTAATTCAAGTTTCATCGAAAAACAGTGATTTTTAAATTAGTGAAAAATTTTACAGAATCTCTTAGAATTTTAAACAACTAAAGTTCAATTGCATTTGATCCGTTCAGGGCATGAAACAAGATTATTTTTTTAATAAGACTATTTGTCTAAATCTTACACTGGCATTATTCATTTTTAAAATCGTTTTAAGTCCATTGGGATTAGTCCAGTTAACCTGGAAAGTCAGGTGTTTTCAAAAATTTGGCCCCAAAGAAGTTAACTCAGTATGCTGCATTTAAGTTGTCGAGGTGATTAAATGATGTTTATTAATAACAGATAGTTAATCCACAAACTATATCAAATAGAATATTCTTAATATATTATTTCAATAATTGCCCCAGAATAGTATTATTAGATTGACAGACCGGTTAAATTCGAAAAATTTTGTATGAGCTTGTACATATTCGATGATTTTTAACAACAAATTTTACTGATGTTAGCGAATTATTAGGCTGGACTCAAGTTTGATTGCTTAAGATTTTTGTATTTTTCCTATAATTAGTGGCCACAAACTACGAAAATAATTTTATTTAATAAGGTTATAATTTTATGGATATAACCTTATTAAATCCATAAAATTATAACCTTATTAAATAAAATTATTTTCGTAGTTTGTGGCCACTAATTTATTTTATAAATATGAGAGCTTTTAATCATTAGGGCTCTTATATCAGCTCTGTTAATATCTAATTCATTACTTCATTTGCGTCCTTTTAGATAAAATGTGATCAATTTAAGTGTTTTTGCGATATATTATTTCTCTTTTATCTAGGGTATCAGAGGTTAGTGAAAATCAGAACATCTTTCATTAAAAGAAAAAAAAAAAGCTTTGGTTGAGTGCCTATTAAAAGGAAGTTGTTAACATTGTCTCAATAAAAGGGAATTGTTGTTTGTTTTTTTTAATTCCTTGTTTGACACCTTTGTATTTTATAAATATTTTATCAATAATTCTCTTACCGGTTTCGACCTAATAACGAACATAGACAAAAACTACTTATTAATTATTTTAGCCGTTAAAAATCTAATCTAGGCTTGCAGAACTTTTTTTTTTTTATGCGAATCAAATCAGGAAATTTTGAGTATTTCAACTTGGATTTGCAAAGCTAATTGCTATATTAGGAAATAACAATTGCTACATTATGGGAATGACTGATAGAAATTATCGAATTTCTTGATAAATTGCAATTGAGGACATGATATGTTGTTTAACAGTTTAATACATCTAACACTAGTCAACGCAGTTTTTGCAACCAAGATCACAAATAGTACTCTTATGAGTAACTGGTATATTGAATTCGAATCTGCTTTTAGATTTTTTTCTATCATGTCACATTTCTAAATTATATACATAGACGCTGTGCAATGCTAAAGTAATGGGTGTGAGGAAAAGCGGCTGCAATATTGAGATTTATTTTCATTTTTTATTTTTTTGGATCAATAATCCAAGGAAATTTATCAGACCCCAAAACAATGAATAATTTAAAAATGTTTCATTGAAAAACAAGAAAAATTGTTTATGGCTTATTTGAAAATAACGTATTAAAATACTATAATTAAACGTGTGTTTTTTTTAAATATATAAGAAAATGTTGTAAAATGTTGACTAATGTAATTTAAATAATGTATGAAAATGTTAAGTGTAATTATAATAATAATTACGAGTGTCTCGTGACCACACAAATTTAGCGTGAATTTTTTTTGAGCGCCAAGAGATGGCCTGAACATTGCTATTACAGAAGTAAATTCAACGTCACAATCTTAGTGCTTCAACGATACATTATTGACGTCATGTTCAGACCTGATAGTTTCTAGAAGGCCGTATTTTTATTTTATTATATTCAAAATAAATTTAAATCGGGTATTTTAATTATGAAATTTGTCTAATGTAAAGTTATCAGTCCCGTGAGATTCTAGTAATAAAATAAGATGGGAATTTGTTAGTAATAACAATCAAATCTATATACACAATCGAGAGCAACCAAATGACCGTTGCTTTAATTAAGTCTCTCATTCTTGAACAGAATCCCTGCAACGAAGATTTTAAAAACGTACTTAACTCTTCTTCTGTATAAGAAAAAAAAAGCGTAATGTCTCTCCACGTTTTTTCGGAGTTTGCGGACATGGAAGAATTAGAGAGATAGCCCAATATTTGGCTAATTTATGAAGCACAGAACCAATTTATGTACTTTATTATGAATAATAATTAATAACAAATCTTTATTTTAAATTTTTAAAACGGGGCTTTAAGGCTAGTTTAATTTATTTGGGTGAAAATGAATATTTAGCCGACTCAAACATGAATACTTCTGTACTGGGCTTACATTCTGCCCTGCCAATTATGAACACAAAAGTATATGAATAAGGATTGTATGAATATGCAATAGGGATGCCCACTTTAATTAGATTTTTTTTTAGTTTGTTAAAAAAAAAATCGCTGAAGAAACCTTTCCCTTCTGTTTAATTTGGTTCTACGCAGGGCCGGAAAAATTTTTATCGCTGTTTTTTCTCTGCAATCTTAAGATTCTTTTCTCGTAATGCTCCTTGCTACTATTTCCATGTGAGTATTTATGAGAAAGTTGCATTTTCAAATCCTTTTCTATTTCCAGGAAAGCATCATCGCCATAGTGAGGAATGTAGACTGAGGAAAAGCTCCTCATCGCAGCAAGCAACAGAATAAAGAAGAGAAAGCGAAGGAGGAGGAGAAGAAAACAATAAAAAAAATAAAAATATATAAGGGGAGGAGGAGGCAAAAAAAAAAAGAAAACACAAGATGTCGAGTAGGAACGAAAAGAAAAAAAAACTTTGGAAGAGGGAGGAAAGGTAAGGGAAAAAAATAGGGGAAAAAAGGGAAAAAAGGAGATAAACAAGTATCGATCACATTCTATCACACACTCGTGATGAGTCGTGCGCTGCTGAAACGTTTCGCTGAAGAGGTCCTTTTGTGTTGAGCTCTCGTTCGGAGAAGAGAATGGGATCCACGCTCAACGGGTCTAGATATACTCCCACCATCTCCACCTCCCTCCCACCTTAGCCATACCTCTTCCACTTTCTCCTCCTCCTCCTCCTCCTCCTCTTTCCGTACACTCTGGTTTTCCGAAGAATGAAACAGTTTTTTGGAAGAAAAGAAAAGGAGGCGGTTGAGGAAGAGAGGGGAAAAAATGCGAAACAATCAAAGTACCTTCGAAGCGCTGCTCTCTCTATCTCTCTCGTGTGATGAAGATGTAGAGGAAAAGCGAAACGATTTTAATTAAAAATAATTTTTTTTTCATTATAAAAAACTTTAATAAAGAAATCTTTTCTTAGCAATTGCCTTTGTTGTAAACAAATGGAATCAAAGTGCCGCTCTAGGATAAGAAAAGCATATAAGTATCAAAACAAGTTGATAAGAAGTTTTTAATATTTTTTAAAATTTTAATGGTGAGGTATTTTTATTCCATTTGTTTTCAAAATTCTGCATTATTGGTTTATTAATTTATTAAACATTAATATCAAGATGATAATTTTAATTTGACATCAACTACTTTATTAAATTTAATTATTTGTAAAAAAAAAAATTATTTAATATTTCTGGTTAAGATGAAAATAATTTATTTAATTTATTTATGGCTCCTGTATTCTCAATATTCATACTTAAAAGTAATTCTACATTTCTTTGAAATAAATGTCTTTTACATGTAAAAATAATAGTTGTCGTTTCAGAAAAAGAAATAAACCAGAAATTTAATGAAAAAAATTTCATTCATTTTATATCTTTGCCGCGAGAATCTATTTTGTTCTTAAAGGTAAAATGTATCTCCCTTAAAAGAAGATATTACTTTTAGTTTGTTTTTTTTTTGTTTTTTTTTTTGTCATATACCGAAACAATCAGTGTGAATTCAAGATGATAGTTCATGTTTGTGAACACCTGCATGACTGAAGTCTTCGACATAATCTCTTTAAAACAACGACCATACTGCATTAAACGGCCATATTTAATTAAAATTAAATAAAAAGTTAACTAAACTATGTCTTTATTTGAAGAACGAGCATAGAAGCACTGAGAACGACAAATACCACGTAAATATAATTGCAGTTGTTTCGAGTGCAAAATATTTATATGTTCAGAAATATATACTGTGTAAAATAATAAATGTAGTAGATAAAGTACATAATGTCTAGACTATTAACAAAAAATATTTAAAGTAATCTATAAATCGACTTCTCCTTTTTTTCGAAACAGGCCGCCATAATTTTGAATGTTTCACCGTTTTTCACTGAAAATGCCATGGATGAAAAATTAAGCAGCTGTGTTTTAGACAAAAATGCTCCCGGAAACGTTACTCCTGTGCAAGACAGGAACGAAAATAAAAGATTGAAAAACATCCCCATAAGCGAGGGAGGAATTTTTTTTTAACATTTGACGGCCAGTATTCAGAATGTCACCATATGGAGGCGTTAACTCCCCACTGCACACAACCCCAACAGCGACCGATCAACTAAAGGAGACTCTCCTTCTAATCTTATTTGTCCATCGCGCATATGGAGGACGTCGGGCGATGTTCTTCTGCCATCCGAGTGAAACTTCATGCATCCTTTATAAGATTTGCCCTCGTATGCGTGCATATTGTAAAACCTGATCCACGGAGAAAACATAACGAAATCAGAAGTTTTGTCGTCTTGATTCAACGCTCACCATTGCATTCTGACTTTTTGTGCGGGGTTTTAGTAAATATTTTTTGTGTGCTTGTGTGAAGAAATGTGTTAATATGATAACAGGATATAAGCTTATTCAATTCCCATTAAGTCATGAAAGTAAACTGTGAGCGGTATTTAGCACCGCGTGAAAATACTGTTATAATCCAATAATCCTAAAAAAATTCTATAATTTATAAATATCGTCAAACGTTAATAAATAAGAAAATATAATTATCCTCTATTGTTTAAAAGACTCAGGTTATTGTTTCCTAGAATTTTAAACGAAATACGCACATTTCTATCGCACTTTTAAAATTTGACTAAAATAAACCAATAAAAGCCTGAGAGAGGATTACTTTTGTCATAATTTTTGCCCATAGACATGTTTGCGTCTAACGTAAGGGTATATAGAATTTTAAATGTGAGAACAAAAAAGGTTGTAATTTATGCTAAACCTAAACATTTAATGCTCTGCTGACAAACTGTTTGTATAAGCCACTGCCACTGGCGTGTGCGTGGATATAATAATATACTCGAAGCATTATAGTGTTTGTCTTGACATTTGGGTTTGTGACATCTTAATAGTCGATCGGGATGCGTGTAGTTGACTAGTAGATTTATATAAGAGAAAAAATATTTATTATCTCAAAGATAAACATTTTGGTTGTTCATAGCTTGAGAAACAAATGGAATAAAATATTTTAAACAACGAAAGCTTTATTTTCTCTGGCTTGTAGAATAAAATAAGTGAGTCAGTCTACCTTCGATTTTTCATTATGAAAAACCATCACTGAAAAACAGTCTTTATAACAAAAAGGATAAACAAGAACCCCTGTTGCAAGATTTCTTTTGTCTTAAAGCTCGATAAAAAGAATGACGAAGAGAATTGGATGCTAAACAGGAAAATGATTTCTTTTGTGTTTCCCTGAAAAAAAAAGCCAGACTATGAAGACTAAGTGAAAGACACGTGAATGAATTTGAAGACACGTCAGAACTCATCGCTTCTTTCCTTTTGTCATTCTCCTGTTACACGTTGGAGAAGAAGTAGATAGTGTTCGTGAAATATTTATCCCCCCCTCCCCATCGCTCTTCTTTTACACCACACCCACTCAGTGCACTGTTCATTCCTTTCCCTCCCTTAAGGCGTAAAAACACACAGAGCATAACATCGCCGAGACCTTTAACTCCTTCGCTTCTTTTTCTCTCTCTTTCCCGCCTTGTCTTGTCGTAAGACCATGGCACGTGTGCGCTCGACTTGCCATCCAATTGGAAGCCATCGGCCAACCGGAGATAAAAAGAGAAGAAGAGGGAGGAGGGGAAAAATCTCACGGAAAAGGAGTGAAGAGGCGCCTCGGGGGGAAGGTGACGTCAACATTTTTTTGAGATGCGGCAACAACAAACACGAAGAATGTCAATAGAATGAAGTTTGTCGAGTAGCAAATGTGACCACCATCAGCAAAAGAGTCGTTTCAATCACACGTTCCAATGCAACTCAGGGGGAAACGAAATGTATAGAAAATAAAATCTACTAAAAAAGAAAGAATAAAATAAAAGCGCTGCGTTGGGTGAAAAGAGAAAGTTAAGTTGATGTAGCAGATAAGAGGGGACAAAAAAAGAAAGAATATTCACTTAACAGGAAGTCCTAACACTCAAAGGCTTTTCGGGTTGTTTTTCCTCTCATTACGACTTTCATTAGAAACGCGACCTTTTCTCCCCTTGTTTTTCTTTCGTAGAAAAGTGCGTGACGAATGGAAATCGTTGGTAAGACAACACTGGAGTTTAGGAGAAAGGAGGGCGAAACCTTCAACTAAAAAAAAATCGATACCGTTCTTAATTTTTTTTAAATTGAATAAGATCACTTAACATTGCAAATTTTTAAATGAGCATTTGAAAACCAAAGTGAAATTACGTTTTTTAAGATTAACTTTTTAATTCGTAATAATATCAATTATCCCAGCACAGTAAGTTAAGATTTTAGGGAGGAGGGTTCTTTCCGGGAAAAAAAATCATTTTCTTTGGGTTTTTTTTAACATTTATTAACATTTTAAAATATACATGTATTAGATTCCCATAGCCATTAATTATTTAGCTTTTATTATTTCACGTTTTCGGGTTTTAGTTCTTAATATTTTTTATTTTTTTAATTAATAGGCGAATTAAAAATAAGATTATTTTTTAAATATTCAATATAATTTTTTCCACGCAAATGGCTTGCTGTTTTCTTCCTAATAAGATTGAAGTTTTATAGTATATATGAAACAGCAGTTGAAACTGTTTCTCTATCTAAGCATTATAATTTAGGTGTTTCATAGGGCCATCAAATTTAAAAACATTATTTTTCTATTGCGTATATAATGATAATAAAAGATCCAATGAACACAGGGCTAGGAAAAACTTCTTTGCTCCTCTTGTTACTGCTTGAGAAACTTTCTGCTTGATCCTCTCATTATGACCTTGCCTGATCAACTGGTGGGCCAAATTCAAACAACTCAAATCTTAAGCTGTCCGATGTATGATAAAATCTTTTCTAACAAGACGGACAACCTGCACGTATCTATAACCAAAGGGAGAGGGAGGGGGATGAGGTTAATGCAGATGACGGCGTGCACTTTCGTGCAGGATCAACATTTCGTGCACTTTCGTGCAGGTCGAACTCAAGAGTTCAGTTTGTTTTGTCTGGTGGCTCTGGCAGCCAGAAAGTCTACAGCGAGACCGATCATGCAGCTCCGCCTCTCTACTCCTCGCGTTTAAGTCTCTGAGCCCTAGCGATCCAGTGCTACTATTAACGGCTCAAATTCCATACACAATTTGTAGACGTTTATGAATATTCCTAGTCTGTTTTTTTTTAACGCGAGTCATTCACATATGCCATTTTAATAGATCACTATAGCTGTGCTACCTGTCGGGATGCCACAGAATTCCGAAATTCAAATTTGCAATATGCAAAATTTCACGTTATCTTTCTAGCTTTCTGTATAAGCTGAGAAAAGAAATGTCCTCATAATTTTTTTTAACCATTTACATGTAAAAGAATATTAGACCTAATTTTTTTAATTTCTGATGCTTTAACGTATCCTTTAAAATTCTGCCCTAAACTAAAATGAAGTCGATCGTTTCTAGAGAAATTTTTAAATGCAGTTACAAAGTTCGTTAACAGATACAGATGGCACTGCTATTCTCTACGCATTCCGTCCCGTCAGTTCGGCATTCTGTACCTAGCTCAGCATTCCAACTGAAATGTTTGCACGGGCGTCTGCGAATTTTGTCCTCAGACTGCGCCACACTGTTGCTGCAAATAGTGGTTAATTTGAAAACATTGTTTTATAAATTTTCCCCGTCAGCAGCGCCATCTGTTGACGAACTTTGTAACGTTGAAACTTGGTGCGAATAAATTCCCTAGTTTCCTAAGCAGAACGCAGCAAACCGTACATTTCTATCGCCTTCCGTTTTTCGTTAATTGATTTTTCAAATCGTCGCTCATTTTTTGGGACACTCGGTAACACATGACCTAAATCAGAGGAACGTATCGATTGTGCGACGTGCAATGAATCGTACAATCGCAAGCGTGCATGGAAATCAGCCTGCGCATACGCGCTTCGGTGTCAGCTCAGGTATTTTTGGATGGGCCGCCTGGCTAGTTAAATGAATTTTTTTTATGCTGCACAATGTGATTTTTTTTTCTTAGCCCCTGCCCGGCTATTTCTTCATTCCATCCAACTGACAAGAATTTTTTTGGTGGGACATTAGTAATTATCACATACGCAGAAATTCTGGCATTATCTGAATTAATTCTTCGAATGACCGCCAGAGTCCCCTGTTGCCATGGTTGCTTCAGATCCAATGATATTCAGAGTCAATGAATAAAGAACTCTAGGCTCATATATCCACGGACTCTGGGTTGTTTTTGCTATTTAACGATTTCTATTCGCAATGGGCAGTTTCTCAATTATCGTTTAAGAATGAGGTAAAATATAATTCTTGCTTGTCCTAGATTAATAGATTTCTAAATCAACACAGAGGTCACCATGAGAAACGGAAGCTATAGAATATGTTTTTCCAGGTAAATTTTCTGCAGCAGTGCTACGATATCAGCCAGTGCTACGACAGTTCCTCTATAAAGGAAAAAAAAAGTGCTTCTCGGATACTCATAGAAACTTTACCAACAAAGGAAGTATTTTCATGAGATTTTTTTTTCCTATTTAATTAGTAACCAATATCAGTACTGCTAACCGTTCATAAAAGTTCTCACAAAGTTAACGAAATATTTTGTAAAACCATAAATAGAAATCATGGTAAATTTAATCTTAGAAAATTAGTTGAATTTAGACTTTTGAAATCAAGCTAAAAATTATTTGAGAATTGATTATCCAATAGTAAAAGCTCTTAATTCATATGTGAATTGACAATACAAGTGTCCGGGAGGACATTCAGATTAATATAGAGTAGTAGCCTTTCTTAATATAAACATGATAATGAAGCTATAAAATACGCATAAGTGGAATAATTCTGACAATAAATAATTTCAGGCTGTTAACCACGCGATTTCTATTCTTTTTCATAGAGCGATGACAATCGAAATTAAGGGAAGTGTTAAAATTTATATAGTTCAATATTGTAGGAAAAATTATTAGTAAGCTTTTTTGACATAAAAAAAGTTGCGTCAGAAGCTTTTTATAGGAAAAAATATAGTGTTATAAAAAAGGCCGTCATTTTCGTATCATCGATGAAAAATATTTAAAACACAGCAGGGATGGAAGAGAGTGGGGGAGGTGGGCAAAATCATTTGTCCTTTCATAATGACTGTCATCTTTCTTTCTTTGCCTTGGTTCTTTACTTATCCGTTGTGTTCATCATTCTTTCTCGACTCTTCTTCATCTCTTCTTGGCACAAGCAAGTGGAAGAGAGCCGGTTATCATGATAGAGACTCCACAGAGGGAGAAGGAACGGAGATCGGTTAATTTCTCTCCCGTCAATACGCCCGGGATCTACGGGGGGAAGGCACTGGTGATTTTTCAATTTGGTTCGGCACCTCGGGAGATCTTACAGCAGACGAACCTGCTAACCCATGACCTCCCAGTGCTTATCACGATCTTTGAGCATCTCCCATCCTCTCCCTGATCTCTACTTTCTCCAGTGCATGAATGTGGATTTCCCAGGGGTAATTTTGATTGTACGAAGAGCAGGATTTCTTCCCTACCCTCTTCCCTTTTAAAACGCTTCTCCATACATGTAAACATTGGAAGGGGAGAAAAAAAAGGAGAGATGAGGGCTGTGAAGAAAGA
This sequence comes from Rhysida immarginata, assembly GCA_023313115.1. Classification (NCBI taxonomy): domain Eukaryota; kingdom Metazoa; phylum Arthropoda; class Chilopoda; order Scolopendromorpha; family Scolopendridae; genus Rhysida; species Rhysida immarginata. The sequence goes on along the minus strand of JAHWFO010017593.1, from coordinate 8,087,657 downwards.
GCGCGAAAAAGAGAGAGAAACAACATTCCTGGAGAAAAAGATGTCTGCGATCCTCATTCGTCGCTGGCAGTGACCTTTGGAGAGAGTTTCTTCCGCCCTCCCCCTCCCGCCATTCTCACTCACTCACTCTTCTCAAACACGAAAACGATCATCATTCTTGGTGGTTTTTCATCCTGGGAGGAATGATGAAAAGAGGGAGAAATACTGGCTGCCGAGAGACTGAGGTGCGGGTCCCAGGTCAAAGGCAGAGGTCGTGATAAGACGGAAGACAGAAAAGAAAGAAAAAGAAAAGCGAAGAAGGACGGTTCGCCATTTATCAAATACGCAATGTAGGGAAGAGGACAAGAGCTAAGTTTTGCGCTTCACCAGAGACTAAGAATCCAAAACATAACATATCATCTCAACTTTGAGTTGACCTTTGCGATTCTATGGTGAAGTTTCGAACAAGGTCGAAGCTCCTTCAATTGTACAGATAAGGGAAATTAAATAAAATTCGTTGATATTAAATTTCTCTTCGAACTTTTTTGTTTCTTTTAATAGATACACATGCGAGAAAGTGAAAGAAGGTCTCCAGGAAAGAAGAGAAAGTAACGAAAGAAGAGTACAAGTCATGTCGCTTAACAAAGACGAGACGCTTTTTTAATTAATGTTCATGTTCGTGCCATAGCGACACTATTAGCACGTGCGCTAAAATTAATTATCGGAAAAGGAGGAAACGCGTCGATTGTGTCGCCCTCTTGCAGATTAAAAAGAAAGAACTAAAAAAGAAAAAAAGAAGGGAAGAGAGAAAGGAGTGCAAGGAAAGTGTATTAAGAAGAACACAAGCAACCCGCAGGTCCTGTGCCGGTCAAGAAAGAAGGAGCTTAGGTTCTCTCGATTAACAACAAGACAACCATCCAGATCGATAAGGGAGATGTTTAATCCCTTAAAGAACCGTCAATTATGAACAAGATAAGCACAATGCCCCAACTTAATGCCACTAATGGCTCTTTTTGGTAAACAATGCCAAGCGAAGACAAATGGATGTTCTTCTTCTGACTACAAGACAACTGACCCTCTATAATCGTGTTCCCAGGACGCAAGGGTTTTGACAGGGTCGGTTTTAATGCGGGCTTTGAATTGTGTGGCTCGAATTTTCGTTTCTCATTCTCCCCTTGCACTTCTTGTCTCCTCAAGTGGCCATACATCTCTTTATGGGAAGAGTCTCCATAGAATAAAAGCTAATGTTTCCCCTTCCAAGAGCAAGAATATGGCTTTCTTTAGTCGTTCAACGTGCTTATCGTTGTTTACCCTCATGAAATTTTTTTTCACTAAACAGCCAGCGGATTTGAAAAACACTCATTAAAACTGTAAAACGTTTAGGTTTATCGGTTTAGATAAGGAAAAGGAAATATGCCGACGCGAAAAAGGACACAGAGCCTCTAGAGAAAAAGAAATAAAGGAATGTTATCTTGTTAAAAAATAAAGTTTTGGAACTTCTTCAACATAAATCTAATTAAATAGAAGGAAAAACCCAGAAAACAAATCTAGTCGGAGTCAAAATAAAAGGACAATAAATAATTCTGACTATGAACATATCTGAATGCATGTCTCTTGAAGAGTGGTTGAGACCATCTAGATGCACAGAATTAAATTTGTATTTAATGAATAAAATGTGGCAATTTAATATAACCAGTGTGCTTTTAGCCTTTGTCATTATAGTATTCTGGAAATTTATTTAAAGAATATTCTTAAACTTTAACTACAGAATGGAATATTTGCCTTATACGCAGAAATTAAAAAGCGAGGCTCCTTTGCGGTCGCCGAATTGGATTCACATTCTAAAAAATGGGAAGACGATTTTAAACGTTCTAGCAGGCGTGTTTCGACAAGTGTCAGAAAGTGAATGAAAACTTAACGATATTTTGCTTTTCTGTTTCCAAAGATGTAATTAATATTTTCGTACGATTAAATTTCGAAATTATAGGTGCTATCTGAATATTTTCGTATACTTCATTGTCGTCTATGACGAACTGCTCGACACTGTCATTGAAAGGAGTTTAATCCTCTTCAACGAAATTCAGTATCAAAAGAAAGCAAGCAGTCATACATTATAAACATCCCATAAAGAATTCGTACCAGTGGGCATACAATCAATTCACAGTTCTATTGTGAGATTCTGAGGCGCCTTAGTGAAGATGTCAGAAGTAAACGGCCGAAATTGTGGCGAGCCAAAACAGAGTTCTTTTGATCACGATAACGCGCCCGCCCATCGTTCAGTGAGCACACAACATTTTTGATCAAGAATTGGATGACAATCTCCCCCCCCCCCTCCTTCACCTTACTCACTAGAAGAAAAATCACAATGCAACGTCAATAACTTCTAACAAACCGGCGTCTATACAGGCGAGAACTGTTTCATTCACGATGAAATTTCGTAACCTAATCAAAAAACAAGTACCTACTGCCATCCATCGGAGTGTATTGAAACTATTTCACGTTTCGGTTATACAGTTCCGGGAAATGTTGGATCCCACTTCGTATATAATGTTTGATCGATTGTTATTTCAAATCTAATAGAAAAATCGCGCTCAAAACCTTTAAATTAAGCTCTTTGAAAAGCAACGTTTGATTAAATATTAATTAATATAAAAGCAATGTATATAAATTACTTTTCTCGGTTTGAAAATTTGGAACATAACGCTTTATCTTATATTTCTTGTTAAAAGCACAAATTAATACATTGAACTTATAGAAATTGAATATTGTACTTGCTTATATTCATTCTCGAAAGAGCGCCGCTCTCAGAGATGATTCCCAATCAGGTGCGGCATAGGAACGTTTACAACGGCTTACACATTAATCTAAATTGACACGATAAAAATACGAAGATAAAATTGGAAGCACCACGACGCGCCAATGCTATTCTTGTAGATCAAGATCTAAAGGAGGAAGACCGAAACAGAGAAGCTTCAACACCACTGGATTTATTAAAGAAATTCGTTGCGTAGAGAGGGCGTCAGTCGTTTTCTCGTTCACGGATAGAAGGGGAACGACGGAGAAACAGTCACATTATGCAGTCATCACCGGAACCAGGAATAGTAATTTTGTCGGCACTAGAAGAGAAGAGCCGCTGAATTTTCCGTCCATGCTTTATGCAACGCTGCGTGTGGTTCTTCAACCAACCCCCTCTTCTCTTACCCTACGACTCACTTCGTTTTCCCTCTCTCCTTTCCTTTTTTTTTTATTTACCCTTGATTCCCCTCGCACATCCATCCATCCCCCCGAGAGCCCCGAAGTAGGACTCGGCTGCGGTCGCGACAGCCACTGATTTTTACAGCAAAGCCTTTTGTCGTTTCGTTGCCCTTCGGAAGCAACAGCGAGATGATCCCCGGCTCGTCAAGTGGGCTTCCCACAAAAACAGAAACAATCCCGGAGTGAAGTAGTTGCAATCGCGACTCGAGGAGATGGATTCCAAACCCTGAAAACAGGTTGTACCGGGTTAAAAGGAAGGAGCCACGTGGGCGATAGATGAAGAATAAAAATAGAAAGAAAAAGGGAGGGAACAAAAAATGAATCGCAATTTCAAATAAATCTCCCATTTTAATATCAACATGCTGTAAAAATAATAAAAAAATGAATAAAAAAATGAAAAGCCTGCTTTTTCCTCCCATTCTCTTCACTTTTTTTCCCACGCACATCTTTTGCGTTTGGATGAACATTTGAAATTCAGTAGCGAAAAAAAAAGGATGGGGTAGAAAAACAATGAATGGCTGCCTCCACTGCGTTTATTCCTTATGTAAAATAGATTCCCACACGTCGTCCTTACAAGCTCACGTCCTTGTCTTTTATCCCCTCCTCTATCTAAACCGTTTTCCTTGTACTTTCCTTGCATCTTTTTTCTTTTATCTCACTGCCTGTCAAAAATCATCCATATGTTTCTTCTCTCACTGATATTTTTTGAAAGTTTCACATCGTTGGAGACGGAGAGGAAGACCAAAAAAAAAACAAAAAAACTCCAACATCGTATCCACTGTTACAGGTTGTATCTGTTTCACACATTATCACTTCTTCTCACAGCTTAGTTTTCCAATTCTGTTATATTTTTTTTCTTCATTTTGGCACTCGAATCCCTTTTCTCCCTATCTCTTATCGTCCAACTCTCATTATTTCAATATATTTTCTGTATCCACCCTCCCTAAATTTAAAAATAATTCTTTTATCAGGTGTTTTAAATTTCATTTTCACTTCCCTCAGGCTTCAGTTTTTCTCGCGACCACGTAGACCCTTCTTCAGTGCTATCTTTCTTTCAACTGAAGTGAAATTACAAACTGAATACTTTTCTTCTTATTCCAGCATTTTCTCTCTTTTTCCCTTCATATCACATTAAAATTTTCCACACCTTTTCCCGTTTTTCCTTTCGTTCCTCTCAGCTATTCTCCTTTTAATTTTTTTAAATGCTTCATACAAATTTAATATTTTTCTCCCACTCTCTTAAGTGGACGGCTTAAAAGCATTACCCTTGAAAAGTTTGCATCTTCTCTCCCTTTTGTTTAGACGGAGCAAATCCAGCCGGCATCACCGCACGAAAAATGCCACATTTGAAGCATAAACGTACTTTAAAAGAGTAAAAGTGAAGTAGCGAATCAGAAATTCAGAATGCACTTATTAAAATAATGTTTTTTAAATGTTGAGAGTTAAAGTGCCCTTTATTGAAATTTTATATTAAAAGTAACTATGATAAATATTCTAAACATAAAACTAACTGAAAATTCAAACTACTGTACAGTACCTTTATCAACTTTATCTGCTAATTTAATTATCCTATCATTTGATACCTAATTCATTCTTACATTTATTGTCGTTTTGCAATTGTTTAACTTCTTTGTATTGCACAATACATTCTTTATATTACATTGGATTTACAAGTGTCACTATCTTCTTTTTTATAAGCGGAAATTAAAGCCGAAATCGACAAGTATTAAACCAATACCATGGATTGCAAGGCCTTCATTATATTCACAAATAGAGTATGAAGTTCTATGAAATCTATAACCTGTCCAACGAATGAAAACTATGCATCCGGTTACATTTCCGATTTCTATTGGATACGCCCAGTTTTTCTTTCAAGAGCAGAGTATGATTTTGGATGAAGTTGATGGAGGCCTTGCAGTACATGACGGAAGAAAATAACAGAATTTCTCGACCGGTTCCACCGAGTCCTAGTTTTATCAAGGACTAAATGCTATAATCTGTCTAAAGAAAGCTGGACTGGAGTGCCCAATTAAAACTTCCGATTTCAACTGTTAATTGTTGCAAAGTAAAATTAATAAGGTCTAACAATTGTTAACAATCTAAAAACACTGATTGTTAACATCCAAGATGGAGACAATGAAGGTTGGATTGTTGCTAGCACCCCGATGGTTAGATGATTTTTCCGCTTCCAGGCCTGTCTCTCTCTCGTTGGCCTCGGTTAATGTACATACTTCGTAATTTTTTAACATATCGTCATAGAGACCAGTCAATTACAATTTTCCGCCTAACTGACTCAATGATATTTCCGTTCAAATAACTTTATATTTGTTTTTCCTAGTCCATATGGACATTTC